>JAJOZX010000821.1:467500-762500 GCA_023014485.1 Bathynomus jamesi | reverse complement strand
GATTGATATACTTTATCTCGAATTTCAGAAAGCCTTTGATGAGGTACCTCACTTTCAGCTAATGGCCAAAGTCCGCGCGCTGGGTGTCGGTGGAGAAATAGGTAGCTGGATTGGAAACTGGCTGAAGAATAGGCGGCAGATGGTCGTAATCAAAGGGACTAGCTCGGGTTGGGCCTCGGTCATCCGCAGTTCCTCTGTGGATCAGTTCAAGAAAAGGTTAGACCGAATCTTGCACACTATTTGAGGGTGTAGGAATTTTTCCCTGGTACCCGTTGTCATTGGTACCTCCTCAGTATGGGCCGCAAGGCCTTTTGAGGTACTTCTCTTCCTTGTAACTCCTTGTAATCTCTCTCTCTCTCTGTATATATATATATATATATATATATAATATGGGTTACGTCGTATACAATGTCGTAACACCGATTCCCGTTGATCATCAAAGTTAAGCGACATTGGGTCGGATAGTAGTTGGG
Source organism: Bathynomus jamesi (assembly GCA_023014485.1). NCBI lineage: Eukaryota > Metazoa > Arthropoda > Malacostraca > Isopoda > Cirolanidae > Bathynomus > Bathynomus jamesi. Next base: position 762,027 of record JAJOZX010000821.1, on the reverse strand, counting down.
TGGGAGACTGTCCGCTGCGTCCAGACTCTGTCGCGACCCGTGGTTCGGATCCCACGTAAAGCTGTAGGACCCCTCCGTCATATGACCTTAGATGTTGCGAAGGAGGTAAAAAAAAATATATATATATAAAATATGAAAATTTATGCCATCAGGATTCAAATCCCTTCTTCTTAAATTGAAAGTGACTTCGCTAGCTACTATACTTCGCCGGTATAAACGTTAATACAACCTGACTAAATTTTCATCGTCGAAGGGAACGCATAACGGTTTCGTGACCAGAGGCGTTTTACGTATTACAATATGAAACCTGATGCTCTTGAGCAAATAACCAACATTTCATTTAAATCTTTTTTTTTATGTAAGAAAGAGGGGTCAAGGGCAAATGCCCGCAAAGCACCCCTCCCATAGAAGAAGATGAGAGCCAAAATCAAGGTCCAGGGTTTTCGAGATGCCTAGAAACTGCGTTTGAAAGATGGGAGGTCATAGACAGGAGGAAAGGTAGATTGAGGAAGATTGTTTCAGAGTTCATCGGTTGAGTAGATGAAAGACTAAAAATACCGATTAACCTTTGCATTAGATAGTTGGACAGAAAAGGAATGAGAAAGTGTAGAAAGTCTGGTACTTCGTGCTCTCCTTAATTAAAGGAGGAGGCATGCAGTTAGAGTTCAGAAGAGCAATGTCTGTTATGATGGCGATAATAAAGAGAGTGATGCAACATTGCGGCGAAGAGAGAGAGATTGAAGACAATCAGTAAGAGGCGGGGAATTGATGAGAAGAAAAGCCTTTGATTCCACCCGGTCAAGTACGGTTGTGTGGGTTCAACCACCCCACTCATGAGAAGCACACTCCATACAGAGGCGAACAAGACCCCTATACAGAGACAGCAACCGAGTGTGGGTGAAGAAACCACGGAGGCGGTACAGCACACCTAACCTCTTAGAAGCTGCTTTATCATAGAAAGAGTATGTGATCTTTCCAGGAAAGATCACGAGAAAAGGAAACGCCAAGAATGTTAAGAGAAGACGAAAGATTGAGTTGTGTGTTGTTGAAGGTAAGGGAATAGTCGTGTGGAAGATTGTGACGAGTAGACAGATGGAGAAACTGAGTTTTTGAGGCATTGAATGCCACAAGGTCTTCTCTGCCACAATCAGGGGACTGCGTCAATTTAGCGAATACACATTGAGCGAGTGCACTTTGAGCGAAGGAAATTGAGCGAGTACAAATTGAGCGACTTGACGCATTGAGCGAATAGGCTAACTCAGTGAGTACAAATTGAGCGACTTGACGCATTGAGCGAATAGGCTAACTCAGCGAGTACAAATTGAGCCAGTGCAAACTGAGCGGAAACTGACGGAAAAATAATAAACATCCACCTTATAAAAAATATTTATTTAAAGCAGATATATTTAATTAAAATGTATATTTATTGAAAACAGATTTAAAAATATAATAAGTTAAGCAGTGAATTATATATGTAATTCCAAATTGTAGGAAACATTACGCAGAAAGTCGAGAATATTTTCATCATTATCACCTTCGATCAGACGTTGCAAACGAACGTTTACCTGTTCATATTTTTTATATGGTTAATTCCTATTTAACCGTCGGAAACTCAAATCAGAAACTCAGTCCGTACTACTTACCTTTCCGGGTCCCGAATTCATTATGGGGTACCCATGCCCCATTAGGTTAATTGAATGCCCGGTTAGGTCAACTGTATGCCCGGTTAGGTCAACTGTATGCCTTTGACAATTGGTTAGGTTATGAAGTATGCGTTCAGTTTGCACTCGCTCAATTTGTACTCGCTCAATTAGTCTAATCGCTCAATGCGTCAAGCAAAGTGCACTCGCTCAAAGTGCACTCGCTCAATGTTTACTCGCTCAATTGTCGCACAATCCCCAATCAGATATAGCAGAAAGATCAGAGATCAGGTGCTCCATAGCCGCCCCACGCGAATCATGGAGTAACCGTTGAGAGGGACGCTTTGGGAAAGGAGTGGAGAAGTGAAGAGTGGAATCATCGGCATAGGAGTGAATAGGACAGGAAGTGCAACTTCATAAATCATTGATAAATAAAAGGAAAAGAGTAGGTGACAGGACAGAATCCTGAAGAACACTACTGTTAATAGCTTTAGGAGAAGAACAGTGGTCATCTACAACTACAGTTATAGATCGGCCAGAAAGGAAATAAGAGATGAAGGCACAGATAGAAGGATAGAAACCGAAGGAGGGCAGTTTCGAAATTAAAGACTTGTGCCACACTCTATCAAAAGCTTTTGATATGTCAAGCGCAATATCAAAAGTTTCAACGGCATCCCGACAGGAGGATGAACAAGAGTCAGAGAGATATGCAAGAAGATCGCCAGTAGAGCGTCCCTTGCGGAATCCATACTGACCATCTGATAGAAGATTATGAGAGGAGAGATATTTAAGAATGTTCCTATTAAGGATAGATTCAAAAACTTTGGAAAGGCAAGAAATCAAAGCAATTGGACGATAGTTGGAGGACTGAGAGCGGTCACCCTTCTTTGGGACAGGCTGGATGAAAGCGAACTTCCAGCAGGAAGGAAAAGTACCAGATGAGAGACAAAGACGAAAGAGTTTGTGTAGTCAGGGTGTCAGCACAGAAGCACAGTTCTTAAGAACAACAGGATCATACGCCTTCCTAGAGTTGAGTCCAGATAGGGCAGAAAAAAAACATCGTTTGAAGAGATTCTAATTTCTAACATAATAAAGTCAGAGAGGGGAAGAGCTGGAGGAACAGTATCGTCAGCTACTACAAGATTTCTACTTACTACAACTAATTAGTTTGTCCCATAAAAGAAATGGTTCTAGGACAGTTCATACCAGGACAGCTCATACCAGGACAACTTATACCCGGACAACTCATACCCGGACAACTCATACCTAGGACAACTCATACCTAGGACAACTCATACATATATATATATATATATATATATAATATATGGGATGAATTTCACAATAAAACACGTGAAATGAATAAATGCTGCAAACCCACAAGGAAAAAGAAAAACGATTCCAAGGCCTATCGTGTATTCAAAGCTACACCTGACGAGGTGTAGCTTTGAATACACGAAAGGCCTTGGAATCGTTTTTCTTTTTCCTTGTGGGTTTGCAGCATATATATATATATATATGCCCAGTTAGGTTCATTGAATGCCCGGTTAGGTCAACTGAATACCCGGTTGGGTTCATTGAATGCCCAGTTAGGTCAACTGTACGCCCTTGACGATTGGTTAGGTTTAGTCGTGATATTTTCGTTAAAACTAACGAAAATATCACGACTAAACCTAACCAATCGTCAAGGGCGTACAGTTGACCTAACCGAGCATTCAAATTTTATCCTATGTAAATAATGGTTCTCTATTTATTATATGTTTGCAATAAATACTAAATTTGTTGTTATTGTTTTCTTATCTTATTTTGGTTAATTTGCATAGTTTAAACTTTTGGGGTGGATATAGATGAAAAGATCAACATTGGGGTGGTAATTGATGAAGAGAGTATGAGTTGTCCTAGGTATGAGTTGTCCTAGGTATGAGTTGTCCTAGGTATGAGTTGTCCGGGTCTGAGTTGTCCGGGTCTGAGTTGTCCGGGTATGAGCTGTCCGGTCACGAAAAGAAATAACTACATTACCCCAGATTCACAGTGGTTTCAGCAGGATGGAGCACCACCAAACACTGCTAGTGAAACTCGAACCTTTTTGAGGAAACATTTTTCCGTGCGACTAATATTCCTTCATGAACCAGTGGGAGGGCTCCCATACTCACCTCAATCACATCCCATGACTTTTTTTTTTGGTGGGGTCACATAAAAGATAGGATCTATTCTATCAAGCCGAAGACACTTGAAGACCTAAAGACCAAAGTCTATGAGGTAATCAATAGTGATGTACCGATGTATAGGGTATCGGTAGTATCGGACCTTCACGCGATAGTATCGGTATCGGTAAATTTAGGTGTCCGATCCTGCCGATACGCCGATACTTCCGATACGTCGCACCTGGTATATGGGATATATGGTATATACTATATAGGGCATTGTGTGTCATTGCATCAAGTGTAATTGCGTGTCATTGTGTGTCAATCTCATTTTTTGTGTGTGAATATCTTTACATTTCGTTTTCATCACTTTTCACGTTTTATAAATTTATTTTTTCATTTCAGATCTTATCTAAATTTTGTAGAATTCATCATGTCTAGTCAATCTAGAAGCAGTATAGTTTGGAAATTTTTCATAGTATCAGAAACCGACAAAAGTAAAACTGTTTGTAAATTATGTTCTGTTGAATTATCCAGAGGAAGAAAAAACCAGTAAAAGTTACAACACTACCAACTTCATGAAACACATCACCAACAAACATCGAGAAGAGTATAAAAAGGAACAAAAATTGATAGAGGATGAAAAGAAGAGGAAGAGTAATGAGCTATATCAAAATCCTTTCGTGATAAGAAAAGGTCCAAGAAGAGATGATACTCAACCAGGAACTTCTAGTTTGTCTTCATCAGCTGTTGACCTGAGTGTTTCTCCTTCTACAAGTAAAACTACAGTGACAACAAAGTACACAATGGAAGAAACTCTAGCATTAAAAAAGATTTGGGACATTAATTCTTCTCAAGCAAAAGCAGTGCACTATGCTATTGGTGAGATGATCGCAGTTGACAATCAACCCTTTTCCAGTGTTGAGGACATTGGGTTCACTAGGTTGGTGAAAACACTTCGTCCAAATTATTCTCTGCCAAGTAGGAAGTATTATGCTGATAATATTGTACCAGACATCTATGCATCAGTGAGGAAAAGAGTACAAACAATTGTTGTTGAATCCAACAGTTTGAGCTTAACTAGTGACATCTGGACCTCCTCAAGTGACAGTTCATTCATTAGTCTTACAGGACATTGTGTATCAGAAAGTTTGATAAAACAACAGTTGTTTTGCGTGTTATGCCATTCCCAGAATCCCATACAGCTAGTAATATTAGTGAGATTATACAAAGTGCCATAACTGCCTTCAACATTTCATCTTACAAGGCGCATGTAATTGTAAGAGACAATGGTGCCAATATGGCAAAGGGGATTTCAGAATCTGGATATGATGCACTGCCTTGTTTTCTACATACCTTGCAGCTAATTGTAAAAGATTGTATCTTTGAACAAAGAATAGTGAAGGACATAATTGCTAACTGCAAACAAATAGTTGGTCATTTCAATCACTCTACAGCTGCCTACACCAAGTTGCATGAAATTCAAAGACAACATGGACTACTGGAACACAAGATGATTGAAGATGTGCCAACTAGGTGGAATAGTACTTTCTTTTGGAAAAGTTGCTTGAACAGATACCAATTGCTTGAATACGCCAAACCTACCAACATTTGATGCAAATAAGTGGAATGTAATTGCAAAACTTGTCAAGTTATTGAGAGTTTTTCACAAAACTACAGTGAGGCAGCAGAGATAGTACCGCCTCTGAAATTCTCCCACAGATTAGATTTCTTGAGCTGTTTGTTGAAAGGGCAAGAACTGAGGGAGGATTTGGTCACCTGGGAAGCACAATTGCAGCTCTCAAAAATTCCTTTTCCCATCGGTTCATGAAATATAAGGATGCCATGATATTTTCTACATTCTTGGACCCTAGATTTAAAGATGCTTTCTTTGAAAAGAAGAATGAAACCAGCTCCAAAACTCACCTCAGCAACCTTTCATATACATTAACAGGCATAGTAGAAGTACTCAAGCGAGAGAAGAATGATCATGAGAGCGCAAGTGAAGAGACCCCTGATCACTACACCATCGAAGTTGATCAAGCAAGTAAAGATCAAGACACGGAAGACTTTGATTTTGACAGTTGTTATGATCAACTTATTGCCAGCAAGAGTAATGAAGCCAACTATGGTGATTCTCATCGCACCACTGACGAAACAACCCCTCAAGACAGAGGAACCACTGATTCAATTCAGAGAAGTTCATCAAAACTTAGATTTTCGCTCAAAGGAGAGATAGAAAAATATGTTGCTCTCAACAACCTTGATAGGAATCTGTGTCCATTGGAATGGTGGAAGATCAACTGCAAACTTTTCACAAATTTGTGTCACCTAGCTACCTAGCTAAGAAATATTTATCAGCCCCTCGTTCTTCAATTGAGAGTGAACGGCTCTTTAGCATTGGTGGTAACATATACAATCGCAAGAGAAACAGACTAGCTCCCAATACAGGAGAACAACTGATGTTCCTGAACTTCAACAGGGGCGTACCTAAAGTATTTGGCACCCAGGGCGGATCCTTCCTTTGGCACCCCCCATAAATAATTTTAAAATTTAAACACACAGAAAAATATATTTTGTTTGCAAGTAGATTATTAAACAGTACAGTACTGTCATAAGCAAATTGGAAATAAGAAAAATGCAGGACATTAAAAATTCAGTGAATAGGTAATACTGCATTTTATTTTATACAAAAAACACAGGAAATCCAGTCTCAACGCTCAGCGGCTGAGCGTGAATCCTCTCTATTTACCTTTGAAGAATAGGCTGAGCCTCAGCCTATTCTTCAAAGGTAAATAGAGAGGATTCACAGTCTCTGCTTTCGAGCCTTAATTTCTGCAAATTGATCAATGACCTCATCAAAATTCACCTTATTTGCATATTCATGTTCAATTGAAAGTAAAGCCAGATTTGTCAATCTTGTCTGACTCATGGTCGAGCGAAAGAAATTTGTTATCAATTTCAATTTTGAAAAACTTCTTTCACATGAAGCAATAGACACACAGACAGTCAAAAAGAATCTCAAACACAGTGACAAGCTTGGCAAAGATTCACAAAAATTCCATTTCACAATAAACTCCAGAAACTGCAATGCTGTCCATTTCTTTGCCTCTTCAACGCTGATTTTGGCAGCTTCCAAATGCCTCCGAAGTCGTCCAATTTCCACACTGATATCTTCATCAGAGAATTCATCGAAAATCTGAGTCAAATTTGGAATATACTTCCGAAGTTCTTCTTCTGTTGCAACAACCAAAGTGTTTGGCTGAATAACAGCGAAGATTGACAGAATTTGATCCATTGCCTTAGAACGAATCTCCAATTCTTGATGGAATTATTATTATTATAATTATTATTATTGTTATTATTATTATTATTTTTATTATAATTATTTTTTTTTGGGGGGGGGGGGAGTTAAGTGCAAACACGACTCCTAGAAAAGCAGAAAACTATGAGCATTACCCGCAAATAACTAGACCACTGACAAAATGAAAATTAACAGTATATCCAGTAAATAAAGAAGTAAACAAATTTATTACAACAGAAAAGCTTCAAACAAGTGGTTCTCAAACTTTTTCCAACCAGATACCCATTCAGTTATCAGATTATCAACCAAGACAAGCAGAGACAATTAATTATTATTATTATTAACATTATTAATTATCATTAATTATAATTATCATTTATAAACACTTAAACATCACTATGATTCCACATTGTCAAAAATTACTGGACACTGGTATAAGTACCATGATATTGTTATAAACACCAGCACTTTATGCTTTATCATAATTATTTAATGAAACATACCTCATGTATGTGGAGTCACAGTGTCAAGTGAACAAGACTTGGAATGTCAGTTGCAGCCAACTGGCTATGCTAAAAAAACTGATGACTAAAACGTCAACAAACGTTCGCCTTTCGATGTAATTTTTATCACATATTTAATTTTTCGTTTGTAAATTTTTTATTGCCAATAAAAATAAAAATTTGTTTTATAGTGGAAATTAACATTAAGCTGTTGCAATAGTTTGAACATTTTTTAATTTTTTTTCTTACTTTGGCGAATTTTTCATTTGGTTTGAAAACTTGTACTGGTATTTCAACTCTCCCGATGGCACCCCCCTCCTGGCTGTCACCCGGAGCGGACCGAACCCCTCGCACCCCCCTTAGTACGCCACTGAACTTCAATCTTAGGATTTTTAACTTCAAATATTAAGTGCGTGCAATTGTATATCATGATTTCATGAAACAAATTCACTTCAAGAATCAGTTCGCAGTTGTTGGTTGGTAATCTAAGAGACTAAGATCTTACACTGATTAAGTTAAAAAAGTGAATATTGTTTTAATTTCAAATTTAATTTTATTGGATGAGTTTTATTACTTATTATTTTTTGTCTTTATTACTTTTTGGCATAATTAATAATTTTTTGTCTTTTATGTTTTAGTACCGAGAATTTCATTTTTTGTCTTCTGTGATGTATTTTGTATACCTTTTCAATTTCATTATAACTGGAATAAAATATTATAATCATTGCAATTATCAGTCAATGTACTCACTAATGTCACTACGTTGTAACTTGTTTAAATAAAATGAAAGAGGTGGCCGGGTGGGTCAAATGGGGGCTTAGCCCCCTATTCATATCATAATGGCTCATATCCTATAAGTTACTTATCTCTCCTCATTTTGTCTGTAATAAAAAATGAAGATATGAAACATCCATCAATATTAACTTATTAAAGAATCAGCATCACGATATTTATGTCAGTCAAAATTTCTTTGATTATCATCTTTCTATATCAAATTTAAATTTTCATTTTTAAAAGTATCGGGTATCGGTATCAGGTATCGGGTATCAGGATCGGCTTCAAAGTAGGTATCGATATCAGCAAAAAAATTGGTATTTCTGCAACTCTAGTAATCAATAACATCCCAGCTGAGATTTTTCCAAAAACTGTCAAACATTTGTGTAAGGTTTGTGAACATGTTTAATTAAGGTTTGTGAACATGTTTAATTAAGGTTAATAAACTCCTATGTTTTAGGTACCTATTTGCGCTTGTCTTTGTGTCTAGATTCCTTTTTTTAACTTTGAACATTTATTTAGAAATAAGGACATTTTTGTGGACACCTGGTATATACTGCTGTGCAAAAGCCTCAAACATGTTCCATTTTTCCACTGATATGCATAAGGAAACTAAAACTTTGTATTCGATGCAAATACACTTTTAATGAACTGAAACTCAAATTCAAATAACCATATTTATACAGAATATACGAGTACGTTCACATAAACTAATAGCGAGTGTGTCCACCTTTTTCCTTTCAAACCGCTGAAATTCTTTTAGGGACACTTTCAAATAATTTTGTTATAAACTCACGCTTCTTCCAAGAGCTTCCACAGATCATCTAAGTTGCTGGGATTCTTTTTCACTTTTTCTTTATCTAAATAGTCCCAAACAACTTCAATAATATTGAGATATGGGCTCTAAGGGGCCATACCACGCGTTGAAGGACTCCAGTTCCTCTTTCGTTTGCAAATAGGTTTTAATTATTACAACTGTGTGCTTTGGATCATTATCTTGCTGTAAGATAGTTTGGACCAGTAAGCTTAGTACCACTAAGGATAGCATGGTGGATCAAAATCTGTCTGTATCTAACAGCATAGTTTAATTAAGGTTAATGAATTCCTATGTTTTACATAACTATTGCATTTGTCTTTGTATCTAGATTAGTTTGTTTTAGCTTGCAACATTTATTTAGAAATCGGAACATTTTGGGGGGGACACCTGAGATATATATATATATATATATATATACATACAGGGTATCCCATAAGTCCGGCATCATAGGAAAAATAATATAAAAAGGCAAAACAAAAGCTTTTATTTACAGAACGTGCTCAATATGTCCACCATTGTTTTCAATATACAAATTCAGACGTGATACCCAGTCAGCAAGCACACGGTGAATGATGTCAGGAGTAATGGTGTTACATGCCCCAATAATGCGCTGCCGCAAATGTTCAACACTCCTAATTTTCTCTGCGTATACCAGCGCTTTCAAGTGGCCCCAGAGATAAAATTCTCGTGGCGTGAGATCCGGGCTTCTAGCTGGTCATTCCACAGGCCCTCGACGTCCTATCCAATGACCAGGGAATTGTTGGTACAGGTATTCCCTTACTTGGGTGCTGTAATGTGCAGGAGCGCCGTCTTGCTGGAACCATGTTGGGAAATTTCCTTCTTCGTTCCAGGATAGCAGTCGCTGTATCATCGTCAGTGGACCTCCTTGAAGGTCCACTGCGTGGTTTATCTTCTATGGATCTTGTTTCCTTAAACTTTGCAACAAGTCTGCTAACACAACTCTGTGTTATTGGCTCGCGGTCTGGATGCAGTCTGTTAAATTCAGCAGCGGCGTCTCTTTGACTCCGATTTCCTATGAGTAGAATTATCTGGATTCGTTCTTCCTTGCTCACAGACATTATGGCCTGTAGAAAGAGAAAAATGTGAATTATGGTTTGTAGAAATAGAAAAATATGAATTTCTCCTATGATGACGGACTTATGGGACACCCTGTGTATGTATATATATATATATATATATATATATATATATATATATATATATATATATATATACAGAGTGTTGGGAATAGCGCCGCTTTTTTTCAAGGCAATTCCATGGCGCGATTCGCTACTTTTATGAAAATTGAAATACTGTACTATCATAGTTTCTATCCTTATTGTCTGCCTCTTTTCACGGAAACATGTTGAAACAAGTCGGCTTACTGTCTGCCTCTGTTCACGACGGCAACATGTTGAAACATGTCGGCTACGGTTTTTTCGCTCATATACCGATTTTCCATTGAATTATATTTTTTCATAATTAACATACATTTTAGAAAGTAGCGGTCGGCAAGAGCAGCGGCAGCGCTACTCGCTACTTTAAGAAAGAGCGGTAGCGGTAGCGCTGCTACCTTTTCACATGAGTAGCGGTAGCGCCGCTGCTTTTGAAGAGCAGCGCGCACAACACTGTGTATGTATATATATATATATATATATATATATATATATATATATATCAGTGGCGACTCCAGCTCTTCAAGACTACTCGGGTCTTTTTAAATTTTCAAGTCTACATATGTATGAGCCGACATTTAAATGCATGAGAATAACTTAAGATTATCAATAAAATAAATAAATACATACCTCTGTAAAAAAAATTATTTGAATTTTATTTACTTGAACATAAAGTCCAAGCGTCTTGGTTTTAAAGCAAATTCCTTTAATATTCGGTCATGCAATTCCTTTTTGCTTTCTAAATTAATAAATATTTCTTTTTCAATTGAAATCCTAGCCAGGGACGAGAGCCGTTCTTGAGCCATTGTGTTTCTTAAATATGATCTACTTCGATCAAGAACAGAGAAACTTCTTTCATTTGAAACAGAAGTTACAGGTATGGTAAGGGGGAGCTGAATCAGCTTTGTGGTTTCCGACATCGCAGACGATAATCCTAGTTCGTGAAAGACTTCTAAAATTTCATTTGCAGATTTGCATTTTCTAAAGTCACTGTCACGATAAAGATATTTCAATTCGTTAACTAAGGATTTGGAGTCAATTACATTTGGATATTTAGTTTGTAAAGCATTAAGATGATGCATTGGAAAATTTTCAGCAAATTCTGGAAATTTGGTCACATCAATCAACTCAAAGAACGCAAACTCCTGAATGCAATCAAATCGTTCCCTCATTGACATTAGTATAATGTCAATTATTTCGAAATATATTGCTTTAAAGTTCATTTCTTTGCCTCTACCTCTTTTTCTTGGGGGAGAAGGCAGTTGAAGGCACGCTTATCGAAACTTAAAAAGTTACCATGTATCGCCAGAATTAAAAATTGTGCCTTTACAAGGCCGAAGGATATAAGCCCGAGTTGAAATGTTTTTTCCTTTATAAAAAAAATTAATAGGAGGAAAAACGTATTTTATTTAATGAAAATTAGAAGAAGGACTATTATGTGACCGTATGCAAGCAAATAATTATTCATTAAAAGAACTTTAAATATATGATATTACTTATACTTTCTCGGGCGTAATGTCTTGCGCCCGAGTAAAGGATCTTGAATGATTACACGAAAACTTAATGTGTCAATATAGTTTTTTTATAGGTAGTAAGGGTATCTAAATGCGGTCAAAAATTTGCTTGCGTCACGAAGGCTAGACAGAAAAAGAGTAACATACTACCAGCCAAAAACCATTTTTACAATTTGTATTTAAAACTTTTTTTTTAAAAACTTAAATCTATACACAATTTTATCTCTCATGCTTCTCCTTGCCCCTTGCCTCTCGTGCTCAGCCTGAGAAGCCCGAGTGCAGGAGTCGCCACTGATATATATATATATATATAATATATATATATCGGATGAATTTCACAATTAAACACGTGAAATGAATGAATGCTGCAAACCCACAAGGAAAAAAGAAAAACGATTCCAAGGCCTTTCGTGTATTCAGAGCTACACCTCGTCAGGGAATGAAGACAGAAGGCAAGGTGCCCATAAATATATACAACGTAGCGGAAAACAAAGCAATTAACACATACTTAACAAGAGTTAATGAGAGGCAGAAGGGATTTTAATAGGATATTGTCAATCCTATACATTCCCGCACTGATATTGAAATTGTTTTTAAAATGAATAAATGCACATTTTAGAATATTTCTTTCTATTATATCACTGTTTTTAACAAGCGCTTTAAAACTATCCCACTTGATACAGAAAATTAAGAGAAATATTAAAAAACAACTATAATGGGTTTTCGCAGCAGTTTCTTAGTATTAATCCGTCACTACCATATCTGTACGACTTAGTAAAAACACACAAAGTTAATAATCCCATGAGGCCTATTGTTAGCTCAGTAGGCTCCGTAACCTATAAGCTATCAAAATGGTTAGTTAGTTTATTAACTCTTATTGAGTTAATTAGGCTTCGTGTCAAAGATTGTAAATTTCAGTTTCAAAATAAGTTTTATGCTATGTCGTTTGGATTGGCGATGGGAAATCCCCATTCACCTGTACTAGCTAATTTATATATGGAATTTTTTGAAAGTAGAATTTTGCCTTCGATTGTTAATTTTAACCTGGTTTGGTATAGGTATATAGATGATATTTTATGCCTTTGGCATAATAATTTGGATGTTGACTTATTTCTTGGTAGACTCAACAATTTAGTCCCATCTATTAAGTTCACAGTTGAAAAGGAAAATGATGGAAGCCTATCTTTTCTGGATCTAAAAATTTGGAGATGCTCTAATCAGTTCAAATTTGAAGTCTATCGCAAGCCTACTAATAATAACTCTTATGTGCATTTTTACTCTGACCATCATCCCACGATTAAATCCTCTATTTTCTCTGCTATGTTTCTTAGAGCATTGAGAGTTGTTAGTCCTGAATTTTTAGATTCCGAGTTCTGCAATATCATGAATATTGGTACTAAATTATGTTATCCTGTTTCATTTTTAGATAACTGTCTTAGGAAAGCCAAAAATAGGTATTATAATAATGTAACTGTAAAGGAATTTGAGCGTGAAAATATCCTTAGCCAACCTTACCATGTTAATTTTCAATATCTCCCGACTTTACTTAAAGCAATTGGCATCAATGTAGTCTTTAAGTATAATAATACTGTTAAATCATGCCTAATAAAGAATAGCCCGGAAAATGTTATTGGATCTGTGTATTCGATTGGATGTACACAATGTGACTCAGTATATACTGTATAGGCCAAACGGGTAAAACGTTAGATATTAGGGTAAAACAGCATAAATATGCGTGTAGAACAGCTAATAATTCCAATGCTTTGTTTAACCATATGTATAGATGTAATCATAGCATCAAGTGGGATAGTTCTAAAGCGCTTGTTAAAAACAGAGATATAATAGAAAGAAATATTCTAGAATGTGCATTTATTCATTTTAAAAACAATTTCAATATCAGTGCGGGAATGTATAGGATTGACAATATCCTGTTAAAATCCCTTCTGCCTCTCATTAACTCTTGTTAAGTATGTGTTAATTGCTTTGGTTTCCGCTACGTTGTATATATTTATGGGCACCTTGCCTTCTGTCTTCATTCCCTGACGAGGTGTAGCTCTGAATACACGAAAGGCCTTGGAATCGTTTTTCTTTTTTCCTTGTGGGTTTGCAGCATATATATATATATATATATATATATTAGTGATGTAGGTCACATCCGCATCCGCATCCGCGGAACATCCGCACATTTTCTCGCATCCGCATCCGCGTCCGCATCCGCACTTTGGACTGCGGATGTCGTGCGGATGTGGACCGTTGAGATAAAACGTCATTAATAAGCGGAAATTATCAAATTCTACTATATTAATAGAACTAGTTCATTGTGCGCAAAAGTGATGCAAGCGACAAGACGAGAGGCTGTTCTTGTATGAAGTTACTCTCTTGCAACCTACTTAGATCCACGTTACAAAGCTAAGTTATTTTCACCTAGTACATTAGAACGAGTTAAATCATCACTTGGCAAAGCAGTTGAAGAGCTTCAATCTCTTGAATCTGTCGCTTCGCCACCCACCAAAAGAATAAAAGTTTCAGTGACAGAACCAACACCTTCAACAAGCAAATCTATCACAGAATCTGTCTCTCAGTTTCTTGAGTCAAGCAGCAATGACGAGACCTACGCGATGTCAAAAGATGTAGTGAAAATGATCGAGAGCTATCACCAAGAAAAACGCCTGGCTGCATGTGACAATCCTATTAGTTGGTGGAAAAATACGCAGAATATCTATCCATACTTGAGTAAACTTGCAAGGAAACATTTAGCCTGTCCTCCAACAAACGTACCAAGCGAGAGATTATTTAGCAGTGCTGGATTAATATATGATGAAAAGAGAAACAGACTGGCAGCAGAAAAGGCAGAAAAATTAATGTTCCTTAAGCATAACCTTCCTCTAATTAAGTTTGAACATTAAACGATGAACATCTTAGTTTACTTTATTTTAATTACTCATTTATAAATATGCCTAATAAAACTTTAAACTTAATATAAATAGTTATCAAGCTAATTAAAGATCTCTTTCTATAAGGGTGGAGGTTGGGGAAAGAGGTCGGTGGGGTGCATTTGAGTTGGGTTCACGTCCCGCATCCTGGTAACACAATTATGGTTTCTAATTGTGGCTGAAACTCAACAAAATATAACGAATTTATTTGCAGACGAATTCACTAATTGATTTCTATATTAGTTAGATGCTTTATATTATTTTATATGTTCAGAGAAAAGTACAGCAATTATTGTACAATTAATCAATTATACTACATTATAGCTACAGCTCTCTCTATATAATAACTTATTATATACGTTAAACACAACAAATCTCGAATATATCCTAAAAAATAACGAAAATGTAGACATCCGCATCCGCATCCGCATCCGCATCCGCATCCGCGGATGTTGAAATCAAACATCCTCATCCGCATCCGCATCCGCGGATACGAAAAAAATGACATCCGCTACATCACTAATATATATATATATATATATATATATATATATATATATATATATATTCCGTTTATAATACAAAGAAGGGAATTTGGTCTAATACATGAATGTATACAGGGCGTCCCAAAAAAATGTATACACACTTTAAATAATTATAAAGGCAGTGTTTATTAAAATACATTTCATTTTCAAAATGTAATAGAATCTACAGACATTATTTAATTGTTTTGTCAACGCCTGTTTTCAAACTGACGTCCGTTCTGGTCCAGGCACTGCTGATAACGCGAAGCAATGGAATCGCAAACATCACGAAACATTTCGTTTGGTATTTGTGTGCATTCTCGTTCAATGGCTGCTCTCAATTCAGCGAGTGTTGCAGGCTTTATAGCGTAGACTTTGTCTTTTAAGTATCCCCATAAAAAAAGGTCTAGTGGTGTGAGGTCTAGTGAACGCGGAGGGTATTCTACGAAACCCCTTCGTCCAATCCACATCCACATCGTGCCAAGTACCACTCGCAATACTCCACTCTTCGGTCCGGATCATCTTCATTAATAGCATGGACTAATCTTGGAATGTAACTTTTCCATTGACAGCGCTTCAAAATGCGTTGGACAGACGATTCTGAAATTCCTACCTCACGACTCGCTTGCCGCACAGATTTTCTTGGACTTTGGTGATACGTTTCCAGTACTCTTTCTTGCTTTGTGGGGCTTGTCGATGTCCGTGGTCTTCCGGAACGCTTCTTATGGACATTCTGAACAGTTCCATCGGCTTCAAACTTATCTCTAATTCGAGTGATGGTAAGTCGCGTTGGTGGATCTGTTTGAAACTCCCTCCTAAACTGTCTTTGCACTTCAACTGCGTTTTCACACTTCCAGTAGCATTTTAGAATGAATTTCCTTTGTTCAAAGCTTAGTCTGACTGCCATTATTAATTCTAATGGGTTTAACTTGGAAAGAAAGAAACATCAATTGAGCTATCAGCTGTTAAAGTGTGTATACATTTTTTTGGGACGCCCTGTATATATATATATATATTTATATAAATGATTTAATTAATACTGCATACAGAATCATAAAACATGCCATGGTAACCGTATGAAAGATGAATACATCCCTCTACATACACACACACATACACAATCGCTGTCGTTAATTGAACAAAACTAAAACACATACGAATTCCCTGCAGAAAGGACTCTCTTTAATTAAAAATATTTAAGCTATTTATAAAATTAAATAGAGAGTTGAGGGAAAACTTTAATTAAAAATATTCCTTGGATTTTTATTTATATTATTAGTTTTAATGAATAAAATAAATACTGAATTACACGTAAAATGGGTACAAAAATTAGCCAAATTTTGCTCCAATTTCTTAATTACATTTTATTTTCGCCAGACCTGGTAATTATTCGTTTTTACACCCAGTTTGTTTTTAGGAGGAGAATAAACTTTTCTGGTCATCTTTGAGGTGTTTTGCACGAATCTGTCATCCGTTTCGTGTGCAAATGCGTAGTTTTTGAAATATCGTCATCTCGAAAACTACGCATTTGCACACGAAACGGATGGCAGTTTCGTACAAAACACCTCAAAATTAACCAGAAAAGTTTGCACTCGTCATTTTCATTTAAACTAACGAAAATATCATGACAACCTAACCAATCATCAAGGGCGTACAGTTGACTTAACCGGGTATTCAATTGAATAACCGGGCATTTCAATTGACCTAACCGACCTAACCACAGTACCTTACCTTATTGCGGAGGGTAGAGTTCTGCAATTTCAGTGAGGAAGTGATGCAATTTTGTGGACTCGTCGGTATGTTCTGCTAGGAACAAGTACCGCGCAAAATATTTCCGGTAATGAGGGCGTTTGTTCCCAGCACGTAAAACCCACGATTTCACGTCCTTCCACGGGCGTTCAAACACTCACGTTTATTTTTAGGATTTTTTTTACGGCACCTAAAGACCTTCTGGTCTTTTCTTAAAATACAAGCACTATTGCATTTATGGCAGGTCACGGATGTCTTAATTATTCCGAGATTGAAATAAAGGTCTAAACTCTTGTCTTCATCGAGGGCAATATGGCGGATTACGTCTTCAAAGTCAAATATGCAAAACTGATACGTCATACTTGTGATCACAAAAACACCGAACCAACAGAACAACAATGACTAATAATGATTTAATTTTAAAACAGGACAAATTGAATTATGCAGAAGTAGCCAGAATCACCAAAAATAGGAAATATATTTTAATAAAAACCACATTTTATACAAATCTGCACAAGATAAGATACATATATTTTCTTAGTCAATTTTGAATGGCAATTCAATATCTTGTACTGTTTTAACCGCGCGTGAGCGGGTTAAAAGACGAATATTAACCGAAAACTTTTAGAGAATAACAATTGTAATTTGTAAGCAAAATAGTTACAAGCATTAACAACGTTTCCATCAAATACCGAACTCTTATCAAGTCGAACGGAATAAAAACAAAATCGAAAAGCTTGTGCGGGAAAAGTTATCTGTTAAATTTTGAATCTCTCTCTCTCTCTCTCTTATATATATATATATATATATATATATATTATATATATATATAAGATGTCGCCCACAGCACATTTAATTTCCCTTGAAAACAGAATGCAAATCACAGAATGAAGCTTTGTCAGAAGTTTTGAAATTACCAAACTGCTGACGAACGCCTATTAAAAATCTGTAAAGATATATATATATATATATATATATATATATATACTGGACAGGGTTTTTCGTATGTCTGAGACATTCGAAATATGTAGAAAGGTAAATACAACTTTATGACTGTTTTTTTCCAACATACTACCATTACAGAAGGTATTCAAATTGCTCACCCTGTGTCCTGTGGAGGGACATCTGAAATCTTTTGTTCAAGGAGAGAGAATAAGTGAAAGAGATATATATATATATATATATATATATATATATATATATATATATATATTATAACCCTTGGTAACCACTGGTTAGCTTCCGCCCGAATTGTTCATTCTGACGAAGGTCAAGCTTTTCACTCCACCTTAGACCTGCAGTTTAATGTGGAATCTGAACCACGCTCCACCAGCAGCCCAGTGTCTTAACCACTAGGCCACCCAGGGTACCCATTTATCTACCAACCACTTTCTTTAATGTCTGGAAGGGTGAACATCTGGGTTTTCCTGCTCGCCGGCTGCTGTCACCGGGTCTCGAACCCGGGGCCGATGGATATAAGAAAATCACAAAACCTTTGTGTTAAAGCGAATATGACTATCAGGAACCTCCGGTTCTGTACAAGGGAAGCTAAAGAAACTCTTTTAGACTCCTGCATAAATTACTCCGAGATGCGAAGTTCCGCAAATGATTGCTACGCACAATGAGCTTCCATGAGGTAACAAGACTACAGTCTATTGCAAAGAATCAACCACCCCAACTATCCAAGCTATTAACAATCCTACCGTACGTCTTCTAAGCTATGGAATTTATGGTATGAAAACGTCTGATTGCAGCTTTAATCAACTTCGACATTACTGTATTATTTCTCATTAATTGTATATATTTCTATCCTTAGTATGTGATTTGTCATTGTATTATTAATATTTGTCATATGGGTAATGGTCTGCCAATAAACTTATTCAGTTTCATTTTCATATATATAAGTAGGTTTGTGCCGAAAAAAAACTTTCTTAATATATCCAATTAATAGAAAACGACTAGTGTGTTTTATAGGGCATACTCTGGTATTTAACCTCGTACCACTATACATTTAATCAACTTTTGTATCGAAACAGTTATTCCCCCATTGGGGCCCTAACGCTATTCGCAGATTCTGATGAAACGAGTTGTTTATATACTTTCACCTTATGTCCCTCACACATATTATATAGTTCAATTAGAACATCTTAGATTGTTGGTTAAAAATATCGCACAGTCTTTCATGGAGTAGGGCCACTAAAGTAATTGAGTACATATCTTCAGTAATAATTGCAACAAAGATCTTTCACTACACCGTCGCTCCCGATTATTTAATCAGACCTGAAAGGTGCATTCTCTGCAAATTCTGTGCAACCATCCGGGGTGAACAACTATTTATTATAACTTATTTCAAGGCAGTCCTAATATTTCCTCTGAAGCAGGAGTCACACTAAACTATTTTACGCTTTCCAACACCTACAGTATGCAGATATATAAATGTAGTACAATATACGAATTTTGTTAGCTTGGTTATTTCCCTTTGTATCACACATTCCTAGCTGCACAACCTAAAATTAGTTAGCTAGCTATCAGATATAAATATATATATTTATATATATATATATATACAGTATATATATATATATATATATATATATATATATATATATATATATATATACAGTATATATATATATATATATATATATATATATATCCGGGCGTAGCTAGCCGTTTTTAATGTGTAAGCACCGAGATGTAAAACACGGAGCTGTGGGAAGATGTGGAAGTGGCCTGTCCCCACCCTCCTCTGCTGAAGGAGAAAATTAAATACAGATTCCTGTAAATAATCTCTGATGCACTAAAAATTAGGAATTTATGGTAGATGTCAATAGTTACACAATCAACTGAGATGGAAAATCCACTTTTATTCAGAGCACAGGATAGAAAAACATAATATTGGGACAAAGTAGTGTATTTTGCAACTTGTAATAATTAATATTATTTTTTTCCATCATATAATTATAATAGACTATTATAATGATAAATGATTTCTTGAGAACTTTATTTAAAATATCATGAATTTCCAATTCAATGTGTAAGCATATGCTGATTTGCTCATGCCGATCTACACTGCTGTATATATATATATATGTATATATATATATATATTTACAATCATGTACACTGCTTTGCTCCAAAACAATTATTCAAACTTTAATGTTATCATATTTGGTCAAATCACTTTCTAGAAATAAAAGTTTTATAAGTTCATTCACCTCACCTTTACGTTTATGTACATTGTTTTGGGTAGCAGTTGGATGAGTGAAGCCATATATAAAGATTTCATATGATTTAAACTCTATTTGCACAAAACACAGCTCTTTATATGCATGACTGCTCTATCGTTGAAGGTAATGGGTAGTTGTCTGTCTATAATGCATCATTTACTCAAAGAAATAACAGACGCACGATCACAGCTATTAACTTGTGGCATCTACCACATGAAAGCTGCCCAACCGACCAAACATTTCCGCCAGAAACGTCACACTTAGGGTATAGAACAGGGGTATCCAACAGAATTCTAGTTGGGCGTCACATGTGTGGCGATCAGCGGGCTAAACTCGCCACATAGTGAAACTGTGTACAAACACGTTAGAAATGGAAGAAAAAAGGACATATAAAAGGAAAAAATAATACAACAATGATATGTATGTTTAGGATAAACTTTATTGTAAAAACATCAATAATGTTAAAAATTACAGCAATGCAATGAGCTGTATTAAAAAATTCAATGTGAAGCTTGGCAGTCTTTATCTTGCGCTAGCCGGGTGAAATCAGGCATAATGTTTTCACTTATTGAACACCTGAGCTATGCCTCTAAATTGGCATCAAGCAAATTAGAGCGATACTTTGACTTCAGGTGACTCATTACAGAAAAGGTGGATTCACAATGGTAAGTTGAGCCAAAGATCGAAAACAATCTTGCAATACCTGACTGTAACACCACGAACTTGTTTTCTCCCAAACACCGAGTCCAAAACTGGACGACGGATTCTTTTCTTTGTGGCTGGCCCATTTTGTTTTGAAGCGAAAGGATAGCCATTTCTAAATGGCGTCTTTCCAAATGAAATAGGTTGGCAAGTTCCGTCGTTTTTTGCGCACAAAAATGTCAAACCACAAAGGATCTTTCATAAACTCAAAAGCCATTCGCTGGATACCCTAGTATAGAATTACATAAGGCGGCACTGATGAATCAATTTATAAACTCTCATTCATGAAAACATGCAACATTTTCTTAAATTAATCTTAACAACTATTATTTATTATCATATCACTTCAAGTTAAATTGCTATACTCGGTGTTTAAAACATCGCTTTCAACGCTTCAGTTGATGGATGTTGACAAAGTTCATCATTTCCACCATATCTCAAGAAGTGAAATTTTTTCAATGTTAAATGTAACAGTGATGTTGATGCAAATATTAAGGACAGTACTGTATCATGCTTCGCAGATGACACAAAGATATGTAAGGAAATATTGAAAGAAGGTGACATAATAAAATTACAAAACGACAATGAAACATTATTCTAGTGGGCAGAAGACAACAATATGAAGTTCAACGATGAAAATTCCAACTTCTGAGATATGGTAATAAAAAGGAGCTACAGAAAAAAGGGCACAAAACTCTGCAAGCCAAACAGATAACACCAAATCCGCAAGTCAGGGATCTTGGCGTAATAATGTCGTCGGATGCAGAATTCAGAGAACACTATAACATCAAAATTACAACGACTAGGAAAATAATGGGAATCATCTGGAGGAGCTTCCGCAGCACATCATGCTCAAATTATGGAAGAGTCTAGTCGTTCCAATAATTGAGTATTGCTCAGTACTCACAAACCCATACAGAAAACGAGACATTGCGAACACTGAAGCTATACGTCTAAAATAGAGGAAACGGAATGTGAAAACTACTGGTCTCGACTACATTCCCTGGAACTCTACTCTCTCGAAAGAAGGAGCGAGCGATACACAATAATATACATATGGAAAATACTTGAGGGAGCTGTCCCTAACCCTAGAAATGAAATAGAAACAAACTGGAATGAGAGAAGAGACAGATTTGTGCGATCCCAGATGCGGTGGGGCAAGGTCTATGAAAAGGAGAATGGAAAATACCGTCAGAATACGAGGCCCAAAGCTTTTCAATGTCCTACCAAAAGAAGTGTGAAATCTCCAGCACACCAACCTGAATACCTTCAAGAACCAGCTGAACAGATTCCTGTGCAAAGTCCCTGACCAGCCATGCGTGGATGTCTAAGAGGGATGTTCAATAAGTGAAAACATTATGCCTGATTTCACTCGGCTAGCGCAAGAAAAAGACTGCCAAGCTTCACATTGAATTTTTTAAATAGCTCATTGCATTGCTGTAATTTTTAACATTATTGATATTTTTAAAATAAAGTTTATCCTAAACATATATATATCATTGTTGTATTATTTTTTTCCTTTTTATATGTCCTTTTTTCTTCCATTTCTAACGTGTTAGTACACAGTTTCACTATGTGGCGAATTTAGCCCGCTGATCGCCACATCAGTCTTTCTCATTCGTATCAGTCTTTCCTTGTGAACAGACGTGTTTTATCGAGTGTCCAGTGTTACCAATTCAATGAGTGGTTTTCGTTGAAGTGTCTTTAAAAAAAATAGTGTTTGGTGCATTCTTAACTAAATTACTTCATGTTACTAATCATTCATTAACGAATATATTTCATTTATTGACTTTATTCATTACTATATTATTTGATTAAACCAAGACTAGTGCATTTGGCGTGCCTTGTTTGTTTTAAAAATCTATCAGAAAACGAGGGTTCATAAGGTTCGTTTTCCCTTCCTTCGGGAGATCAAGTAGAATGTGGTCACCCACCGTGGGAAAAAAGGAAAAAAGTCGGTCGAATAGCGGAGAGATAAGTTTCATTTAATACTTTTTCTTTTACAGATCTTTCGTCGGTAGCTTAATTATATATTCATTTAGTATAAAATAGTGTTACAAGAACCTGTTTCTGCGTTTCAAGAACATTTTTGCGGGTTTGCGCAGGTGACGGCAAAATAAGCACGCGGTAGACCTACGTTCTAATTTATTAATTTCCAAACGCTCGTTTTTTTGTTTTTGTTTTTTGTTTTTTAACTAATTAAGAGCATGGCACCCCCGTCAAGTACTTGCAGTCGCTGTGAAGGGAAATTTGCCGTTTACGCGTTTACAATGGCTAATAATAATGAACAGTTAGTTTGCAGGTGGTGCTCAAGCATGGAAATCCTGAGGAACGAGTTAGAACGTGAGAGGGAGGCTAGAGTGAGGCTTCAAGAAAGCGTGATGCTCCTGACGGCAAAATTGGAATCCCTTGAGACTTCAGTTACGACCCCTCCTGCCTCAGTTTCTACTAATAATATAAATAGTACTAATAGCCCTCTCTCTCCTCCTAGTTCCCAACCCTTCGTTCGAGTGCGTAATGGAGCCCCATTGAGAAAACCTAAGACTTGTCTACCAGTAATAACAAACAATAAGTTTTCTGTTTTAGGTTTCGAAGATGCTGATGAACCAGAAATACGACTCGTTGGCGATTCCATTGTTCGAGGTCAGCTCGAGGAATTCTGTGGGAGAAACCCTCGTCGTAGGCGCCGTTACTGCTACCCTGGTGCAAGGGTGGAGGATATAACAAAGTTTTAAATTCTAGATCGGAAGAACTGCTGGCTAGGTACAGGGACTTACTAGAGCGATTAAAGGAAAAAAACTAGTAAGATTGTTTTAACAGGTGTACTTCCTCGAATTATCCAACGTAGCGATTTCTACAGCAAGGCGACCTATATCAACAATAACCTAAAGTCTCTTTGCCATCAGGAAGGAGTGCATTTTGCGAATTTTTGGAACAGTTTCTACGGCAGGAGGGACTTGTTCCTCGAAGATGGACTTCATTTTAATGACGTTGGAGCTGCGCGTTTAGGAAGACTATTTCATAATACTGTCTCTTCTTTTCAGGCTGCCGCAACCCGAACGGTCCCAGCGTAAATTCCACAAATTTCCCCTGCGCTCGCGAAGGTGTCGTAATTACAAACAATTTGAAGGTTCTATCCTTAAATGCTCGTAGCCTACGAAATAAAATAAACGAATTTTTTTCTTTAATTGCTTGTAAAGACTATGATTTAATTGCGATAAATGAATCGTGGCTTAGCACTGAAACACGTGACTTTGTAGGGGAGTATCAAATTAAGGTTATAGACTTTTTGTTAAAAACAGAATAGGTAGGCGAGGAGGCGGTGTTATGTTGTATATCAAAGATAATATTGCGAACGTTATAGAAGTAAAGCACTCAATTCCAGAACCGATAGATTCGACTATAGCAGAACTTAAATTGAACGATTTCAAACTTCTTGTTGCGGTTATATATAGGCCCCCTAATCAAACAGCTGATACGGACGAAGCGTTATATCGTGAACTAAAGAGAATAATCGGTAGTGAGCAGGCTTTAGTTATGGGTGACTTTAATTGCGCCAACGTGAATTACGATACAATGCAGGGAGACGTGGAAGGTAATCGTTTAGTTAATTTTCTCGAGGATAGCTTTCTTATTCAAAAGGTTGGGGAACCTACGAGGTTGGACAGTATTTTAGATTTAGTAATAAGTACGGATAAGCTAATCACTGATCTTCAAGTAAGAGAACCGTTAAGCAATAGTGATCACAATATGGTAGAGTTTGTCCTCTCAGTAAGTCACTCGAAACCAGCTAACTCGACTAAAATTCCTAACTTCCAGCACGCAGACTTTTGTAAATTTCGAAATAAATTGTCACACGTCAATTGGGAAAACGTAATGGGGATCTCCAACACAAAACTAATGTGGGAATCGTTTGAAATGGTATTTAGGACTATAAATGAGGAATGTGCACCGTACAAAATTTAGCGTGCGAAAGTAAACAACAAGCCCTTGTGGTTTACTTCAAGAGTAGGAGACATTATAAAGAGTAGAGATAGGGCTTATAGGCTACATAAGTGCGATAAAGACAATTTGTGGTTACGAAACAACTACATATCTCTAAGGCGTGAAGCGGAAAGTGTAATAAAAGGTCCAAGGGCGAATTTGAAATCTCCATAGCTTGCAACGGTAAAGAAAACCCCAAGCGATTCTTTCAATACGTCAACAATAGAAATCCAGTAAAAAGTATCTTGAGGCCGTTGAAAAATGTTAACGGAGATCTAGTTTCTGAAAACAAGGAAATGGCTACCTTGCTAAACGAATTTTTTACGTCAGTTTTTACTATAGAAGATGTAACGAATATCCCTCCGGTCATAGATATAATACCTTTTGATAATGGTAATATTTTGGATAATATTGTGGTTAGTGAAGGGAAAGTAATGCCCTATATTGATAAAATGAAAATGCGTAAATCACCGGGGCCGGATTCCATATATCCCATAAAACTAAAAGAATTAAAAGATAGCATTGTTGTGCCACTAACAAAGATTTTTAATGCGTCTATTTCTGAGGGGTGCGTACCAGATAATTTCAAGTTAGCAAACGTAACACCTATCTTTAAGAAAGGCGATAAAGGTGCGGCGGGAAATTATAGGCCAATCAGTTTAACGTCTGTTGTAGGTAAGGTACTGGAATCAATAATTAGGGATCGTATAGTCGAACACTTAGAATTGCATAAACTAGTTAGAAATACGCAGCACGGTTTTAGGCAAAACAAATCTTGCTCTACTAATCTTTTAGAATTTTTCGAAAGCGTGGTTGACGTTTACGATAGTTATCGGGCGGTTGATGTAGTGTATTTAGATTTTCAAAAAGCGTTTGATACCGTACCGCACAAAAGACTCATAGAAAAAACTAAGGCTCATGGAATCAGGGTTGTAGTAATAAATTGGATAGAAGAGTGGTTGCGAGGTAGGAAACAGAGGGTGGTCGTTGATGGAGCGGAGTCGTGTTGGGCTAATGTAGCGAGTGGCGTTCCTCAGGGTTCTCTATTGGGCCACTTGCTTTTTCTTATATATATTAACGATGTAGATGTCGGCCTAGTCAGTACAGTTTCAAAGTTTGCGGATGACACGAAGCTGGGTGGTAGGGCGATTAATGACGAGGATAGAGGTAAAATCCAGGAAGATCTGAATAAAGTCGTTGATTGGTCAGTCACTTGGCAAATGAGATTTAACGTCGATAAGTGCAAAATTTTACATATAGGTTCGCGTAACGGTAATTTTGCGTATAGTATGTCAGGGAAGGAGTTAACAAGCGTAGAGCAGGAAAAAGATTTAGGAGTTATAGTCACTGGTGATTTAAAAGTAGCGAAACAAAGTACAGCAGCGGTCAATAAAGCGAACGAAGTGTTAGGTTTCATAGCTCGGAATTTTTATTACAAATCGCGCGATATTATAGTTCCTCTTTATAAATCACTAGTTAGACCCTATTTGGAGTACGCGATCCAATTTTGGAATCGGCATATGCGAAAAGGTATAGACAAATTCGAAAGAGTTCAAAGACGAGCAACTAAGATGTTTCCGTCGCTTATGTCAAAGTCGTACGAGGATAGGCTTAAGGAGTTAAAATTGACTACCCTTGAGACTAGGAGGCTAAGGGGTGATCTAATCCAGGTTTTCAAAATTATGAATGGGTTCGATAACGTAGATAGAGATAGCTTTTTCGAAATATCTCAATATAAAAGGCATAGAAATAACGGGTGTAAGTTGACAAGTAGAAGGTTCGAGACAGCAGTTGCCAAAAACTTTTTTACGCATAGAATAGTAAATAGCTGGAATAGTTTGCCGGTAGAAGTAATTAGTAGCACGTCTACAAACATGTTTAAAAATCGATTAGACGCATATGATGATAGATTGGGTATAGTTTAAGGTAGGAAAATTAAGGTTTTGTGGTTCGGAATCCACGTAAAATTGTAGGTCCCCTCCGCCACCACGGAGGACATGCACAATACACAATTACGAACACAGTTAGGTAGACCAGCCATGAGTGGATCCTAGGGTCTTTGTTGGTCTGAAACATTATAACATTATATAACATGTGACGCCCAACAAGAATGTTGGATACCCCTGTTCTATACCCTAAGTGTGACGTTTCTGGCGGAAATGTTTGGTCAGTTGGGCAGCTTTCATGTGGTAGATGCCACAACTTAATAGCTGTGATCGTGCATCTGTTATTTCTTTGAGTAAATGATGCATTACACTGGGGAACAAATTTCAAATTTTTGTCTATTGAATTAGATTTGACAGTTACTTCTAGGTAATTTGGGTGCGCTGAGCACGAATGTTTACTCGGTTTTGCTCTATCAGGTCCTGATTTTGCTCAACACCCCTCCTCTTTCGTCGTATTCATAAAAAGGTTTTTTTCTCAATACTCGCTAAGTCTTTTTGCAGTTACACATTATGCAACTAGGTTTTTATCTAGGTATTTGTACCTATTGTTATGGTATTGTTGTATTATGTATATTTTTATATGTAACACCCTAAAAATATTTTTAATGCACTATATGCATTGAAAGACTGCGACATTGGACGAAGGGTTCGGATTCAAAAATACCTTTTTGGAGTTCCGATGGTAAGTTTATGATTTCATAAAACTACGTAATTTAATCACTAGTATACTGTAACTTACCTAAATGTAATTGTAACTTAGGTACATAAACAAAAATTTACAGAAAATGTTTATAAGAATCTCAAATATTGCATAAGGTTGAAACACATAGAAATGTTAAATGTTTGGGTGATAACTTTTGATAAAATTCATAAAAACAAGTCTCTCGTCGCTTTTGTTAACGCTTTACAATTTTTTTTCCATATCAGGTGTGGCGAGAGCCTACTAACCACGAGACCGATTGCTACCTTTGCTTTGTCAAGACTTCGGGCTTCACTAAGAAAAATAAACATTGTATCGAGTACCCAAATTTCGACACCGCGATACGACCTGTGCTACATTCAAATGAGATCCCCATTCCAAAATTTAAGGGTCTGCCAACTCAAGAATTAGTTGAAGATGTTCCTGAAAATATTGTTATGCACTTTGAGAAGTCAGACACCGATTTTGACCCCAGCGTATTTGAAAGTCAAAACGATCCGCAAAAGTTTAACCAGGCCGAGTTGAATGATCTTGTAAGGGATCTAAATTTGCCAAAAAAGGCTGCGGAAATTTTAGCTTCAAGACTTAAAGAGAAAAACTTGCTTACTTCAAACACATACATTTCATTTTACAGAAAAAGAGAAGAAGAACTTGTTAAATATTTTAGAACAGAGGATAGTTTAGTATATTGCTGCGACATAGTTGGTTTGTTAAAGAAGATGGGGGTTGAGTCTTACGATGCAAATGATTGGCGCTTGTTTTTAGACAGTTCGAAAAGAAGTCTTAAGTGTGTGTTGTTGCATAATGGCAATCTATACGGCTCGATACCGATTGGGCACTCAACAAAATTAAAAGAAAAGTATGAACATATAGAAAAGGTTTTAAATCTTATCAAATATAGGGAGCACGAGTGGATCATATGTGTTGACTTAAAAATGGTTAATTTTCTGCTAGGACAACAAGGAGGGTATACTAAATATCCCTGCTTCCTTTGCTTATGGGACAGCAGAGCCAAGGAAGAACATTATTTCAAACAAATCTGGCCAGCACGAACATCACTTACTGTCGGAGAAAAAAACGTAATTAATCCACCTTTAGTGAGCAGAGATAAAATCATATTTCCTCCTCTGCATATAAAACTAGGCCTCATTAAACAATATGTAAAAGCTTTAGATACGAACGGCGAGTGTTTCAAATACATAACTTCAAAATTTCCAAGTTTAAGTTATGAAAAAATCAAGGCGGGAATTTTCGACGGTCCACAAATAAGAACAATGATTAAAGACAGCAATTTTCCTAATGTCATGAATGAACGCGAAAAAAAATGGCTGGTTCTCATTCGTGGACTTGATAGAAAACTTTTTAGGCAATTATAGGGCAGATAACTACGAAGAAATCGTAAAAAAACTTTTAAGGGACTACAAAGAGTTAGGTTGCAATATGAGCATAAAAATACATTTTTTGAATAGCCATCTTGACCAATTTCCAAGTAATTTAGGTGATGTAAGTGACGAACAAGGGGAGAGATTCCACCAAGATATCAAAATTATGGAGGAACGGTACCAAGGCCGCTGGGATTCCCACATGATGGCTGATTACTGCTGGTGCTTGAAAAGAGACCTGCCATCAACAAGCAAATACGCTAGAAAGTCTTACAAAAGAAATTTTTTGCCACAGTGAAAGCTTCATATCTGTTCGTTTTTTTATTTTAAGTCATTTCTATCGTTATAATGTAATTTTACTGTAGTTTGAACTGCTTGTATTCATGAAACTTGAAAAAAAAATTTAACACATGACTTAATTTTTTAGTCCTAATTTGAAAAATCTGGAAAATGGCACATAGGCTGTCGACAAGAATCAGGACCTGATAGAGCCAAACCGAGTTGAAATTCTTATTCAGCGCACCCAAATTACCTAGAATCAAGTGTCAGATATCATTCAATAAAATACGTGTTGCCCAGTGTTATAGACAGGCAACTACCCATTACCTTCATCGATAGAGCAGTCATCTATATAAAGAGCTGTGTTTTGTGCAAATAGAGTTTAAATCATATGAAATCTTTATATATGGCTTCACTCATCCAACTGCTACCCAAAGCAATGCACATAAGCGCAAAGTTGAGGTGAATGAACTTATAAAACTTTTATTTATAGAAATTTATTTGACCAAATATGATAACATTAAAAGTAACTATATATATATATATATATATATATATATAAGCAAACAACCACACGGAAAAAGGAAAAAGAAACACGAAATCCGAGCGCCTTCGTGATATATTCACATCTTCATGGAAAAGAAAGAAATATTTCTTGCTTTTCCTTGAAGATGTGAATATATCACGAAAGCGCTCGGATTTCGTGTTTTTTCCTTTTTCCCTGTGGTTGTTTGCTTATTAATAAGATCACGTATTCTTCTGTGAGTTTTCTGCATATATATATATATATATATATATATATATATATATATATATATATATATATACAGGAGTGTAGATAGCCATAAGCAAAGCAACATGTGTTTACACATTGAATTGGAAATTCATGATATTTTAAAAAAGTTCTCAAGAAATCATTTATCATTATAATAGTCTATTATAATTATATGAAGGAAAAAAATAATATTAATTATTACAAGTTGCAAAATACACTACTTTGTCCCAATATTATGTGTTTCTATCTTGTGCTCTGAATAAAAGTGGATTTTCCATCTCAGTCGATTGTGTAACTATTGACATCTACCATAAATTCCTAATTTTTAGTGCATCAGAGATTATTTACAGGAATCTGTATTTAATTTTCTCCTTCAGCAGTGGAGGGTGGGGACAGGCCACTTCCACATCTTCCCACAGCTTCGTGCTTTACACTTCGGTCCTTACACATTAAAAACGGCTAGCTACGCCCGGATATATATATATATATATATATACACACATCTGGTTGCTACTTAACTAATTTTAGATAGTGCAGCTAGGAATGTGTGATACAAAGGGAAATAACCAAGCTAACAAAATTCGTATATTGTACTACATTTATATATCTGCATATTGTAGGTGTTAGAAAGCGTAAAATAGTTTGGTGTGACTCCTGCTTCAGAGGAACTATTAGGACTGCCTTGAAAGAAGTTATAATAAATAGGAGTTGTTCACCCCGGATTGTTGCGCATAGAATTAGCAGAGAATGCACCTTTCAGGTCTGATTACATAATCGGGAGCGACCGTGTAGTGAAAGATCTTTGTTGCAATTATTATTGAAGATATGTACTCAATTACTTTAGTGGCCCTGCTCCATGAAAGACTCTTTGATATTTTTACCAACAATCTAAGATGTTCTAATTGAACTATATAATATGTGTGAGGGATATAAGGTGACAGTATATAAACATCTCGTTTCATCAGAATCTGCAAATAGCGTTAGGGCCCCAATGGTGGAATAACTGTTTCGATACAAAAGTTGATTAAATGTACAGTGATACGAGGTTAAATGCCAGAGTATGCCCTATAAAACACACGTCATTTTCTATTAATTGGATATTTTAAGAAAGTTTTTTTCCGGCACAACAGAAACCTACTTATATATATGAAAGTGAAACTGAATAAGTTTATTGGCAGACCATTACCCATATCACAAATATTAATAATACAATGACAAATCACATACTAAGGATAGAAATATATACAATTAATGAGAAATAATACAGTAATGCCGAAGTTGAGTGTAGCTGCAATCAGACGTTTTCATACCATAAATTCCATAGCTTAGAAGACGTATGGTAGGATTGTTAATAGCTTAGATAATTGGGGTGGTTGATTCTTTGCAATAGACTGTAGTTTTGTTACCTCACGGAAGCTCATTTTAGGTAGCAATTATTTGCGGAACTGCGCATCTCGGAGTAATTTATGCAGGAGTCTAAAAGAGTTTCTTTAGCTTCCCTTGTACAGAACCGGAGGTTCCTGATAGTCATATTCGCTTTAACACAAAGGTTTCGAAATTTTCTTATATCTGAGTCATCAGTCAAGGAGCTGGTTTGATCCCAATACTTAAATTCTTGCATTTCCTCATCGCATATTATGTTATTATAAATTTAATATGTACATGGGGACTTCCGTGTCTTCTAGTTTTGTAAATAAAATATTGTGGTCTATTCTATCATATGCCTTACTTATATCTAAGAAACAGCTATAAATAGTTGAATTACTCTGTGTATTTAAATATAATTTCCTTAAGTACATAGATACACAGATCAGTTGAGAGGGAGCTTTTAAAACCAAACTCATTTAGCTCATAAGTAATCATTTAAGCTCTGTAGTAACGAGAGTTTCTCTAGTAGTTTCGAGAAGCAAGATGTGTTTGCAACAGCCCTGTAATTATTGCTGGATAGAATACACCCATACTATCTATATATATATAATTTTATAAAAATATATATATATATACAGGTGTATATATATATATATATGGTGCTTTCCTGTTAACGGGAATACCCAACCGCCCGCCACCAAACTGTTTGTTATGTATTTTTGCTCTCGTCATTTTCGTTTAAACTAACGAAAATATCACAACTTAACCTAGCCAATCACCAAGGGCGTACAGTTGACCTAACCGGGCATTGAATTAACCTAACAGGTTAATATAACGGAAAATGCCCGGTTAGGTCAACTGTACGCCTTTGATAACACCGCTCTGCATGAAAATCGATTTCTTTATTTTGAGTTGTGATTCTGAAGCAGTTCGCTGAGCTGAATTCAAAAATGCTACCAATTTTTTTTGTATCACCCACAGTTTTAAAGTTATTAGCAAAACAATTTTAGGGCGTTTTGTAATTTTTTACCTTTTTTATCTTTAATTAATTTCGTTTTTTCATATTTTTCAGATAGATAATTATAACATTACGTCTTTAAAATTTTAATAATGGCTTCTAGAGGATGTACCCATAGTCCAGACATATTTTGTCATATTTGTGGTCGGTATGTTGTAAAACAAAGGACAAATGTGACGACCTTCATTAAGAGAGCTTATCATGCTTATTTTGGAATTAAATTAGGAGATCAAGACAAAAGTTGGGCTCCACACAAGGTTTGTCTTACGTGTGTTGCGGCACTAAGGAATTGGAGCAAAGGTAAAAAGAAACGTTTGCCATTTGGGATCCCTATGGTATGGCGCGAGCCTAAAAACCATACCGATGACTGCTACTTCTGTTCTTGCAATGTTAAAGGTTATAATGCAAAGAATAAAGAGAGCCTTCAATACCCAAGTCTTCCATCTGCAATAAGGCCGGTACCCCATGGTCCAGAAGTTCCTATTCCCCGCCCACACGAGAGTCTGGATCAATACAATTCAGATTCTGATTCAGCTCCAAATCCAGACAATGATGATGGTTATAAACAGCCAACAGCTGACCGAGATCCTAAACCATTAACCCAAGCCGAACTAAATGACTTAGTCAGGGATTTGAATCTGCCTAAGGACTCTGCAGAACTTTTGGGGTCTAGATTGCAGGAGAACAATTTATTGGCATCCGACACATACTTCGCTTGGTCCAGAAACCGTGAGAAAGATTTCGTGCCTTTTTTCGAAGAAGATGGTCCCTTGGTATTTTGCAAGGACATCACAGGATTAGTGTGCAAGCTAGGCATCGAATACCAAACCAGTGACTGGAGGTTGTTTATAGATTCCTCTAAAACCAGTCTAAAAGGAGTGTTACTGCACAACGGTAACAAATATGCATCAATCCCAGTGGCCCATTCTAACTCATTTAAAAGAGACCTATGATAACATGAAACTGCTTCTGGAAAAAATTCAGTATCAAAATCACAGATGTATATTGTGTGGGGATCTCAAAGTCCTTTGCATGTTACTTGGGCAGCAATCAGGATACACTAAGATGCCATGTTTCATCTGCGAATGGGATAGTCGAGCACGTGACCAGCACTGGAAGAGGAAAACTTGGCCTCCTAGAGAGAACCTTACCCCAGGATCAAAGAACATTTTACATGAACATCTAGTTGAACCAAATAAAATCCTCCTACCACCCTTGCACATTAAGTTAGGCTTGATGAAGCAGTATGTCAAAGCATTGAATAGAGAAGGTGAGTGTTTCAAGTACATTTGTTCAAAATATCCAAAGATTAGCTACGAGAAAATAAAGGAAGGTGTTTTTATAGGTCCTCAGATTAGAAAGTTATTGACAGACGATCATTTCCTGAACAGAATGACCAATAAAGAAAAAGAAGCATGGCTTGGTTTCAAAGATGTTGTTGAAAACTTCTTGGGAAACTACAAAAGCCAAAATTATGAAAGACTGGTGGAAAATATGCTTAAAAAGTTTTGCGCCTTAGGCTGCAACATGAGCCTGAAAGTTCACTTCTTATTTTCGCATCTTGACCGTTTTCCCGAAAATCTCGGAGATGTCAGTGAGGAGCAAGGGGAACGATTTCACCAGGACATCAAAACCATGGAAAGAAGTTATCAAGGAAGATGGCATACAAATATGATGGCGGATTACTGCTGGTGTCTGCAACGAGATCAGCCTAACGCACAGCATAAGAAAACATCAAAGAAGCACCGGTTTAGTCGTCATTCGTCAGATCTACCTTCGTAGTCTTAAGTCTTTTGAATAAGTCCTGAAATGTTTGCAAGTAAAGAAGGTAAATATATTTTGTTTCAGTTATTTTTTTATTCTTTCATAAACAAGCAATATGCTTGTCCAAGAGCTAGGAGCTATTTAATTCTGCTTTAATTAGGCTTTACTCTATCACCTAAAGATTTCGTGCTACAAGGGGTGTTGTAATACCTCATCTGTCCCCAAATGTTAACCACCCATTGATGGGAGGGGAGAGAGTATTTTGCTGGGAACGGGACTGGTTGTTATATATATTTACCCTACATTATTATGTAAGCGTTACTGTAGTCTATAACAACAAAATTTATGGTTTAGCATGTGCAATCCAATGTTGGTCTCGATAAGATGGTTCACATTTGGGGATAAATGGGGGATTTATGACACACCATGTAGTAAGAAAACCATACGTGATAGGGAAAAACTAACTATATTTTTTAGATCAGCGCACTCAAATTATATAGAATCACCAACTAGTTTGTAAAAATCGATCGACAAGTTTTCAAATGTGTACTGGTGTAATTGGTTAGTCTAAGTTGTGATATTTTCGTTAGTTCAAACGAAAATGACGAGAGCAAAAATACATCATAAACAGTTTGGTAGTCCCGATAATACGTAAGTACCGAATTTATTAATCATTTAAATGAAATTAGTTAATATCTAAGCGATAATCAGTTAGTAGGGGGCCAAAATGTCTTTATGTCATCTAAAATCGCAGAAAAAACGTCGCTGCTTTCGGTACGTTGTCGCCACATGAATTCCGCAAGATAAGAGTCCAGATGATGGCGGGCGGTTGGGTATTCCCGTTAACAGGAAAGCACCATATATATATATATTTATATACACAAACTCAGAATGGTCCCCTGAGAAACTTATATGTCAAACACAGACCGTGCATGGAACAAGGAACTCTTCTTGGAAAATTAAATCCACTATAGTCCGAATAAGTAATGGTAAATGACAAATACCATAGTTTTTCTTTTTCATGATGCAAGCCCGACGTGGGCAACGGGTCTCTCCCAAAGCTGGATCCTGTCTGCTTTGCAGATAGCTGGTGAGGGAAGCTATATTTATGGGACCTCTTTGCGAGAGACCCGTTGCCCACGTCGGGCTTGCATCATGAAAAAGAAAAACTATGGTATTTGTCATTTACCATTACTTATTCGGACTATAGTGGATTTAATTTTCCCAGAAGAGTTCCTTGTTCCATGCACGGTCTGTGTTTGACATATATATATATATATATATATATATATATATATATATATGTGTGTGTGTGTATATATATATATATATATATACACAGGGTGTCCCATAAGTTCGGCATCATAGGAGAAATTCATATTTTTCTATTTCTACAAACCATAATTCATATTTTTCTTTCTACAGGCCATAATGTCTGTGAGCAAGTAAGAACGAATCCAGATAATTCTACTCATAGGAAATTGGAGTCAAAGAGAGGCCGCTGCTGAATTTAACAGACTGCATCCAGACCGCGAGCCAATAACACAGAGTTGTGTTAGCAGACTTGTTGCAAAGTTTAAGGAAACAGGATCCATAGAAGATAAACCACGCAGTGGACCTTCAAGGAGGTCCACTGACGATGATACAGCGACTGCAATCCTGGCTCATTTTAACAGAAGCCCCAATAAGTCTCTTCGGCGATTGTCCGCCGAGACAGGAGTATCGAAAAGTAGCATCCATCTCATTCTTCAGGCTCACAAATGGCATCCATATAAACTTCAGATCCTACAGAAATTAAGTGAAGATGATCCCGACCGGCGGATGGAATTTTGTGAATGGGCTACGGACAATATGCTCGGGATGCCAATTTCCCGTCCACCATTCTGTTCAGTGACGAGGCTGTTCTTTATGGAAATGGTGAGGTAAATCGACAGAACACCCGCTATTGGTCTCAAAACAACCCTCACTGGTATACCTCTTCAAAGGAACAAGGTGCATCTCGGGTGATGGTATGGTGTGGCATTTGGAAAGATCGCATCAGCCCCCTCTTTTTCGATGAACATGTCACGTATGCTCAAGGAAGAAGCAGTTCCCAGTGTCTTGAATGAAGAAGGAAATTTCCAAACATGGTTCCAGCAAGACAGCACTCCTGCACATTACAGCACCCAAGTAAGGGAATACCTGTACCAACAATTCCCTGGTCATTGGATAGGACGTCGAGGGCCTGTGGAATGGCCAGCTAGAAGCCCGGATCTCACGCCACTAGATTTTTATCTCTGGGGCCACTTGAAAGCGCTGGTATACGTAGAGAAAATTAGGAGTGTTGAACATTTGCGGCAGCACATTATTGGGACATGTAACACCATTACTCCTGACATCATTCACCGTGTGCTTGCTGACTGGGTATCACGTCTGAATTTGTATATTGAAAACAATGGTGGACATATTGAGCACGTTCTGTAAATAAAAGCTTTTGTTTTGCCTTTTTTATTATTTTTCCTATGATGCCGGACTTATGGGACACCTTGTATATGTATATATATATATATATATATATATATATATATATATATATATATATATATAATTTTATAACAATATTTGATATGCAGTAGAAAACTACATATTTATAAGTAAATGAGCAATTAAACGTGTTATGAGTGTATAAAAAGTTTGTATTTGAGGTTCAGATCGGATGGAAATAAGTCAGTTTCCCTTAAAAAAGAGAGAAATTAATTATTTAAATTAAAATAATAAACCTTCATTTTATTTTTCATAATACAGATATTAAACAAAGAAATTGTTTTTGATTTAAAATGTGCTGAACCTGATTTTGTTTTTTGTGATGTTCACAATTTGTTAACATATGAAAATGAAATTACATTTGAATAGGTAATGTGGTATTAGAATATAATAATATGCTTTGAGAATACAATCCAAATCGTTGTAGGTTTTGATGTCGATGCATACTCTCGTTAGGTCTATTAAACCCTTTTTTAGATATATATCTTCTCAAGTTTTCATTTCTATTGTGAGAATGTTTGCTACCTCTGCAGCTAAAACTAACGGGGACCGTGAACACGACGGAACGCTGGCGGTACGTGCTGGAACGCTGCGTAAGAAGTATTCGAATGTTTGTTTGTTTGTTTCGAAAGTTGATGAGTTTTGTTTTTTTAAGGAAGGTGTGGGGTGAACCCTTTTTAATTTTTTTAATTTTTAAATTTTTTATTTTTTTTTGGAAAGGCCATGAAAGACACCTTATAAAGGAGGAACCGTCATGAGGGACGGTGGGGGACCATCATGAAGGACGGTGAAGGACCGTCATGAAGGATGGTGGGGGGAAATTTTCAAATTGATCCATGTCTGTCTTCCGAAAAACGAGGATACTACTAAAGCCACATGGTTTTCTCTGCCCCAATCAGAGATAGCAGAAAGATCAGAGGTCAGATATACCATCACCATCCTACGCGAAGCATGGAGTGACTGTTGAGAGTAACGCTTTGTGAAGTGGGTGGAGAAGTGAAGAGTGAAATCATCATCATAGGAGTGGATAAGACAGGAAGTGCGACTTAATAGATTGTTGATAAATAAAAGGAAAAGAGCGGGTGACAGGACAGAACCCTGAGAATAGTTTTAGGACAAGAACAGTCGCCATCTACAACTGCAGCTGCAGATGTGTCAGAAAGGAAATTAGAGATGAAGGCACAGATAGAAACCGAAGACTAAAACCGAAGGAGGGCAGTTTGAAAATTAAAAATTTGTGCCAGACTTTATCAAAAGCTTTTGATATGTCCAGCGCAATAGCAAAAGTTTCACCGAAATCCCTAAAGGAGGATGAACAAGAGTCAGAGAGATATGCAAGAAAATCGCCAGTAGAGCTTCCCTTGCTGAACCCATAGTGACGATCTGAAAGAAGATTGTGAGAAGAGAGGTTTTTAAGAATCTTCCTATTGAGGATAGATTCAAAAACTTTAGAAAAGCATTAAATCAAAGCAATTGGACGCTAGTTGGAGGGTTGAGCGCGGTCACCCTTCTTTGATACAGATAGATTATAGATGCTAATATAGAATGCTATATTTTGTACTGCATGCGTATTGCAAGTGACTACGCTCCACTGCCTTCTGGAGGAAACACAAACTCACGGTACATCTAGTTCGTCAAGAATGACGCACCGGACTAATAAAGACTTGGAGTGTCTGCAATGGAGGTCTACCTGGGCCTACTTTTTCAGGTTCGGCCAGAACCGTGACCGTGGATTTCGGGTCTGATCGGATCAGGTCCGTTATGTTCTTTTAATTTTGAAGTCTGTCCTGTCTGGCTGGTAAGAATTTTATAACTATGCACCCTGCCTTGCCCGTACCCGTTTTAGTTTAATATTGGACCAACATATATGATAATAAAACAATTCGCGATACTTGTAGATCGTTAGTGTGTAGTACATAGAAGCTACATTGTAGTCTATAAAAATTTAAGTGCTGCTACTTACGAAAACAATAAAAGATGATCGTTAAAATGATCTTCCTTTGAGCAGGATTAGAAGTACCTTAAGGTTGAATATTCTTAACAAATTTTAAATTCATTACCATTATTAATTTTATTTTTAATTATATAAGTGAGAAAGTTGAGTTAATATATATATACACACACACACACATATATATATACAGTATATATGTATATACACAGTATATATATATATGTATATATATATATAACGTAAAGAACGACGCTTGTATAGGAGAATATTCCGCGCAAGATGAGAGAGAGAGAACGAAACAAATGAAAAATGAGGTAACCACCCGGGAATCGAACCCAGGATCTTCCGATTGCC
Organism: Bathynomus jamesi; assembly: GCA_023014485.1. Lineage (NCBI taxonomy): Eukaryota > Metazoa > Arthropoda > Malacostraca > Isopoda > Cirolanidae > Bathynomus > Bathynomus jamesi. Next base: position 722,971 of record JAJOZX010000821.1, on the reverse strand, counting down.
GGTCAGATATGATAACCATTACACCATGGGCCTCACTCAATCAAATGCCGTAATTCTTCTACATACGCGTAGAAACCAATGCCCCAAGGGGGCACCTCCCGCATGCCGTACATTATATACATTTAAACTGCAAACACGCAGTATAATTAACGTAAAAAACGACGCTTGTATAGGAGAATATTCCGCGCAAGATGAGAGAGAGAGGACGAAACAAATGAAAAAATGAGGTAACCACCCGGGAATCGAACCCGGGCTCTTCCGATTGCCGGTCAGATATGATAACCATTACACCATGGGCCTCACTCAATCAAATGCCGTAATTCTTCTACATACGCGCAGAAACCAATGCCCCAAGGGGGCACCTTCCGCATGCCGTACATTATATACATTTAAACTGCAAACACGCAGTATAATTAACGTAAAGAACGACGCTTGTATAGGAGAATATTCCGCGCAAGATGAGAGAGAGAGAACGAAACAAATGAAAAAAGTATAATTAACGTAAAGAACGACGCTTGTATAGGAGAATATTCCGCGCAAGATGAGAGAGAGAGAACGAAACAAATGAAAAAATGATTGAGTGAGGCCCATGGTGTAATGGTTATCATATCTGACCGGCAATCGGAAGATCCCGGGTTCGATTCCCGGGTGGTTACCTCATTTTTTCATTTGTTTCGTTCTCTCTCTCTCATCTTGCTCGGAATATTCTCCTATACAAGCGTCGTTCTTTACGTTAATTATACTGCGTGTTTGCAGTTTAAATGTATGTATATATATACATATATATATATACACTGTGTATATACATATATATATGTGTGTGTGTATAAATATATATATATATATATATATATATAATATATACCGGTACATATATATACAGTGGCACTCGTATGTATTCGTACAGAGATATATTTGAGTTATATTCGTTCTTATCTTTTGTACCATGCATGTGATAGTAATGAAAAGTTTTCCGTTTGGAAATTTCAACAAATAAAAAAATTAGTTCAACTCTAACGTAATGTAAAATATCAAAAAAATTTAGGAAAATTAAAAAAGTTAAAATGCAAAACTTTACGTACATTTATTTTCCTCTCTTTGTCTGTTTCGATACCCGTTGTCCCGATATCGTATGTAATGTCTTTCTATATGCCTCCTGTACGGCTCTCGGATCACTGCATTTGTCAGTTGGCTTTGTATTTGCTGGATAGTATTCAATAGTTGAATTGTGTGGGTTACATCTAAAAAATTGGTGGGCCTCTTTGTTGCTGCTTTCGTTTGCTCACCTGTCGGGTTCCTTTGAGGGTGGTGGTAACGGCATTTTTGTCCGTATTTGCACCTCCCATATCTTGCATAGGTGTTGCAGACAGTAAGATGGTGGAACTTGCACTTTTTTCAAATTTGCAATACCCTTTTGTGTAATGTGTGTACATAACGTGGGATGTGCATAGATGCATTGCCCATCCCAATATCTGCAGTACCCTTTTGCGTAGTATTTACAGACGGTATTTTCTACGCTTCTATTTCTTGTTATCTGGTAATTATTTTCTATGTTCTTAATTTTGATATTATCATTATTTTTCTTCTGCTATTTATTTCCTACGTTTTTAGTTTTTAACTTTTTATCATTTTGCTCGTTGGGCAGTTTTACTACATTGCAACTTTTACTTATCTCTTTTCTTTCTTTTGTCTTCATTCCGTGTATATATATTTTTTTAAGCATTATTTATTTTTTACTAAATATACAATAAATCATTTAATTTAAAATTATGTAAAATTTTAAAAATTTTATCTTGTGTTTATTATTATTATTATTATTATTATTATTATTATTATTATTATTATTATTTGTTATAACTATTACTATTACTTGCCACTTTCACTTCTTTTATGTAATAAATAAACTAAATTTCATTAATTTGGCCTAAAAAGCTTCCATACTTCCAACGACATGGACAGATTAGAGTTCTGTGAATACATTAATGTCGTATGAAATATCTAAATTGTACAGAAAAATATTGGAAAATATTGTAAAACTCTGTCATTCGTGTTGTAAAATGGTAAAATGGCTCCCTGATCCTAAAATGGCATGCAACAACTCATCATTTCCCTCGCATTACTTAATCACCCCATTCCTTCCCCCGCTGCTTAAACTTGCATATAAAAGGCGACACACCACACCCGTATTCAGAAGTTCTGGAACCATGAGTGGTTACTTCTCCAGGATTGGCTTATCATAAGGTGTCGTATTAATGGAATTCTGCCAGAGTCAGGAGTATCCTGGAGACAATAATGGCAGACAATAGATTTAGGACACTAGTGTCAAGGAACAAGATTAAGGCTCAACCACCATAACTCAGTGACTCCCATTAAATGTTAAAGTCTTCGATTCATATCATTTCTAATCACCCCCGAAGCGTTCAGTGTTAATAGTACTGACTAAGAAACCCCCTATTAGTGAGAACCTAAACATCCCAAGAAATAATCCCCCAACTCAAGATTTAGGAGAATTGTTTCGATGTGTTGCTCCATGGTCCGGCGGCAGAATCGGGTGGCTGGTGGTTCAGCAAGCATCAAGGATTCCACTCAGTCTTTCAGGATGGATCCTGAAAGATTCTGCCGCTGGACCATGGAGCAGCACATCGAAACAATCCTCTGAAATCTTGAATACGACACTGACCTTTTCGAGTCTCTCCTCACCTCATACCCTTGCAGACATGAAGCCGTCCGCCAAGCACAAGGAGGCAACACCAACTACTATTGAGTGGTTTTGTTTGGAAGTAGAATTAAATTTTCTAAAAGATGTAACAATCAGTATTTTGGTCCTCTATAAGTTAGTTTCATCTGTTCAGGGGAGGGGGGACAATTATTGTTTGCCACCTCTTATATATATACATATATATATATTAGGGTGGTCCATAAAAACAAACTTTCAATATTCTTTGCTCCTACCCCTGAAATTTGTTCCTATGCGGTACATATTACTAGATTCAAAAAATTATGTCGATTGAAAAATAATTAGCATCGCGAAATGAGTTTAAATATTATATCCTTCACTCTTCGCTTCTTGAACTTGGTGCACTATGGGTAGTGCACTTCAGATAACTTATATGGTCCTATTATCAAGACTTGTGTTGACAGTACAATGGTTTATACCTTCCTCAACTATCCGAGCCCCCTGCAAGAGAATGACCGCACTTAACTTTGTTTTTCTCTCTATTCCTTAGTCTATCATTTAATTCTTGATTTTCTTATTTTAATTTCCTTTATCCTCGTGATTGGGTTGACGGTATGAAAATGTGTGGTAGCCTAAACCATGCTGTATTATTTATTGTATTATGTATTATTTCCATTTCGTATTCATTTTAATATTATTGTTTTCTATTTTGCAGAAGTTTTGTTAAAATTAGATCGAATAGTTTATGTTTAGTTATGACGACTCTGAAGAAAGCTGAGATTTGGCTGATAGGGCAACCACTAGAGGAATTTCTAAAACAACAACTTCAAATCAAACGGTCGGTTTTGCAACGTTTCCATCATGTGCGAATCGGAAAACGGACCCTTTCTATCAGGGAAGCTGCCCACGCAGTGGTGGAAAAAATCAGAGACGTGGGAAAGTGGTGGAATGATGGAATCCCAACCATGAGAAAAGATCACGCGCTTACTAAACTGGAGAAACTCTATTCCACATACGTGAATTTGAAGAAGAGTAAATATAAAAAGAATAATCCAGGAATGGTAAAACAGCAAGAATCATTCAACAAGGACACTGAAACATTATTTGATATAGCGGCCCAAGATCCCCTGGAGCGAATCAAAATTGCTGAAGATTTACGCTTCTTGGAAAATCAGAGGACGAACGGATGATGGCAATGACTACATTGGCTAAGAAGCTGTCAGAGAAAGTAAAACGTTCACGGCAGAAAAAAATGGATGAGATGAGGAGGAAAGAATGAGCGCGGATGGAGCTTGATGCCCTCAACAAAACAGCCCAACTACCATCATCCTCGTCATCAACAGATTATGACTCAGATGATACATACGGTGCTAAGATCAAGCATGACACGCCGAATCCATCGAACCCTTGCAAGAAAATTAAGGTCATCACTCCCGAAGTAGCAGCAACAATGGCCCGGATTAATATCTCAGATCGGAATGCAACTTTTTTCCTTGCGTCCACATCAAGAAGTCTGGGAATCTCGCCCGAAGAACTTTCAATATCCAGGAGTCAAATCCGGAGAGATCGCCAACGGCAAAGGCAAATCTTCAGTCAAACTTCTCGAATACATTTAATGCCAGAGGTTCCACTGGTGGTCTACTGGGACGGCAAACTGCTTTCTGAGTTGACTGGATATAAGCACAATAAAACAGACAGATTGTCGATTCTCGTATCAGGACTGGGGATCGACAAGCTCTTAGGTGTATCTTAGATACCGCGGGCCACGGGAGAGGACATGGCAGGTGCAATATTCAAGACCCTCCAGGACTAGAATCTTCCGGACCACGTCATCGAAATATGTTTTGATACAACTGTTTCCAACACAGGAGACCACACAGGAGCATGTACTCTCTTGGAAGAACGATTTAAGGAGAAGCTGTTGAACCTGTCTTGATATCATGTACATGAGATTATTATCGGTGATATCTTTACTGAGCTTTGTGGTTCCAGCAGTGGTCCTGATGTGTTCATCTTCAAAAGAGTCCAGAAGGATTGGAATTCCATCGATCAAGTAAATTACCAAACTAGCCTCATTCCCATTGACGCGTGTGATGACATCCTTCAATGGAAGAATGAAGCCCTGGAATTCGCGCGAAATCTACTCTCTGGTCCCTCTCAACCGCGTGACGACTACCAAGAATTTTCGAAACTTGTCATCATCTGCTTGGGAGATCGTCCAGAAAGAGGAATACGATTCCGAGCTCCCGGAGCTTTTCACCACGCACGCTGGATGGCAAAATTTTATATTGTCTCAAGATTTACTTATTGAGGGGGCAGTTTAGGCTCACCATCCACGATGAGGTAGCTGTTGAGCAATGTAGTCTGTTCATCTGTCTTGTCTACATGGTTCGCAGCTCCGAGTACAGTCCACGCCCCTTTAAATGACCTACATGCTCTGACCATGTTCCGACGATACGGTGAAGTAAATGAGAAAGTTTCTTTGACCGCATTCAAAGCACTGGAACGGCAGCTGTGGTATATAAGTGATAGTTTGGTATCACTGGGATTTTTCGGTGACAGGGTCTCCGAAGATTGCAAACTGGCAATGGTGGATGCTCTTAAGAAGCCTGTAAGTAAAAACAGTGCTCTTAGGGTGCAAAAGGGAGACAGAAGGATTTTACATTCTGACATAGATCTGGACCGATTCATTACAATAGATCATTGGCTTTGTTCGAAAGGCTGGGTATTAGAAAAAAGTGGCTGGAAACTCACCCAAGGACGTGGCCCAGTGATGAGGACTATAAGAAGGAGCAAGAGTTAGCGAAAGCTCTGAAGTCGGTCAATGATTGTGCAGAAAGAGCCGTGAAACTGGTCGAGGACTTCAACTGGGTAAGGACAAAGGATGAAGATCAATTCCAGTATCTGTGGTAGAGCACCACAGGAAAGAATTCCCAACTTGCAAAAAAACAGACCTCTGATTTTCTATATTAGTCTAATAATTTGTGTTTTTCTAATAATTTGGTTTTTATAAGCTCCAGCACTTGAGAATTACCTAATAAAAACTTATTTTGAAACTTTATTTTACTTCGCGACCTCGAAATACATTTTTGATGAGAAAGAATTTTTTTGCAATTGTAACAAAATGAGAGGGTGGGACAAGGGAAATCAAGAGAATTTTTTTTTTTTGCTTTCACGTGGACTACGCTAATATATATATATATATATATATATATATATATATATATATATTAGTGGTGGACCAGATGTCAGTTTTTCAACATCTGCGGATGCGGATCTTTAATTTCAATATCCGCGGATGCGGATATTTAGTTAATCTATCAATATAATATAAAATTATGAATATATGACAATTTTTCAAATTTCGTGATATTACTATTATGACAGGCAATGCATAAGAATTAAAATTAATATTAATGTTTTCATTATGATAAAAATAATAACTTTCTCAAAAGTTTCAGCCACAGAAAATTCAATGAAACAAGTTTCATTCAATTTTCTGTGTTACCAGGTATTTATATTTTGAGGTTTATATATTTGTTTGTTTATTAATAATTAATACTTCACATGAAATGTGCATGACTGGGCCTTATAAGCCACTTTATAAGCTAATTTAATTGCAAATTGCATAATTTATTAGAGGTAATATCCGCATAACATCCGCAGTCAGAAGTGCTGATGCGGATGTTAAAAATGATGCGGATATCCGGTCTACCACTAATATATATATATATATATATATATATGAAAATTATTTCACCAAAGTAACACGTGAAAAATATTTATGATGAATAAAACCACGAAGGAAAGGAAACACAGAGTGGTGCTCAAGCGCTTTCGTCTAATGACATCCTCAGGAACACTGTTCCTCAGGATGTCATTAGACGAAAGCGCTTGAGCACCACTCTGTGTTTCCTTTCCTTCATGGTTTTATTCATATATATATATATATATATATATATATACATTGGATAATTAATGTCAGCAGCACTTCAAATTTTACAAATATTTTAAATTAAATTGTACTTTTTTTATTATTCACTAAACATCTGAAAAAAAGTTGAAGCTCTAACCGCCCAGGCCCGTAGCCAAACACTATATTTTTAGCCATACCCGGCTTGTGTCTGTCATGCTTTCAACAAGCGCGCCCATACCCAGCCCCTGGGCCGGGCCTGGTAGTGGCTTACGAGCCTACCCATGCTCGTGCAGACCTTTAATTTACAATATAAACTGACGAAAATATAAAGAGTGATGGTAGTGATTTGATACGTACAGAGGCCTCGTTATTATACTGACACTCAATTTAGTTGGCAGTGATGCTGTGAGCTGCTTATATCCTGAAATGGGTGGAATGGTGTTTTGTGTAAAATATAAAACTTTTCATCTTGTTTTCCCTAATACTTTAGTTAAGGTTGTCTTGAACATAGATTATATAGTGTAAACACCAATCGACCAGGGAAGTTCTCCGCGGCTGGGGGATTACGTAAGGCAGGAGACAGGGAATGCTGAAACTCCCCTTTCTACTGTCATTGTTCTCATTAGCTTATCTTTTTCCGTGCCTCATCTACCCTGTTAGCAGTTCAGCATGCTTTCAAACACAGACTTCTCTCCCTAAGCATCACTACACATACATGCATCTTACACACTACATAATCTTTTCAAAATTAAGAAAAAAAAATGGCAACGACTTCAAGAGCCTCGGAGTCCCATGGAGAAGGGATCATATATGTCATTACTTCTGGCTCCCCCGCTACTAATATCAGGAAATACATACAAAAGCAAACGAGAACCCCAGCAGGAACCCTACAAATGCCCTATATGTGGGAGATGAAACAAATGGCTCCACAAATGTATCAATAATTTACTTAAACATCCAGAGCCTTTACCCAAACTCAAACCATACCAAAGTACCTTACCAAAAGAGCCTAGTGGAAAACACTACTAGCACAGTTATAGCCCTCACAGAAACACACCTGAACCCCCATGATCATGAGTAGTGAAATTGCAATCAAAGGGTACACCACCTATAGATGTGACAGAGAAGACCGTCTAAATGGTGGTGTCCTGATGTACATCCCTGAAAACATTCAAAGTGAACTGCTCATGGCATACTCAAATGGAGCCTGTGAACTCCTAATCATCATGCTCAGCATAAATAAAGAAGACATAATACTAGTGAATATCTATAGCCCCCCAGATAGCTCCCATCTAGAACTCACTGAAGTTCTGGAAAAAATCAGGCAATGCCCAGCTATTGTAGACTCAACAAGAGACTTAATCATTACAGGAGACTTTAATCTCCCAAATTGCACCTGGAACCAATATGGTGATATGAAATCAGGGACAAAAAGGTCCAAATCAAAACACCTGAATGAGTTTATGGAAAAACTGCTCCTAGTACAACATGTCCACTGCCCAACTAGAAAAATAATATCCTAGATTTAGTGCTGACAAATAATGCAACTACAATTGACCACATTGTTATAACACCAACTATACACTCCGACCACAATGTCATGCACATATTCACAAACTTGTCCCTCCACAAATGTAAGCAAGACCCATGCCAAACTAACTTGCCATACTCTGACCTAAACCTGCACAAGTCAGACTGGACATCAATAAATAACTGTCTGGGAGAAATAAACTGGGAAGATGAATTAGAAAACCTAAAGCCAGAAGAATGCTGGAGTAGAATACAATACCTGCTGTCATCAGCATTATACAAACACACACCAAAGAAAAACGATAGTGCACAGAAGCACCGGACAAAAGAGCACAGATACAGAAGGACACTTATGAGAAAGAGAACAAAGCTATCTAAACAACTGACAAAGCAATTAAGTGATACAAGACATAGTAACATCCGGAATCAGATACTGATGTTACAACTTAAAATAAAGGAGTGAACCATAAGAGAGAATATTGATAATGAACACAAAGCTATTGGCACTATAAAGGAAAATAGCAAATTCTTCTTTAGCTATGCTAAACGCAAAGCAGTTATCAAAACGAGCATTGGCCCATTGCTTGCTAAAGATGGACTAACTCTCACATCTAATACACAGGAAATGGCAAACGTTCTACAATCTCAATATGCTTTAAGCTGGAGTACCCCTGTAGTAGCAAAGAAAATAAAAACTACAGCATTTTTTGATAGAGAAGAAAATGACCAAGAGAGATCATTATTGGAAGATATACAAATAACCACTAGAGATATACAACAGGCAATAACAGAGCTACCGGGGAGTTCAGCCCCTGGTTCAGATGGAATTGGAGCCAAGATTCTTAAGGAATGCAAACATACTTTATCTCTGCCCTTGAAAATCCTGTGGAGATCCTCACTAGACACCAGTAGAATACCACCAATCATGAAACAAGCAAATATTACCCCAATCTACAAAGGAGGCAAAAGAAAGGAAGCCAAGAACTATAGACCCATATCTTTGACTTCCCATATTATTAAAATATTTGAGAAAGTCCTGAAAAGGCACATTGTCAGTTTTATAGAAAATGAACATCTCTTAGAAGACTTTCAACATGGCTTCAGACACAGGAGATCCTGCCTTACTGAACTTATAGACCATTGCAATACAATCCTACAATATTTGGGAGAAAACCACAATGTTGATGTCATCTATCTAGACTTTGCAAAAGCTTTTGACAAGGTTGACCATGGTATATTATTCCATAAACTAAAAGAACTTGGTATTTGTGGAAAAATAGGAAAATGAATCCATGCCTTTCTCTCTGACAGAAAACAAATAACAATGTAAATGGAGCAAGATCTATAGAAAAAGAAGTGATTAGTGGAGTGCCGCAAGGCACAGTACTAGGACCAATTCTATTCATTATAATGCTAAACAATATAAACTGTAACCTAGGAAGCTCTCTCCTGTCATTCGCAGATGATACCAGAATACTAAGACCAATTACAGAAAAAGAAGACTGTGTAGAGCTACAAAAAGATCTACAAACTATATATGCATGGGCAGATGCAAACAATATGGCCTTCAATGAAGACAAATTTGAACTAATTAAGTATGGACCAAATAAATACCTGAAAGAACAATTCAACTACACTGGACCCACAGGAAAAGATATTGCACAAACTGATCATGTCAGGGATCTAGGGATTATATTATCTGAAGATGCAACATTCAACAGGCACATTGACAAAGTAACCTCATCATGCAAACAACTAATAGGATATATACTGAAGACATTCAGAACTAGGGACAGTATGACCATGCTTACCCTGTGGAAATCACTTGTCCTTCCACGCATTGACTACTGCTCTCAATTATGGTTTCCCCACAAACAGAATGAATTGCAAAAAATTGAGGGCCTACAAAGAACCTTTACCTCGTATATTAAACAACCTGATGGGCAACAGGTGAGTAAAAACAAATTAAACTACTGGGATAGGCTTAGAGGCCTCAACCTTTATTCCATAGAGAGAAGGTTTGAGAGATACATCCTAATCTACTGTACACCTGGAAAATTCTAGAAGGGCTTTTAGTTGTCCCTAATACTGAACCAATTGTGCCCACCTTAACAAGAACTGGCAGAATGTGTAAAAAATATCACCTCCCACCAAACAGTCTGAGAAGGATTCAAACCGTTCAATATAATAGTATCTCTAGGCAGGGTTCTCGCCTGTTTAACTCCTTGCCTCAGTACCTTAGAGATATAAGTGCAGTCCCAGTAGATACTTTTAAAAAACACTTGGACATGTTTTTAGCCAACATACCCGACCAACCCACAGTGTCAGGGTATTCCTCTGCCAGGCCAGCCCCCACAAATTCAATAGGGGACCAAATCGTATGGCAGGAGCAAGAGAAAACAAGGGTGGCGACCCCGTCGTGGCCCCGCCTCAGGAGGCGCTGAGCGGACTTCGTGGGAGCAGCGCACCCTTCAGGCAGAAGCGCTTTAAGGTAAATTTAAGGTTAAGGAACGCAGACCAATCTTCCGAATTCTATACCCTCTAGCTACCGCTTAATTGCCAAACTCAAACTAAATAGATTTGCGCTGTCTACCTTTTTCCTAATTCCACTGACTATCCAAAACTCTTTGACTACCTCACTTCCAAAGTGGAATACATTGTACCGCACTCTTCTTTAGCTGAAATCTCCATTTTAGGAGATTTCACTGTTTCCCCACCACATTTGGCTTTCCTCCCATTTTACTGACATCCCTCGTGAACAAACTTTCAACTTTCTATTCTAAATAACCTAGAGCAGACTGTACAGCATCCTACTCGTATCCCCGGTCGCCTTGGAGATAGGCCCAACATTCTGGATTTGTTTCTCACCACTCATCCTTCTTCTTATTCTGTCAAACCTTTTTTTCCGTTGGGCTCCTCCGATTACAATCTTACATCTGTTTCCTCTTCTATCGCTTTAGTTCGATCTTTGGATTCTCCCAAGTGCCTTTGGCACTCTGGCGCCGCTGATTGGGAGGCCCTTGTACATTACTTCTCTGATTTCCCATGGAATGATTACTGCTTCCGTGCCCTGTGTCTCGCTGAGTGCGCTGAGCGCATCACGGAGATGATTCTCTCGGGGATTCCATATGCATTCCATATGCATTCCATATTCTCTTCCTACTACTAATGCAAAAACACCTTAGTTTTACGTTGTTTGCTCTATTGCTATTGATATTCGCAACAGAGAGGAGGGTTTCAGAATGTACTGTCGCCATCCAATTCCTGACTCTCACGCAGCTTATATTTTTACCCCGGAATCGTGCAAAATCTGTTCTTCAACTTGCCAAAAATTCCTTCATCAAACAAAAATGTGAAAACCTATCCAATTCTCATTTTTCTCGCTCTTTCTGACACCTGTCCAAGAACCTCTCCAACAACTTTACTTCTTCTTTCCCTCCTTTTTCCCTTTCCGACGACTCAGTTGCCTTCTCTTCTCCTGATAAAGCTGAACTCTTCGCAAATTTTTTGGGTGAGCATAAAAACCGTTTCTCTGAATGAGTGGATCAAACACTGCTTTCAATTCTGTTAAAAGATATCTCGAATTTTGAATTATATACCATAAATTTTTTGAGCCATCTGTAGCTACATGATACATTTTAATTCGAAACCAACTTGGAGCATATACCTTGCAAATAAACTGTGCCAGAGTGAGAAGAGATTCTGAAGGATTTTCGGATGATACGTACAAACGCAATATTCTATTAGCAGTCGTAAATGATTTAAAGCACCTGGATCACGTTTTTCCAAATCTGATGAACAAAGGCCAGGTGAGACAGCTTCGCAAATATCCAGCAAATATTTCTGATCGGTGCTTAATTCAATACTTTCTAAACACTCTGGCAGATCAATAGGAATTGGAACAAATGAAACAACCCCAAATTTCTGACATTTAGCCATTGCTCTGCCAATTTCTGGCTGGCTAATTTACGTTCACTACGCTTATTCAGAACTTTTGTCAGTATTTTATCCACTCCTCCGATGTACATTTTTCGTTGTGTTCGCTGGTCTTCTAGAAATTTTCTTTCAGCAATAGGAACTCTTCGAGACTTATCGCATTGACATAATTTTGATCTACACTGGCATGCAGCTACATCGAATAACTTTTCCGATTCGTTGAGAAACTTCTGAAATTTATGAACAAAACTTGGCGTTCCAGCTCTCTTAGCTGATTTCAACAAACTCTAGTATTTGTCATGGCACATTCGTATCTTTCTAATCACACTACTCTGACAGATGATAGGTATGGAAGCCTTTTTCCATATTAGTTCAAGGTCAAAAGCAACCTTATCAGCAATTTCAGCGACTTTCGGTTCAGCACTAGAAGACAATTGTTTAAACTCCATCCTTATGTGCTGATAATGGCAAATAACATTTCTGATTGTTGGAAGAACATTAATTGTAAAGGAAGTTGGTTTAAAATCTGATATTTGACTGATTGCTGATAACTTCTTCCGTTCAACTTTTCTTGTAGAAAACATGATGACCATCTAAATTAAAAAAAAATACTGAATCACTGGAGTAAAGATACTACATGCACTCTCTCAAAAGAAAACGTCTCACACTGGGTCTGTTTACTATGAATTATTGCCACAACTTGTCCTGAAAACAGAGTTGCCAACCAAATTATTATATTTTAATTAAGTTATTTTAATTAAATTATTTTAATTTAAATTATATGGAGCTCTTCCAGTAAAAATGGATTATGAGCAGATTTCATCGAGAGTAATAACTACTTATTGCTACTGAATATTTGAAGTGGCTTGCGGAACCTCTAAATGACTATGAATTGTATTGATCTTTTTAATAGTCATTACATGCACCAAACACAACTTTTGTACACATGTAAAATTGATACGTAAATATTTTTATTTTCGTATATATACTGTATAATTTAGGGTGGAGCGAAAAATACTTTTTTTCTAGTATAAAGTTCTAATAGTGATTAAAAGTTGCAGTTAGTGGACGAAATATGCCTGCCAAAATATGAGTTCATTTGTTTAAAATTTTCAGCTGCCACCAGGGGGCTAAAGTTAACACAATTTTGTGTAAAAAGGAAAAAAATGCTTCTATTTTAGGTTTGTCAAACTATTATAAAATTTTATCTTAGAATTATCTAATAGTTTGATTAAGATTCTTAAATGATAGGAATTCGTTTGTAAAAATGCCTTTTCATATGCTTAATATCTTCAGCGGCCACAAGAGAGCTGAAGTTAACACAATTTAGAGTAACTGAGTCATGTTGAGACTACACTGAATGTTGTGGGGGAGGGTTTGGGGAGGGTTGTGGGGGAGGGTTGTGGGGGAGGGTTTTGGTGTGAAGGAATTTCTTTCTGTGAGTCATTAGAACAGTGTGTTAACACTTGTCTTCTTAGGTAGTAGGCCTAGTCGCTCAGTTGATCGGAGAGTTTTTTAATATGATCGGAATATTATAAAACTTTATTTTAAAGTGATTTATATAGAGATAATATTGATTTTATTATAAAATGCTTGTTATAATGTATTATATAATTTTAGTTTATTTATAATATATATTATATATTTATATAATATATTATATATACTTATAAAATATATTATATATATTAATAATATAATGTTTTGATGTTAAGGATATTTTGTGATTGTGAATTTTTCTTAAAAATATTATGGCATCAAATACTAAATATAAACATTTCACTAGAGAACATATGAAGTGTGCCATATTTGAAGTACCTTGTGAGATGAGTGATATGCAACTACCAACTTATAACTGCATTATGAAAGATTACCTGTTCACAAAACATTTAGTGAAGGAGCAGATGAATAACAAGGAGCCTTCATTTTCTGAAATAGCAGAGGCAGTTTCCAAAAAGGTAGAAAATATTTGGAAGAAGGCCTCTTTGCCAATAGTTTCACATACACGCGTTTTACAGATGATGCGAGTGTACCATGATAAATACAGGTCCTTATTAAAGCCATACAAGTCACGCAAGGATCAGCCTAAGTACAAAAATCAGCTTGAAGAATTTGAAAACTCTTCAAAATGCACTTTGTTTGACATCTGCACCTGCAAATGTAAGGAGTTTAGGAGATGCTCATGTGAAAAGGGTAAGAAAGTCCCTCCAAAAGAGCAGGATTTTTTAAATGACCAACGAACACGCAGAATAATGGTGATAGGAAGCATTGACATAGCACACACAAGACGATTACAAGCAAGAGAACATCGAAAGGAAATGGAAAAAGCACGTCTGGAATCCTCACAAACAACTAGTGCTGCTATAACCAATACGTCCAACTTACAAATCGAAACAGAGACAAGTGAACTTCAACAACTAGAAGAGATATCTGAAGATAATGAGGAAGATACAACCTCGACTCAATATGTAATATCAGAACAACAGATGCGTGAGCCACTGCCTTCATTAGCAATTACTTGTGATAGATTTAAAATGTCGGACAGAGCTGGGGCTGCTATTGCTTCTGCAGTATTGGCAGATCTTAAAATTGTTACTCCCGAAGACAAAGGGAATATTATAGACAGAAGTAAGCTAAGACGTGAAAGACAAAAACAGGGAAAGGAACTACAACAGAAAGGAGAGCCAAAAACCATGCGGGGATTATACTTTGATGGCAGAAAGGATAAAACAATGATTCAAGTCCAGGAGAGTGATGGCTCTAACCACCAAAGAACCAAACGCGAAGAGCATATCAGCATAATATCTGAACCACACTCTCTGTACTTTGCACATGTGACACCTTCCAGTGGCAAAGCTAAATACATTTGCACAGCGCTAGTGAATTGCTTGAAAGAAAGGAATGTTGATATAGGGAACATCGTTGCAGTTGGCTGTGATTCGACAGTGGTTAACACTGGTAGTATTGGAGGCACAATAAGATTACTGGAAGAAGCCTTTAATAAGCCATTGCAGTGGCTGATATGCCTTTTACACCTTAATGAACTTCCATTGCGCCATCTGTTTCATCACTTGGATGGTACCACTACTGGACCAAGAGCATTTTCAGGAGAAATTGGCCGAGCACTTTCAGACTGTGAAAAGCTTCCCATAGTTAACTTCAAACCCATTGAAATTCAAGAGGACATGTGTGAAGTTGATGTAGATGACATAAGTACTGACCAGAAATACCTTCTTGAAATTCACAAGGCTATATCAAGTGGAACATTCTCAAAGAGTCTTAGTTATAAGAGTCCAGGCAATATATCACATTCAAGGTGGCTCACCACAGCAAACAGGACTCTGCGGTTATATGCAAGCACAGAGAATCCTTCAGGCAATTTACAAGAATTAGCTACTTTCATTGTTAGGGTATACGCACCAATGTGGTTTCAGATAAAGCGTAAACCATTATGCCAATATGGTGCTAAACATATGTGGCATATGATTGCAAGAAGCCGGTATCTCCGTGAAGAGCTTAGGAGAGTACATGACTCAGTCATTCAGCGAAATGCATATTACGCAAATCAAGAAAACATTCTCATTGCAATGATAGCTGATGAAAGGGAGCATGTGCGTCAGTTGGGATTTAGGCGTATCATAAAATCAAGGGCATGCATTCAAGAAACAGATGTTATCAGGTATTTTAAGGTGCCAGAAATAAAATTTTATGCCAAAGACTATACAGATCTCATTATGTGGCAAGATTTTCAGATAGCAGAACCACCGATAACCAAAGGAGTTTCTCTTGATGATATTCAATCATGCATCAAACATGGTACTACTCTTCATTCAGAATTATTTCAGTTTCCATGTCATACACAAGCCGTAGAGAGATGCGTCAAGCTCGTTACAGACGCTGCTGGATCAGTCTGCGGATCTACAAACAGAGACGGTTGGATTCGTGCTACATTAGAATCAAGGAAAAAACAGCCAAAATTTGACACAAAAGCAAATTACTAAATAGTCTTCAGCAAGAACCCTTTCTAGAGGGAGGTTGGTTGGAGAAAGGGTGGTAACTCCGCTAAGGCACGAAATAACGTTTCTTAACTGTCTCAAGCCAGTATAAAGGAGGAGAGACATCCTAATTTATTACTGTTCCCTTTTTCAAGTAAATAGAGAATCATACTTAATTGTCATTTTTAAGTTAAATTCAGCCCTCTTGTGGCAGCTGAAGATATTAAGCATATGAAAAGGCATTTTTACAAAACGAATTCTTATCATTTAAGAATCTTAATCAGACTATTAGATAATTCTAAGATAAAATTTTATAATAGTTTGATAAACCTAAAATAGAAGCATTTTTTTCCTTTTTACCCAAAATTGTGTTAAGTTTAGCCCCCTGGTGGCAGCTGAAAATATTAAACAAATGAACTCACATTTTGGCAGGTATATATGGTCCGCTAAATGCAACTTTTAATCACAATTAGAACTTCATACTAGAAAAAAAGTATTTTTCGCTCCACCCTACGGTATATATCTTACTTAAACTTAGGTTTGCTTCCGCCAGAATTGTTAATTCTGACGAAAGTCAGGCTTGTTGCTCCACTTTAGACCTACAGCTTAAGGTGGAATCCGAACCACGACCCACTACAGATTGTCAGAAATTACAAATTCTTCGCTGGGCTCGATCTTATGTCCTCCCGTTCAGCAGCCCATCGCCTTAACTACTAGGCTCTACCCATTTATCTACTAATTAATTTTATTGTATGGAAGAATAAACAGCTGGGTTCGCTGCGCGCCGACTGTCATCACCGGGTATTGATCCCGGGGTCAGTAGATTCGTAGTCAGCGGTGCTAGCCACTACACCACCGAGGCGTATATATATATATATATATACAAAGCTGGGCACTTGCGGTATTTTTTGCGGTACTGCGGTACTGCGGTACTACCGCACTACCAAACCGGTACCGCATAACGCAGTACCGCAAAGGATCGCTGAAAGTACAGCAGTACCGCTACCGCATTCAAATTTCCCGCGGTACTTTCCGCGGTACCGACAAACACGACTTTTCAAAAAATTAACACTTTTTTTGAAGTAAACCTTATTACAGGAGTACAGTAAGACGAATGCTGCGTGTGTTGCATCAGCCTAACTCTAGACACGTTAAGTTTTCGTTTAGAACATGTTACGTTGCCATCCTATCACAACGCCTCAGTGCAGTGCTTGCTTTTGAGCCGGTTGCACGTGTGTTACATTTCTGTGACAAAGATCGATTTTTAGCCATTATGGCAGAAAGTTCAGGTGCGAAATCGCCGATATGCAATTTCTGAAAATATGTGCTATTACTTGTGTTGTTCTTGTGTGCAGTACCGCAGTACCGCGGAACGCACCAGGGGGACCTGAAAAAGTACCGCAGTACCGCGTAACGCACTGGGCATGCTGAGGTACCGCAGTACCGCGTAACGCACCCCCAAATTTTGGTACCGCGCCCACCACTGTATATATATATATATATATATATATATATATATATGTATGCAGAAAAACACTAACGGTATCTGAAATGTAGAAGGAAGTGCTCCAATTGAAAACAGTCAATACTATATTCGTCTGATATTGTTTATCGGGAACGAGACACAATCTCAAAAAGTAGACGTTTTTTTTGTGTGCCTGTGTGTTTAGAAAGGACTGACGGCAGCGAGTTAATAAACAACTATGTAATTTCAAATTACTCTCTTTAATAAAATTTCAATATAGGCCATTAATATGATTACATTTTTAATTGGAATCTTTTTCCACTTGTAACATTTTATTCCAGTTAGATATCTTAGAAATCGGTGCGGTAAAACTGTTAGATATACAACTGGGTATTAATTAAGCTTTTCCGTATTAAAATGCTACAACGACTGACCAAATAGTAGACAGTCTTCGACTTTGGTTATGAAATTCCACTTATAACCAAACTTACATTCAGCGTATGCTCTAACAAACTACACACCTCACTCACACCTTCACTTAGGAAAATTCATTATTATTATTATTATTATGGTTATGGGGTTTTAGTGGTATCGCCCTCGTATTTCAGAGAAATAAAGTAACCTTGAAAACATTTACAAATAAAATATATAAACTAAACTCACAAATTCTAACAAACAAAAAGAATATAATTGCTTTTCCTATTTCGGATACATCTCCCCAAAAATAAAAAAAAGCTCTTAAAACACTTTTCACTTCTTTATACCACAAGTTGACTTTAGAATCGTTTTAGAAAATAACCATTTCATAAAAATATCTCAATCACAAATTGAAAAGCTTCCTCCCTTTTCCGGATACATATGCCCTTAGTCAAAGAATTACATTGGCAGCACAACTCACCAGTTTAAAGTATATGAATTGACAAGCATATACACTTTAAAAATGAATCTGAATGGGGGTAGAAGTTTGATTATTTTTCAAACGTCTACTCGACATTTCATAATGAACTTCGCTTTCTGAAATGACTAATCGCTATTTTGAAATGTTTACTAGATATTTCAAATAGCTGTAAACGGTGCTTAAATGTTTCAGATCTATAAAGGCATGGAAATTAAGCATTCACTTGTATAATAAGTGTCTTCTATTCACTTATTAATTGTATTTATTAGCTAGTAACATCTTTCAAGATTAAGAACTACCCTGTAGTCTGGGCCTAGCCATAGACCTACGGTAGGCTTCTTGATGTACAACAGACCTATCCTATGTTCATTCTCTAAGTTAGACAGCCTACAGTTGAGAAAAGACACTAATAAGTTAGAAAGGGTTGCGATCAGAGTAACAAAAATTATTCTAGAACTGAGCAGTAGAATATAAGAGGAAAGATTAGCTGAACTGGATACAGTATGTATTCAATTGAAAAGCGTAAACTTAGAGGAGAACTAATTCAGGTATTTAAAATGACAAATGGCTTTGGTAATGGAAATTTTATGAAGCTATTGTGTAGGAATACAGAATCAATTACAAGAAGTAAAGGATATAAACTGAAAGTCAAAGGCTTTGCGAGTAATGTTGTGAAGCAATTCTTTCATATAAACTTAAACTCCTTAAACTGTCGTGCATTAGACAATTCATAAACATTTAATTAGGCATTTCAGGTTAGTCTTTTCACTTGTTTAAAAAATTGGAACAATTTAAACATTTCAGTTGATTAAGTGAAATGTCTAACGAAATGTTTAACCAATGCGAAATGTCTAATGCATTAGGCATTTCAGAATTCACAAAACTTGGACAGTGAAACGTCTGATGAAATGTTTACTTTTATTCAATATATTCACTTTACCAGATTTGGTAATAATAATAATAATAATAATAATAACAATAATAATAATAATAATAATAATAATAATAATAATAATAATAATCGGATAGTGAACGTCTCGTGGCTCTATCAGTTAGGCGCCTCCCATTAGTGCTGAAACTCTTCTGAATTTTGGGTTTGAACCCTAATGATGCCTAGAGCTGGACGGTTGTCTTTTGTGTATCCTATGTCACGATGAAGCGGCGGGCCGGCAACCCCTCTTTAACTTACTCTAGCTAAGGTAGCCCAGGCTCGGCCTCTACCCCCCCCACCGACTTTATTGTGGGATATGGAACATGAACGTTACCTTTCAATAATAATCGGATATACATTCATGACGGTTTAGAGAAACTAAATGTTGTGAATAAAGAAATTACTGATGATAATTTTATTGCAGGCTCTTTAACTAACCATTTTACTTCAATAGCTGATAAGCTTCGCTCATAATTACTAAATAATGATCACTCACCGTTAGAATATATGCCACCCAGCCCACTAAATTCATTTTCTGTTGTCCCTTTTACCTCTACTGAGGTCCGGAATATTATTGGTAAATAAAAAACTACAAAAAATAGCATTCATAACATTCCTGTACCTACATTGAAACTTGTAGAGACAAGATATCTGTAACTTTGGCTAAAATTATCAATGAAGGTATTTCAAAGGAATATTCCCATCAAGGAATATTCCCATCTCCTTTTCAAGGGTAGGGGTGATCCTTCATTAGTAACTAATTACAGGTCGGTGTATTCATTATCTGTGTTCAGCAAAGTTTTTGAAAAAAATGTAAAATGTAGAATGCAACGATATTTAGAATCCGACAATTTAATAAAACAACGTAAATGGCTAATTTACATCTTATGGAAAATGCAAATATAGCTAAAGAGAACAAAGAAATAATGATATCAATATTTATGGATTTAAGTAAGGCGTTTGATATAATAGACCATAATGAAAATGAAAATGAAAGGGTTTATTGGCAGACTATAGCCATATGACAAATATTATTAATACAATGACAGTTCATATACTAAGGATAGAAATATATACAATTGATTAGTTAGAAATAATACTGTAATGTCGAAGTTAAGTGGAGCTACAGACAGACGTTTTCGTACCAAGAATTCCATAGCTTAGAGGATAAATGGCAGGACTCATGGATAGCTTGGATAATCGGGTTGGTTGATTTTTTAATTCTTTGCATTAGACTGTATTGAGCACGTCTTGTTACCTCCGGGAAGCTCGGGACATTGCGGGTAGCAAACATTTGCGAAGCTGAGCAGAAAGTACGAAAGAGAGTGTCTTTAGCTTCACTTGTACAGCATCGAAAGTTCCTTATGGTCATATTCGCTTTAGCACACAGGCTTCGAGATTGTTTTCTTATATCCGAGTCATCACTCAAGGAGCTGGTAATAGTTTGACCCAAATACTTAAACTCTTGTACTTCCTCAATTACTTCACCATTCATTTTAAACTTTATATCAGCTGGCTGATTACAGCTTTTAGGATGAAACTGCATAAACTTAGTTTTTGTAACATTAAAAAGAATATCATGTTTCTGCGAATACACTTCGCAGACTTTTAGTAGCCGATCCAGACCTTTAACAGAGGGACTTATAAAACCATATCATCTGCATAAACTAAGTTATTTATCCTTGTGTTATCTATACAACATCCCACTGTTGCCTCATTAAGTGAAGCAATTAATCCGTCAATATGCACATTAAACACCATAGAGGAGAGCAAGGAGCCTTGGTCTCACCCCGCAGGAGGAGCCAAAACACTCGGATAGTACATTGCCCCACCTAACGGTGAAAGATTGGTGGGAATACCAAAATTTCAATATGTTTAATATGTACATGAGAACCTTCCTGTCTTCTAGTTTTTCAAATAAAATAATGTGGTTCATCCTATCTTATGTCTTACTTATATCTAGCAAACAGCTATAAATAGTTGAATTACTGTCAACGTATTTCGATAGTGTTTCTTTAAGTACATAGATACACAGGTCAGTTGATGGGACCTTTTAAAACCAAACTCATAAAATGTCCAAAGGAAATCATTTAATCGGAGTAACAAGAGTTTTTCTAGTAGTTTCGAGAAGCAGGAAGCGACAGCAATAGGCCTGTAATTATTGCTGGACAGAATGTCTCCGCACTTATTTTTGACCAGGGGCAAGATACATACCCTCATGAACTCTGCAGGGATATAGCTATGATCAAGCATGGCTGATAGGAGCAATGATATATGCAGACATACTACGTCATTTGCATATTTTAAGTGCTCGTTCGATAAGTCATCTACCCCTGACGCAGAACCATTCTTTAACTCTTTAATTAACCTCTTTACTTCAGAAACTGATGATATCAAAGTATTTTCCCTTGTCCCTCCCACAGTCGTTTCGCAGCAATCTATCTTAAGATTATCCCTACTCACACTGTTAAGAATGTTAGAATAGTGGTTTTTCCACAGCTTTGCAATTTCATCCTCCCCCGACACCCCATCGATTGTCGGAGGGAGGATATTTTTGACACCCGTTTGATTCTTAACAAATTTCCAAAATTTGTTATTATCGTTATTTATGCAAGCTTGACAGGCTTTTGATGCTCGAATAGACTCTTTTTCCTGTTTACATCGCCTTATGGCCGCCTTATACTGACCCCTACTTCTACACATATTTATGTATACTGGTCCTAATCTGGGTCTACCATGAAAGCACCACAAATCATAGGCGTCTTTCGATTCCCTCTTCAAGTGGGCAATAAAATCATTCCATCCAGGAATAATCTTAGTATGATAGTTGTAAAATTTAATCAGGGGGCTTCCTGCTTCTCTTGATGAGTTTACAGTGAGAATCATTTGAGCAAGGATTACTATAGGCAAGATGCAAAATTTCTAAGTTATTAAAGAGGTGACTTGTTCTGTCTTTGTATTCTATTCTCTGCTGCATATTAACATTGGACCAATCGACGCGATTATTCTTACCTATTGAGTTCTTGTTAAGTTGTGTTGCGCATAAATTGGTAAAGTTAATTAATATTTCTAATGGTCTATGATCAGAAAGAAGGAAATCATACAGAATATGAACTCTAACAATTCCATCCTTTAGATTATTACTAGTGAGACAATGATCAATCCACCTGGTGGTACCACTCATATCACTAACGTATGTAAAATTACCACTGGTTTCCCCTAATACATCTGTATCATTTATACTTAAATTGGCCGACTCGCACATGTTACCCAATTCGACAAAGAATTCCGAGTTCACATGCGCGTTAAAGTCCCCCATTATTATACAATGAGAATATTTGGGGTTATCTGATAATGACTTAATTTTGTACAGCAAATCAATGTATTCATCTAGATTACTGCCATTGTTGTATGGTAAATAGCAGTTTATAATTAATATGCAATCATTGTTCACTTGTAATTCAATGTCTAACAACCTTACATTATCGCTTGTTAAAAATTTTATATGTTGACAAATTTTTCCTTATCAAGAAAGCAACACCACCAAAAGGCCTACCGTACATTAATTCATCTGAAAAGTCTACTGCTGATGACGCATGGTACATAAAGTCATCATGGATGGTAGAGAGGAATTTTAGCTCTTGCTTAGGTAGCCAGTGCTCCTGCAGGAGTATCAAATCTGCACTGTCGCAGATTTTATGAGCAGCTACAGTTGAATTCCTCACTGACCTTACATTATATGAGACTATTTTCAAGAACTTATCCGCCATGATTGATAGAAAATTTATTATTAGTAAAATTATTATTATTATACACAGTACAACTTTCAGGCATTACCGTTAGGGCGCCTATTGTTATTATTATTATTATTATTATTATAATTATTATTATTATTATAATTATTATAATTATTATTATTATTATTATTATTATTATAATTATTATTATTATTATTATTATAATTATTATTATTATTATTATTGTTATTATTTTGCCTGTTATCAAATCTCCTGGAAAAGTGAATAAACTCCTTAACAATAATTCCGTCTGGCCACTGACTCATATTATACGAGTTCAAATGCGAATTTACACCTTTAATTACTACTTTAAATGAGTTATAATACGAAGATTTTGTGTTTAGTTTATTAACTATCAATATACTGTGTTCACCAGTGACTTCTTCCATCATGTGTCGAATATCACTTGCCTCGTTCGAGAGCTGAATTCGCGACACAAAGAGGGTGAGATTCCCCATCGGTGGCCTCGCCGCGGAGACCGGTTGAGGAAACCTTCGGGAAGGGCGCCTGTTAACAGTGACCCACCCATCCTCCTCCCTCGATCTCCCTGAGGCAGGGTTCGCCTGCCTGGGGGATGGGTGGCACAACCTTTGGGGGATAGGAGACCCCCTCCCCTACTCTGTGGCTTGGTGAGGGTCTGTTAGCGGTGTTTATAGCCTGATGGCCGCGCGTGCCCCTCCTTCTTCGGTGGGAGGGGGGGAAACTGTTCACCGAGCGATGCATAATCGAACGCCTCTCCTTTGCAATGGGAGGTAGGGAAGAGGGAAATGATGCCTCGTCTCTCGGCATTGGACCGTCCCTGTTCCTCATTGTGAAATCGGGAGCAGGGGTTCTTTCCTGAATGGGAGGGGGGTTTGACCGCTACCCTGCATGCTGCGTTTCCACCCCACCACCCCTCCTTCAGGGGGGGAGTTGGAGGCGGGGATTTCGTTTCCCTCACTGCCCGACGCGCTTCTTGGAGATCTGACTTGTTGAACTACTTCCGAGTAACTGGGCTTTGGGAGGAACGTCTCTTTCAACGCATCTAACTCTGACCGGAATTGTTCTAGCGAAATCGCGTTTTTCTGATTTGACACCACGTGTTGATGTTTCAGTTCAACTATCGACTTTTTTACCTCATTATACTGTTTGAGGAGCACCGAGACGTCTACGTCACCCATAGAGATTACCGGTATTCTATGGAAGTTAGTAACGTGGAAGGTAATACTGTTCTCATTATCCCGGAGGGTCGACACTTTATTTATAATCTCTTTCAGGTTATTCTCGTTTCTAGAATTACCTCTACGAGTTGGGACGGTAGCACTGAACAGGGTGTTTAACTGTACCCTCGCATGTTCTATTTCTTCTGAATCATAAAAATCATGACAGACAGATACAAGAAGGTCTGACCTAATATGATCTACTTTGTCAAATATAAAACATAACAAAAGATTTTCTACAAGATTTTCAGCAGACGACCCCATTTTATCTGTAACGACTTGCGGGGGAGCGTAGCTGGTGGGGGGATGGTTGGGGGTGGAGATGGGGGGAACGCCGAAAGGGGTCCCACTTCTCGTCCCTTTAAAATTTAAAGAGCAAATTAGTGACTATAGTGACTATAGTTACTAATATCTAATTGTAAATAACAATAAAACTTAAACTTTTAAGTTCAAAGAAACGTATACTGGTCGTCAAAGGGTTAAAGGGACAAGGAGTGGGCACTCCTTCTAGCATCCCCATCCCCATCTCCCGCCCTACCCCCACCATATACACTGCGAATCCTCCGTTTAATAGTAAAAGTTTTGACGGTGACCGCGGGAAATGTACGTTTCATTACGGTATAATAGTACAGTGACTCCGTGTGCATACTTTGTGTGTCATAGTTAGTAATAGTTACATAATTAATGTGAAAAGATGCCTGAGCATCGAACCGTTGGTACCCCGAGCATGATTTAAACTTTAAATCATGCTCGGGGTACCAACGGTTCGATGGGGATGGGGATGCTAGAAGGAATGCCCACTCCTTGTCCCTTTAAATCACGTAAGCGCGGTAAGTTTGTAAATATATCTAAAGTAAGAAAAACTATTTATCTATTTGCTTGGTCTTTCATTTAAGATTTCAGAGCCTTTACCTGGTTTCGTTCATAATATTCTATTAGCAAATTATACTGTTATGGTTCTAGAGTAGCAATCAGTGATTGGTTTAAAAGCTATTTGTCCAATATATATTATTTTGTCTCAGTAAATAAGGTCTGCTCAACCAAAGCGCTTGTCAAACATGGTGTACCACTGTACCACAGGGTTCAGTTTTGGGTTCGTTATTTTTATTATATATTTTTTTTATGCAGGACGGAGGGGCCAAGGGCAAATGCCCGCAAAAGCGCCAATCCCATAGAAGAAGAAGAGAGCCAAAATCAAGGTCCGGGGTTTTCGAGATGCCTAGACAAGCTTCGTTTGAAAGATGGGAGGTCATAGACAGGAGGAAAGATGGATTGAGGAATACTGTTCCAGAGTTCACCGGTTGAGTAGATGAAAGAGAGAAAATACCGATTAACCTTTTCATTAGATAGTTGGACAGAAAAGGAATGAGGAAGTGTAGAAAGTCTGGTACTGCGTGCTCTCCTTAAAGGAGGAGGCATGCGGTTAGAGAGTTCAGAATAGCAATGTCCGTTATGATAGCAATAGTAAAGAGAGACTGAGGCAATATTGCAGCGAAGAGAGAGAGATTGAAGAAAATCAGTAAGAGACTGGGAATTGATGAGACGAAAAGCCTTTGATTCCACCTGGTCAAGTACGACTATGTTGGTTGAACCACCCCACACATAAGGAGCATATTCCATACAGGGACGAACAAGACCACTGTACGGCGATAGCAACTGAGTGGGGGCGAAGAAACCACGGAGGAAAGATTACAAGAAAAGGAAACGCCAAGAATGTTAAGAGAAGAAGAAGGATTGAGTTGTGTGTTGTTAAAGGTAAGGGGATAGTCGTATGGAAGATTATGACGAGTAGACAGATGGAGGAAGTGAGTTTTTGAGGCATTGAAAGCCACAAGGTTTTCTCTGTCCCAATCAGAGATAGCAGAAAGAGTAGAGGTCAGGTGCCCCATAGGCGTTCTACGCGAATCATAAAGCGGCTGCTGTGAGGGACGCTTTGGTAAGCGGGTGGAGAAGTGAAGAGTGGAATCATCAGCATAGGAGTGAATAGGACAGAACGTGCGAATTAAAAGATCATTACTAAATAAAAGGAAATGAGTGGGTGACAGGAGAAAACCCTGAGGAACACCACTGTTAATAGCTTTAGGAGAAGAACAGTGGCCAGCTACAACTGCAACTATAGATCGGCCAGAAAGGAAATTAGAGATGAAGGAACAGACAGAAGGATTGAAACCGAAGGAGGGCAGTTTCGAAATTAAAGATTTGTGCCACACTCTATGAAAAGCTTTTGATATGTCAAGCGCAATATCAAAAGTTTTAACGGCATCCCGAAAGGAGGATGAACAAGAGTCAGAAAGATATGCAAGAAGATCGCCAGTAGAGCGTCCCTTGCGGAATCCGTACTGACCATCTGATAGAAGATTGTGAGAAGAAAGGTGTTTAAGAATGTTCCTATTAAGGATAGATTCAAAAACTTTGGAAAGGCAAGAAATTAAAGCAATTGGACGATAGCTGGAGGATTGAGAACCGTCACCCTTCTTTGGGACAGGCTGAATGAAAACGAACTTCCAGCAGGAAGGAAAAGTACCAGATGAGAGACAAAGACGAAAGAGTTTGCGTAGTCAGGGTTCAGCACAGAAGCAGAGTTCTTAAGAACAACAGGAGGAACACCATCAGGACCATACGCCTTCCTAGAGTTGAGCCCAGATAGGGGAGAAGAAACATCTTCAGAAGAGATTCTAATTTCAGACATAATAAAGTCAGAGGGGGAGGAGATGGAGGAACAGCACCGGAATCGTCCAGAGTTGAATTGTAAACGAAAGTTTGAGCGAAAATTTCAGCTTTTTCAGGAGAAGAGACAGCAACTGTGCCGTCGGAATGGAAAAAGAGGAGGGAAAGAATAGGAAGTAAAGTTGTTGAAGACGTTCTTAGATTCCAGAAAGAGCGAGAAGAATTAGAATTGGATAAATTTTCACATTTTTGCTTGATGAAGGTACCATCTGAAAGCCTCCTATCTGTTGCGGATAGCATTAGAACAAGTAAAGTTAAACCAAGGATTTTTTGCATTAGTAGTAGGAATAGAATATGGAATGTACGCCTCAGTAGCAAAAAGGTCGAGTGCAACTGCAGTGTAACATTATAACAATACATGCACATAATGAGAGACTTATTTAACCCCCCTCCAACCTCTCCCCTGAAAGTTTTTTTTATATATTATAAGAATTGTGTATATGCAGTGGTGGGCACGCGCAACGATTTTTGTAGCGCCACAGCCGCAACCGCAACTCTGCTGAAATAGTTGCGCCGCACGCGCAAGCGCAACCCTTTTCAAAAAGTTGCGCCGCAAGCGCAAGCGCAACCAAAAATGTTGCGCCGCAAGTTGCGCCGCAACTTTTTGCGGCGCAACTGCCCACCTTTGTGTATATGTGGGTGTGTTTGCATATTAGGGCGGGTCAATTTTCCACATGTTTTGAAAGCGCAAGGTGAATAAGTGCCCAGTAGTTAGGTTCGGTTGAGAAATGAACCCCAAAATTTTTTTAGAGCAAACGGATAAGGGCCTGCTTGCGGATTTGCAGTTAAGTTTGTTATGGTTTTTGACCCAATTTTCGTCATACGCGATAGATAAATTCGTCATTTTTGAAGACATAATGTAAACTAATTATAGATGTAGCAACTCAATATCATTTTCTATCCCAAGAGGAGACAATGCCTAATGTATATCATGTGTTTTAAGTGTAAAATGATAAAATTTCGTTGAAAAAACATGCATTTTTGCTAATTTATTCACATATTTTGGCTACAAAACTTGAAAAAATACTTTCAAAAGATGATAAATCAAAAAAAATCACATGTTCTCATGTAAAAAGAAAAACTATTCATATAAATCATCATAAGATTGAGAATAATGTCCTTTTGACATAAATGCAGGACGCATCTTCCTGCTCAGTACTTTAGTAAGGATACATCTCTGACGAGTTTCGAACCCGTACACGGTATGGGAAGCCTCTGTCACTAATTTCACACTCCTCTCAACACTCTGAGAGTGAGAAGGCAAGTCTGGAATGTCTGGCTTAGTGTTAGTGTCCATGAATGACTGTATTTCTTCATCAGATAGGTGCTGTCTGGTAGGTGATTCCATGACATCAGGGTCAGTGAGGTCGATGAGCTCATGCCAGTGATTTGCATTCCAATTCACCTGGCGAATTTTCTTCCCTGCTTCCTGGTTGCTCTCCATTCTATAAATGAAAAATGAAAATGAAAATATAAATGAAAATATAAATATAAATGAAAAATAGTACTCAAATATTGC
The DNA here is from genome assembly GCA_023014485.1 of Bathynomus jamesi. Taxonomy (NCBI): domain Eukaryota; kingdom Metazoa; phylum Arthropoda; class Malacostraca; order Isopoda; family Cirolanidae; genus Bathynomus; species Bathynomus jamesi. Next base: position 694,381 of record JAJOZX010000821.1, on the reverse strand, counting down.
CGTTTCAATAATACAAACAAATTGCCCACTTAAAGTGACAATTATAATATTTTTTCCATATTTTTTGGAGAATAACTCAGCTTTGGCAAAAAAAAAAATAATTACAAGAAGCGTAAAATTTACCTGTGTCTGAGAGTGAGTATAGTCTGAAGCCCAAGATTCCTGATTCTGTCTTCATCATCTTTCACCATGGCATAGAGGATGTTCTCAGGTCGGAGGCAGAAAACATTACCCTGGATGTCCTGCTTTACAATGCGTTTCACATCATCAAATGGAATCAGGATCAGTCGGCTGATAGCAGAGAAGAGGATGCGAGGAGAATCACGCAGCTTAGAGGATGCCTTTATCTCAAACCATGCAGGAGCATAAACTCGAACAATGTAATGGACCAACTTTTTCAATTTCAGAGTTGGTCTGTTGTCTCTTGTGTACAAACAAAGAAGTCGTATGGTAAGAGTTAACCATCTTGCATGGTTAAGTGGACCAATCTTCCAAGCAGCCCATCTGTCATCTACTCTTCCTGATCCGATCCCTCTGCAATACTCATCCAGAAGCCTTTGATCATGACTGAGGTCTTTCAGTACTTCCTCTGGAATGTATCCTTCAATGATTGCAGTTTCCACAGCTTCAAACTGTACCTGAGGTTCATCCTGGATATCTTCTGCGCACCTTTGCACAAGGGGCTCGCTGAAACTTCTTGGGCCAGTTGTCACTCCATCCATTTTTTTGAAAAGAGCTTTTAGTGGGAGTTCATTCTGATGCAGTACGCAACCAATAGTGTGCAGTTTCCTCCCCAGAGTTTTTTCAAGTTTTACCACTAAACCACTCTTCCAGCCAGTGTTAGTTGCGGTATTATCAAGAAGAATGGCTCGGATACTTTCAAGGCTATTATATTCTTCAAGAACACTGAATGTCTCCTGAGCAAGGACCTCACCAGTGGCGCCTATAACAGGAATTGTTCTGTGGGTCAAGTAGGCGCCAGGAGATTTTCCATCTTCATAGGTGAAGGTGAGGTGATGTTCTGCGTCAACACACTTTCTGAGAACAGTTTCCCTTTCAGGTGTCTCTATTTCTTTGTAAGTCATGGTATTCTCGTCAACCTTCCCATCCACACCAACACAAATGAGCTGTCTTTTTCTCTGATTCCACACCCTCACTAACTACCCTAATTTGGGCTTTAGCCCTGTCTAATTTGCACTTGTCAATCATAATGTGATTGATGTTAACTTCAGGTCTCAGTAGGTGTTTGATGTCATGGAGCAAGGCATTCCCAAGAGCTACGCCCAGATTTGATGAACATTCACCACTGACAAGTTCCATAGCATATCTGGGAAACTTTAAAAGGCTGTAGTCTCCTGAAAACCTCTTCCTAGGCTGCCATTCATCTTCTTCCTGAAAATAAATGGAAAATATTAATGCGTTTTCTGTTTATTTATTTATTTAATTTATTTATTTTTATTTATTTATTTATTTAATTAATTAATTAATTTATTTATTTATTTATAATTATATATAATTAATATAAATAAAAGGAAACTAACCTCGCCACCAGATGAACTGCTTGTAAGTCCAGGCAATTCTGTAGGCTGTATGAAAGACCCTACTAGCTCAACTTCCTCCTGAGGTAGTACATGTTGCTGTTCTTGTTTGGCCTTCCTGTCTCTTTTGGCAGCAGCTGTGTCCACTGAAGACAGCTGGTATGCACCCTTAGGACCTGTTTTGGATCGCTGATCACGAAGGTATGCTCTTTCTTCAAGTGGCACCTTTGCATTTCGAGGGCAAACACAGATGATGTGTTCTTGTGTACACTTGTCCTTCTTGAATCACTGCAAGGCAAAATATCCAAAGAACAGGAACAGGCAGAAATATCAAAAAGTTTGTCCAAGTTAGCATCCAGATTTCGCTTGACACTTACCTTAGCATGCTTGCGATTAATGTCTTTCACAAGAGTGAGTAGGTCTTTAACCTTTCTGTCAGTGGATTTGTCATTAATCGAAGGCAGTCTTGGATTCACTGAAGACCAAATGAATTTTAAATCCTTGCTAACTTGCTGCACTAAGACCCAAAAATCTGCGCCAGGGTTAACGTGATTAAGGTGATAATAGTATTGAATCAGCTGCCTGTAAGTGCTTGGTTCGGTCATTAATAACACTAGGCAACAAAGATTTTGTTACAGAAGACCAAATAGGTGCTCCTAGCTAATTTCGGTATGCTGATTTCAAATCTATAATTAGATTTTTTCTATCACGTCTAGATTTTGTGTAAAATGCAAATCACTTTTAGTAAAATTTTCTACCACGTCCAGATTTTGGTTTTAATCGGCTTAATGCCAGTAATATGAAACTTGCTTTTCAAGGTTAAAGCAATTTTTTTTGCCAACTATATACAAATTCGAACAATTTTGATAAATAAAATTTATCCCGAGTCGCTACGTGACAGTCAAGCAGAACGGTTGTTGAAGCTCTCTGCTGATGAGCAAGTGACAGGTTGTGGTGACTTGTGTGTTTTTATAGCATTTGTTTTGTACTACGGTGTGTATTTCTTTTTATTTTGCACATCGTAATAATTACTTTCTACGTTTTTTCAGATATTGTATGGTAATTCAAAATGGCATCAAATAGACGTGCTTGTGTAAATCACCCAGACAACTTCTGCTTTGTCTGTGGACAATATACACCTAAGCCACAACGTAGAAACATAACAACAAAGATTAAACTTGCCTACAAGTGTTATTTTGACTGTAAGTTAGGAGACCAACAGAGGGACTGGGCACCACATATTTGCTGTGCACAGTGCAATGCAATGTTAATAGCTTGGATGAATGGTAAAAGAAAAGCTATGCCGTTCTCAGTCCCCATGGTTTGGCGTGAGCCGAAAAATCACTTCAATGATTGTTATTTTTGTTTGACAAAGATTGCTGGTTTCACAAAGAAAAACAAATCAAAGATCACGTACCCAAACTGCGAATCAGCAATGAAACCAGTACCACATGATGAAACAAATCCACCACCAGTTCCACCAGCAACGATAACAGACAGCAGTTCATCTGAAGATTCTGCTAGTGATATAGAAACAGGGAAAGATGGCATATATGTTCCAGATGCAAATATTTCCCCACATTTGTTAAGTCAAGCGGAGTTAAATGACTTAGTGCGCGATTTGGAATTACCAAAAGAAAAGGCAGAGTTGCTTGGTTCAAGACTTCAAGAATTTAATCTTCTCCAACCAAACACCAAAGTTTCCCATTTCCGCCATCGTCATTTGCAGTTTTCATCATTTTACTTACAGGAAGAAAACGTTTGTTTCTGCCACGATATCAGTGGTCTGATGCAAGGGATTGGCTGTCGCTATGATCCAAAAGAATGGAGACTGTTCATTGACTCTAGTAAAGCTAGCCTTAAAGCTGTATTACTGCACAACGGCAATGAAAAACCTTCAATACCTGTAGCACATGCCACTGGCCTTAATGAGACTTATGAATCGATGAAACTGCTGCTAAGACTCATCAAATATAAGGACCACACATGGAATATTTGTGGCGACCTTAAAGTTGTATCATTACTTCTTGGGTTACAGTTGGGCTACACAAAGCATATGTGCTTTTTGTGTCTATGGAACAGCAGAGATGACAAGAACCACTACAAAAAACATGATTGGCCATCTAGAACTGAACATGTTGTTGGTAAATACAATGTGAAACACCCAGCACTTATTGACCCTCAGAAAGTACATCTTCCACCACTTCACATTAACTTGGCCTTATGAAAAATTTCGTGAAGGGTATGGATCATCAAGGTAGTGGTTTCCAATATTTAAAGGATAAATTCAAAGGAATATTGACAGATGCTAAGCTAGAAGCTGGAGTTTTCACTGGACCACAGATCCGCAGTGTCATCCACGACTCATCGTTTCCATCTAACCTAAATGAGAATGAACTAGGAGCATGGACATCTTTCGTTAAAGTTGTCAAAAATTTTCTTGGAAACCACAAAGCTGAAAACCACCGTAAACTCGTAGAAAACATGCTTAAATCTTATGAAATAATGGGATGCAGAATGTCTTTGAAAATTCATTTTTTACATTCTCATCTTGACTTCTTCCCGGCCAACCTTGGGGCTGTAAGTGACGAGCATGGTGAGCGCTTCCACCAACAGATCTCAGTTATGGAAAACAGATACCAAGGTAATTTCAACCCAAATATGATGGGAGATTATTGTTGGTTCCTGCAGAAGGAGAGCTCGTCATCCTACAAGCGACAAAGGAAGAGGACACACCAAAGTTTCACTTAAGAACAGGAATTTGCCTTTCAGTAGTAACAACAAAATACTAACGCGCTTTGGGTGGATGGTTGGGCGCAGGGGTGGTAACTCCGCCAGCGGAATTCCGCTGTCTGTCTTAAGCCAGAATAAAGGAGGAAAGACATCCCTGTTCACTAATTATTTAAGTATGCTTAACATAAAACGTGGCACGGAAAAATAGCTTAGACGGCTTTCGTAATAGAAGCGGGTGAGAAAAAAAATGAAAAATAGGGGTTTTCGGTTACACAAAATCTGGACGTGATAGAGAAATTTTGATATCAGATCTGAAATCAGCATCAGCGCTTTAGTAGGAATCAGTAGTTCACGTGTCTGTAACAAAAAAAAAGTTGAAATTTGTTGCCTAGTGTAATTCACAAGGACCACCTCCATACTTTTCTTCACTTTTCTTTCGGGTCAGGTGTCTTGTTTTCGCTTTCGGCATTATTTACACCGGAAAATCTGAAACATAATGAAAAGTGTTAATGCGAATAGCAATATGTAAGAAATAAGCGTGAACGGTCACAGGAAATATAATATTTTACCTTTATTTTTTAATAAAGATGCATAATTAATAATTATATAAAAATACCAGCAAAACGTTGATATTTATGCTTATAGAAACAAGTTAATAATTTTGGGTTTGCTTTGTTTTGGTTGCGCGTATGCCACATACGGGATTTTACGCATGAAGCGACAACAGAAAAAATTCAAAACTTAAAAGCTAAATTCACATTCTTATCGTTTATCAAAATGCATTTCTTTGTGATTTTCACATTTCATAGATGAAACGACAACTACTGGATGTTTATTCGCTTTCTGGTACCAACTTCGACCACCCCTTTTGCATATATAAAAAAAAAAAAAAAAAAAAATGTATATATATATATATATATATATATATATATATATGAACCTAACCTAATCTCACCTAAAATAAAACAAAAGAAGGAGAAGAGAGAGAAGATCACTTCAGATGCATGTCTCTGCGCATAATGGTGTCTTCCACCCTGGAGAGGTTTAGCATCACAGCCAGCTGGCTTAGAAGGCAGCCATTCGTAAACGCCTTGTTTCTTTCGAGGGACACAGCCAGGCGTATATAGCTTAATCGTACACAGTTATTTCCTTGTATGTACGTATAAAGAAGAATTAACATCGATCTACCTCAAACAAACACGCACATCATATATGACGTACACATGTAAAGGAGAATTAACCCATCTCAAAAATAACAAAATGCACGCAAACCCTTAGAATACCTCACAAGCCCCTTCACACATAGACCCGTCTCAAAAAATAAGAAACTACAACATGCGAGCATGCCATACCCCCCCAACCATCGGCAGTATTACAGCACCACCACCACCCATTAGACCAGTAAGGTCTCAAAACACGATACAGATAATAGACAAAGCTATTAGATCTTCTCGGACGGAATGCCATCACGAGGCCAGGATTTTGATGTACTGGAATGGTGTCTGTTCTTTCAAACAAAAACTGAAATATGATAAACCAAATTTAAAGCAAAAACCAATTTTTTGTCTTTATCTAGAACTATATCTTTAAATCTTATAAAAAATATTCATTTAATTTTATAATAAAACTAGATTTTATTTTTTAGGGTAACTTATTTGTTTTTACCATACAATAAAGAAGAATTATTTAAAGCGCATTAAAGAAGAATTACACTGTGTAACACGGATTCCATTTATATAAAAAAATTTATGTTTTTATATGCATTTGTGGGCGCTGAGTCCAAATCTGGCCTTGGTTTGTGTGTATCATCAATGGTTTCAGAGATAATCCATTTTTCATGTTTTACCAGTATAATGTTATTATGGGCGCAGCAATCTCAGAATAATCAGGAATTGTTGAGAACAATCCGGATGTTCGTTGACAGTTTCTTGCTCTAGAAATTGCCCGAAACTTCCACTGTGCTATATAAAGAAGAGCGCAGAGTCTGAGAAGTCAGTAAGTGTGAGCACACAAAGAAAGCAGGTTCTTTGTCTGATGGTTACCAGCAGTGAGGTACTGTGTTTCTGTGCTTCTCTGTGCTGACGATTTGAGTGTTATCGATCCTTTTTTATTGCGAATATTATTTCAGTGTTGTGAATACATCTTTTTTCTGGAATCTGTAATCTGTTGCAGATTTAATAACTCTTCTCTCTATATCTGCAGCAGGTTATGATTAATGTAGTACAGTTTGGTAAAGAGAATGGCAACTAGAGCTTGTAAACACTCGCCGGATATATTCTGCTACGTTTGTGGGTATTACATAGGCCCCAAGCAAGTATCGCACAAGATTGTGAAAGGCACCAAGTTCTGAATCGCGTATCGGCTCTATTTTGGTATGCCTATGGGTGACCAAGATAAGCCCTGGGCACCCCATGTGATCTGTGGAAGCTGCCGCTCCACACTTGAAGGGTGGCTGCGGGGAGTACGCAAGGGCATGCCCTTTGCGGTACCCAGAATATGGAGAGAACCAAAGAGCCACCACGACCACGAGCAACCACCATCGTAGATGTTTCGGTATTATTCTACTATTACACCCGTCTAACGTCCAGCAATTATTATATGTTCATTAAGTAGATTTTGTAATTCTAAGACACTTTCCTTCTATAGCATTCCCGTCGCAAATGCTTCGTTTTCGAGATATAAACATTTTTTTGGTGTGTATCTAGTGTGTGTTTGTACGTTCGTTTGTGTGTTCGTACGTTCGTTTGTGTGTTCGTACGTTCGTTTGTGTGTTCGTTACATGTCTGCCCAATCATTGCGCTCCATCCATTTCGAATTTGAATTACTTTCCTACCGGAATGGAACACTCATTCCACTCATTCAGAAGTACATTAGGCCTGGCTCTGTGATTTATAGTGATTCCTGGGCTGCCTACAAGACTATAAGTGATTTAGGTTAGGATAGGTTAGGTTAGGATAGGTTAGGTTAGGTCAATTTTGAAGGTGAAATTTGTTTTTCCTATGGTTTTTGATGTGTTTTAAACGAATCTGACCTTCAAAACCGTCGGAAATGACTCGTTTTCGATTGCCGGCTTGGGGGAGGGGGTTATCTCAAAACGAGTCATTTCCGACGGTTTTGAAGGTCAGATTCGTTCAAAACACATCAAAAACCATAGGAAAAACATAAATTTCACCTCGAAAGGGAGACGGGTGTAATACTGTACATTTACCGATGTTTCTAAATACAGAAAAGTTAAAGGAAGGCAGACTCTTCAGTATCCAAGCATAGCGTCGTCCATAGCTCCTGTACCACATGGCGAAGGTCTTCCAATACCACGTCCACCAGAACAGGTATCTATCCATTACTTTGCCTTCTGTATTTACAGACTGTGGGTCATTATGTGTCGATTTTTCTTAGTGCTGATGCTCTTCTACATATATAGCTATGCCTATATTTTATTTCTTTGCTTTTCAAGTTGAAAATTTGGATGCAGCTGGTGAGGACAGTCATGATGAAGAATATACAGTAACTTTCAGTACAAACCCTCACTTTCCCAAATCAGAGGGAATTGGACGACTTAATTAGAGATTTGGGTCTGACGAAATCAGGGTCTGAGCTTCTGACCTCCAGACTCAAAGAGTGGAATTTGCTTGGAGAAGACTGCAAGAGCACTGTATACCGAAAGCGGCATGAAGAGTTTGCAAGGTTCTACGATGTCAATGGCTCTCTATGTTATTGCAGCGAGGTTAATGGTCTATTCACAGCTATTGGGTTAACACATATACCCTCAGAGTGGCGCCTGTTTATTGACAGTTCAACTCGGAACTTAAAAGCTGTTCTACTCCAAAATGGGAACAAATATCCATCTATACCAGTTGCACATTCTGTTCAAATGAAAGAGGACTATGAAAATGTCAAACAACTGCTCACTCAAATCAGGTATGAACAATATAACTGGGACGTGTGTGATGATTTCAAAATGATTGGTTTCCTGTTAGGTTTACAAGGAGGGTTTACTAAATATTCATGTTTTCTTTGCCTGTGGGATAGCAGGGCTTCAACTGAGCACTATAAAACAGTTCAGTGGCCTCCACGTGAAGGACTGCAACCAGGAAAGTACAATGTACTCAGGGAACCCCTTGTGAAGCCTGAAATGGTTCTGCTACCACCTATCCATATTAAGTTGGGTCTAATTAAGCAGTTTGTAACTGCGTTAGATTTTGGAGGGGAAGTTTTCCAACAGATTCGGGTCATGTTCCCTAAACTCTCTGAGGCCAAAGTCAAGGCTGGCATCTTTGTAGGACCACAAGTCAAGGCACTGTTGAATTCAAAGAACCTTGAAGCCAAGATGACTCCGATCGAAAAAGAGGCTTGGTGAGTGAAGAACATGGCGAAAGATTCCATCAAGATATTCAAACGATGGAGAAAAGGTACCAGGGCCATTGGGATGCTTCCATGATGGGAGACTACGTACGGTCGCTGATCAGAAAGGATAAGAATGTTCATACGCGGAAGTCGCGTTCTTCAGTGCATTTTTAAGGAACGCACACTGCATAACGAGGCTTGTTATTCTCTTATCGGTTCTCCTCATGATATATATTATATCCTTTGCACCATTTTGTGTTTGTCAAACAATTTTGGCTCAATAAACATTAATTTCCAATAGTGTTTTTATTTTCAGAAAATATTTATGTTAGCCTTCTTTATATACTTTGCCATATGAAAAGTGTGATAACCTATATTTTTGAAACGGTTGATGATAGAGCAAAACCAATATCATTTTTGGAATCAGCGCCCCGAAATCATTAAGAAACGACAGAAACTCACAATAAACAGAAAATTTTTCAAATTTTGTTACCCAGTGTTATTTAAAACAAATTTTCTATCTCAACACACAAATATATCTTTTAACCATATTATATAAAAAAAAATATTCATTTAATCCACTTTTAGGCTAACTTATATACAGTATATTCATAAAAATATCTTATTTTTGGGCGGAGCCTGTATTTTACTGTGTAAAAAGCCGGCAGACCATAACAACAGAAATAAATACAAGGATATATATATTATATATATATATATAATATATATATATATATATATATATATAAAAGACAAGTAAATACAGGGAAAATACATAAATACATTATTTAATTTCTGACAGTCTTCTCAACAGCTGGTGAGAAAGTTGCGAGCGAGGCCTTTAAACCAATATATTTTTCTAAACTTCCTTTATAAAGACGCAACTCAAAATATGCTAATGAATTTATGTAAATCTATCAAATCCTTTTAGATATAGGGAGTGCTGGAATTCCCGTTTCTCCTGTCACTGTCCTGCTTAGTTGATCTTTTTCCGTGTCTCATCTACCCTGTGAGCAGTCCAGCATGCTCTAACACACACTTTTCCCTCTATTCCTCACTACACATACATGCATCTTACGTACTACACAATCATTTCAAAATTTATATTAAAAAAAGGAAAAATGGCATCATTAAGCATTGGACACCTTGTCCCCACTTCTGGCTCCCATCCTGCCGGTATCAGAAGAGGGTAACGCAGACCCTGGCAGTGTTGCTGGGTCTGCTACTGCCCATTCGAGATGTTCTGGACCTCTGTCTGATTCACTTTTCATAAACTTCTGCAACATTCGTGGTCTTTTCTCAAATTTTCCATCTGTTGAACACCAACTCTCCTCCTCTAAACCTCATCTTCTTTTCTCACTGAAACTCAGGTGTCTAGGACGACTGATAGCAACCTCTTTTCTGTACCCTCTTACTTTCTCTATACTCAATTTCACTCCAAAGGTGGATGTTGCGTATATGTACTCAATGACCTAATTTGTTCTCGTATTCCCGAACTCGAATCTTCCGAATTCTATACCCTCTGTCTACGGGTTACATGCCACTCTCAAACTAAATATATCTGCGCTGATTACCTTTCTCCTAATTCTACTCACTATCCAAAATTCTTTGAATGCATCACATCCAAGGTGGAATACATTCTTTCCCGCTCTCCCTTTGGTGAAATGTCCATTTTAGGGGATTTCAATGTTCACCACCACCTTTCGCTTTCCTCCAATTTCACTGACATCCATGGTGAACTAGCTTACAACTTTTTAATCCTAAATGACCTAGAGCAGATTGTACAGCATCCTACTCGTATCCCCGATCGACTTGGAGATAGGCCCAACATTCTGGATTTATTTCTTACGTTTTATCCTTCTTACTTTGTGAAACTTTTCTCTCCGTTGGGCTCCTCCGATCACAATCGTATATATGTTTCCTGTCCTATCGCTCCAATTTGGCCTTTGGATCCTCCCAAGAGGAGGCGCCTTTGGCACTACGGCGCCCCTGATTGGGAGGCCCTTAGGCAGTACTTCTGTGATTTCCCATGGAATGATTACTGCGTCCGTGGCCTTGGCTCTTCTGAGTGTGCACAGCGCATCAAAAAGGTGATTTTTTCGAGCATGGAGGCGAGTAGTGTACCCGCAAAAAGGTCGAGTGCAATTGCAATGTAATATTGCAACATATATATATATATATATATATATACATATATAATATATATACATATATATATATGTGTGTGTGGTGTGTGTGTGTACATACATATATATATACACACAGCATATGTATATATTTATACCAGAACATACCAGCTGGTGAGAAAGTTACCAGCGAGGTCTTTAAACCAATAATATTTTTCTAAACTTTCTTTATAAAGACGCTACTCAAAATATGTTAATGAATTTATGTAAATCTATGAAATCATTTTAGATATATGGGTGGCTATAATTTACCTATTTACTATAGCCTTAGTTTATATTACTTCCTTTAAAAGTTTTCCATTATCTTGAAGTTGCCAGACGCATCAATACACAGTGGAATTACCTGTTTGACAAAGGTTTCATGGCACCTACTGCGAACTAATTACTAAACAATTACAGTATATGCGAAGAATATCCTATTTTTGGACGGAGCCTGTATTTTACTGTATAAAAAGTCGGCGAGCAGCAAAAACTTTATTTCAAACCATAAATAGAGGGAAATATACAGAGAGAAAATATATAAATACACTTCTTTAATTTCTTTAGTAGGTTGCAACACGAATGTAAGAGCAGAATATTAACTGCCCATTTTTTTTACCAGGCAAATCTGGCAACCTTCTCAGCAGCTGGTGTGAAAGTTGCCAGCATTACCCTTTATTTCATAAGTCCAAATATCTATACGTCTTCCTTCACTGTCATTTTCTTCAGCAAGATAAGTTTAAAGAAACGCTACCCTTAAATCAAACATACAGCCGTTTTCTAAATAGACACTCGAACATTATTATTTTATTTTTTATTATATATGTAAATTATTATTTAAATTAAATATATGATTTCCTTCGCAATAAAAACCAGTTGGCAACTCAGCCTACATTCTTGACACATATCTACGCAGTAATTGTTTTCAGACTAATAAATAATAAATAAGTTTAAGTATATATAAGTTTCTGAAAATTCATTTGAAAGTACTGTAATAATGAAGAATATGCTTTTAAATAAATGTTTTTACTAAAAAATTTAGTTTTGTAATGTGGAATGTGTAGGTGATTTAATTGCAAACTGTATTATCTCCCATCAGCTAAAAATGAAAATTATAATCTCTATAAACATTGGGTTATTTTTAAATGGGCGAAATATGTAAGATATAATATTTGATTCATAATAATAGGGTCGTCAAATTCGATTTACTTCCGTTACCCCTAAGTAACCCCAAATAACATTTTTCTCTATACGATCTCATACAATAACCGTAGACACATTTAATGGGGACGGGATCTAAAATATTTAATATCCAGTTTACGAGCAATTTGAAAATTATTTGTAAACAATATTCCAAAATAAAAAATATATATATCTATATATATACACTATAACACTCATTGGTCTTAATTTGGTCCCTAGAAATTCAGCATATCAACGTTGAATGTAGTAGAATTATAACTTCTGAACATGAATGAAATAGGGCATTTAATATAATTTCTTTCCAACAATTTACTACTGCGCAGCTTTCAACTGCGTTACGTAATTATTATGCAGATGGGTAGAGGACTCCAAATTTTTCGGATAACTGGGTACAATATATTCACTAAACATATAAATCCAACAGTTCTTCATTAGCAGGCTTTGAAAATTATTACTACCCTCAGAGTAGATGGTCCAGATGCAAATAACGAATTGAAATAATGGAGAAATCTGAAAATTAAATGTATAAGGCCGCGGAGCGTCATGAATTGCTGTCTAAAACCAAGATCTATGCTTTAAACCTCCCTCTTCATGCAAAAACTCTTCAACATCGTATAAAAATAAACTCCGCTGCATTATCAACTTTGTGAGTATTTTTAACTTTTTCTTTTTTAAAAACATTGTATCGTATTCACCTATTAACCCTTGCATTAGAGAGTTTGACAGAAACGGAATGTGTCGAAAGTCTGGTACTGTACACTCTCCTTAAAGGATGAAGCATACAGTTAGAGTTCAAAAGGGTAGTGCCCATTATAATAGTGATAGTAAAGCGTGATTCAATATTGCAGCAAAGAGAGAGGGTTTGAATACAGCCAGTAAGAGGCAAGGAATTTATGAGGTGAAAAGCCTTTAATTCCACCTAGTCAAGTAGAACTGTGTGAGTTGAGCGAACCTCACACATGAGAAGCATAATGTACAAGCTCCTTGTACAGAGATAGCAACTGAGTGGGGTGAAAAAACTGTGGATCTGATACAGCATGCTTAACCCCTTAGCTGTTTCACAAAGAGGGTACATGTGAGAAACGGAAATGCCAAGAATGTTAAGAGAAGAGGAAGTATCTCTCTCTCTCTCTCTCTCTCTCTCTCTATATTATATATGTATATATATATATATATATATATATATATATATATACACACACATTTTTGGTTAACCTTTAGTTAGCTTCCGCCCGAATTGTTCATTCTGACGAAGGTGAAGCTTTCCATTCCACCTTAGACCTACAGTTAACGTGGAATCCGAACCACGCCCCATCAGCAGCCTAGCGTCTTAACCACTAGGCTTCCTAGGGTACCCATTTATCTACCAACCACTTTGTTTATTGTGTGGAAGGATGAACAGCTGGGTTTTGCTGCGCGCCGGCTGCCGTCGGGTCTCGAACCCGAGGCCGATGGATTTGTAGTCAGTGACGCTAACCACTACACCACCGAGGCGCATATATATAATATATATACATATATATATATATATATCATTATAGGAATTTCTTTATAAAGATTCGAATCCTCCAGCGATGTCAAACCAAAACATCACCGCGCTGGTGGCCAAACTTCCTAAAATCTCCGTGCGGCGGGCTGTCTACGGTTGACCAGACTGGCAGTCGACGGCCCGTTGTATGGTATTGGTACGGTCAGAGTGCCGATCGGCTCCCGGGGCAGGACCTATTCTCAGCGTGCTATTTTTTCATTTACGGGGAGCAATTGCGTGCTCCCCGGACTACTCTTACTCTCCGGCGAAATTAAGACTAATCCAGGCCCCACTACAACTTACACTTGTCACCATATACAAAGACAGACCAAATAGCATCATGAGACACATACAGAAGTATAATATTAAAATATTACATTACAACGTAGATAGCCTCACAAAAAAAATCATGCAGATTAGGGAATTCGTACACAAACAAAACATTCACTAAGTGCTATGTCAATGTAAAACGCACACACAAAACACCCCCCATCCCTGATTTCACGGCGATCCGTCAAGATTGTACTGGGGGTAACGGGGGTGGACTCACCAGTTACATACGTAAAAGCATTAGCTACACTGATGCCACCCAAAACATTAGAAACACAATCCAAACAGATAACACGATAGAAATACAGGCAGTTAACATTAAAACACGCGCAAAACACAACACCACACTCATTAACATTTACATCCAACCAAATAGTTCACCTCAGGTGCCAGCCAATTACAATCCACAGTTACACAGTCTGGCCTCCTCACTAATGTCATCTTAGGAGACGTCAATGCTAAAGACACTAGTTGGTACCTGCACAACCAAAGCAACACCAGAGGCGTCAACATAGCCACACAACTAAACAGCCTCTTTATTCTTAACAATACAGAAGAACATACACACATACCACATCAAGCAAGATACTCAAACTCCTCCCCAGAAATAACGTTCTGGTCTCCCTCACTAGCAACACATACACACTGGAGAACAGAAAAACAACTGTCATCAGACCACCTGCCGATCATCATTACAACACGTTCTACACTCTGCTCAACAGCATTAGGCACACTTACAGGAATTACAAGAAAGCTGATCTGAAACAGTTCAAAATACAGACTGAGAAACAATTCACCACATTAAACAGCATACCCATCATAAACATCAATACAACACTCAACACATTTAATCAGATCATCAATAATGCAAACAAATACATACCCAAGGGCAACATTAGGAAATACAACCCAAATTACACTAGAGAAATAGCCCACCTCAAAAGGCAACGTAACAACCTCAAACATAACACACAAACACCACACACAGAAGCCATAAAACAGCAGATACAACAGCTCAACACAAATAAACAACAAACTCAAAGAAAAACAAGCAGAAATATTTAGGGAATTCATAACAACACTAAACCACTCCACAGATACATCCAGGCTATAAAAGACTATAAACAACATTACCCACTCTAACAGCGGCATTCAAACCTCACACACGGCTATCTGTCGCAGCCAAAATAATATCCCAACATACACACATGTTAACATTCTAGTTAATCACTATGCAAAGATAAGTCACTTAAACACAGACAACAACCAGAAACACGCAGACAGACAAACAACCAGACACAAGAAAATCGACAGACTCGACTCGACCATTACACCCTTCAATACAGACCAGACCACCAAGAGCATCAAAAACATTAAGAATTCGAAGGCTACTGGACCAGAAAACATATCTAACATACACCTTCAACACTTGGGCCCACAGGGAATACTAGCTCTCACAAATATCACCACATATTCGTACCAACACTGTATTATTCCTGACATATGGAAACAAGGTAAAATTATTACACTACTCAAATCAAACAAAAATCCAACAGAACTGGCTTCCTATAGACCCATTACTTTACTATGCACACCTTCCAAAGTAACAGAAAAAATAATCTTACAAATCACCAACCCACACATACCACTATCGCCTACTCAACATGGATTCAGACCTCACCACGACATTACTCACTGACCTCACGCAGCACATCATGGATGACATCAACTCCAGACGACCAGCTCAACGTACACTATTAACAAAAATAGACATTAGTAAAGCATTTGATGCTATCCCACACTTCCCTCTCATAAACAAAATACTCAACACAAACATGCACAATAACACTGAAAGATGGCTGAGCAACTATCTTTCAGGAAGATACTCATTTGTCACATTTAATGGCAAGTCATCCAAAAACAAGCATTTTCCGAACGGGGTCCCTCAAGTCTCTGTTCTCTCACCAACACTCTTCAACTTATACATGCATGACAATCCAACACCCATAGATAACAAGCTTACCTTATCATCATATGCAGATGACATCACTCTAACATCCACCCACAACAACAGCGACACCGCTACAATAACCTACAAACATACATAAACAGTATACGAGACTGGCTCACACACAATAGACTCAAAGTAGCGCCCACAAAATCAACCATCACCTTGCTTACAAGCAATACAAAAGAACACCAGATAACTCCACAGCTTACACTAAACAACACCAACATTCCACACACTCACAGGACCAAAATACTTGGGGTCACATACAACACATTATTATCTTTTGCAAACCACATTCAGGACATTAAAAACAAATGTACGTCAAGACTTAACAAGCTTAGGGTACTTACAGGCACAAACTCTGGACACCAGCAAGAAACAACATCACTCATATACGAACAATATATTTGCTCAGTTATGGACTAATCGAGCACATGCTGGGCACCCATTATCTCAAACACACACATAAACACCTTACAGACAATACAAAACAACGCACTTCGTATCATTACAGGATGCACTCAAACAATACCAATAGAACACCTGCACACAGAAACAAAAATACTGAAAGTTAGGGAACATTTAGACATGACGGGAACACAATTCATTGCAGCAGCGACAACTAACCCACAACACCCTTGCCACTACATGTACAATCATGCACCAACACCTCGTACCATTAAGGTAACACCAGAGAGACATTATAACCAAATACTCCATTCCATACCACGCCCCACGGACATCACACAGTACAGAAAACACATACACACACACCTAACCCACAAAGCACTGACACGACTCGGTCCGAATGCGGTCCTAGGTGCGAAGCCGCCACCCATTAACAGGTCAGAGATCAGCCTGAGCAGATCGGATCGAGTTAACTTCGCACGATTCCGATGTGGACATCACCCCAACCTACGGACATATAAACACAGTCTAGACAACTCCACAGACGACATCTGCCACCTGTACCACGACACACCATAAACAGTTGAACACATTATGAGAGACTGTACCGCTCTAGCACAACACCGAACACAACACAACATCACTAGTGCGCTGAACATCTGGTCTACTCCGGAGAGGGCGATCGGTTACCTGCGTGCTGCCGGCTTACTCGATCAGGGTGGGCTGATCGGCTAAACAACAACAACAACAACTGTGCCAATAAATACTACACAGCGGAGCTTTTATACATCACCTGGTTTACTAAAATTTCATCATATGTAGCTTTGCGTAACTTATTTATGCAACCAAACAATAATTCAAGCAGTATTGATAAAATCCAAATATTTTGCCTGGTAAGGGCTAATAGGCCCTGTCTCTTTATAAAAAATTAATTATAGCATATTTACCATTGTTTTTATGCTGGAAGAAGGGGCTAAGTCCGAATGCCTGCAAACAAATGCTCCTTTCATACAGGTAGAAGAGCTAAAATCAAGCTAGACACTCTGCACTTGAAAGATTGGAGGTCGTAGACAGGGGAAAGGGGGATTGATGAAGATTGTTCCAGAGCTGACCAGTAGAGTAGATGAAAGATTGAAAATATTTATTAACCCTTGCATTAGACAGTTGGACAGGAAAGGAATGTGTCAAAATTCTGAATAGGAAGGATATAGAAAGGTTACAAAGGGTACAAGCAAGGGTTACAAATTTGATCCATTCAATGAGAATGCAAAACTACCAACGGGGTTTGGAGCACCTAAATCTGTCTACCTTAGAGACGAGAAGGATGCGCGGTCAGCCTCCTATTCAAGCCTTCAAGATGCTCAAAAGGAATAGACAGGGTAGGCTACAGTAACTTATTCTCACTTTATGCCAGTCCTTCAAGAAATAAGGGGCTTAAACTGGAACTAAAGACATTTAGGACCTCTCTCTGCGGCAATTTATTTTCCTATAAAATAGTTAATATCTAGAACCAACTTTCCTTCAGAGGTTGTTTCAAGCCAAAGTGTAAATGTGTTTACAAATAGGCTGGACAAAGTACTGAATAATCTCATGGCTTAAGACTAAAGCATAGCGTAACTCTGCAGGAGATCGCTTTCGCGGTGTCTCTGGAGGCCTGCGTAATTATAGTGCTATCTTATATATTCTCCACTTTCATGTAAAATTTCTTTGGCTACTTTCCCAGGGTCAAGGTATTTTCTTCAACTTTTTTCCGTATCTGCCTCTGGCAGGGAGGGTGGGTAGAGAGTCTTATACTTTTGTATTTAATTTTCTACTACTGCTATTATAGTTGAAAGATAAAAACGTGTTTCATAACATGAACCTCCCAGAGTGGACCGGGAGGGCTTTGAGGCTTCCTCTTGTCCTTGTAACTCATTGTAACTCTCGCTCTCTCTCTCTCGCTCGTCCACATATGTTTCTTATGTTTGACTGAATAGACTGAACACAAATTAGCACTTCACTATGAATTTTAAAAAGGGTATTGACTACAAGCGTATTAGATAATGAATTTCCCCTAATCACTGAAGATTTTACATTAATTTTATCTAATAACTCTTTCAGCATCACCCAACTGAGTCCCAATTATAAATTTAATGGTTAAATTTTTACTAAAACTATGAAAAATCATTTGATTCAGTATATAAATGTAATTATGGGGTTACATAAGACTGCCACTAGTCCCTATGTGTGTAGGCCTACACAGGTCTTTTAAGGCTAATTACCATCCATGTAATCCAACTACATCTCTACACAGACTATATATAAAAATTCTGTGGTTAACTTGGACTTTTATGATCCAATGAAAGATATGACACTGTCCGCAGTGACACCAACTTCATTGACCCTGTTAGCTTTTAGTTTAATACATTTTATGATAGGTGTATATTCGGATGGAGTGAAAAAATCTTTTTTCAGAATTCAGTTTTGTAGGGCCACACAAACGTTAGTGTGTGGTACCAATAAGAAATCTGTAAAATATTAGCTATCTGCGACATCAACTTCACCGGCCCCAAAGAAGTCAAAGATTTTGCCTTTCAGGTGCCCCAAAAAATTTA
Source organism: Bathynomus jamesi (assembly GCA_023014485.1). Classification (NCBI taxonomy): domain Eukaryota; kingdom Metazoa; phylum Arthropoda; class Malacostraca; order Isopoda; family Cirolanidae; genus Bathynomus; species Bathynomus jamesi. The sequence goes on along the minus strand of JAJOZX010000821.1, from coordinate 675,527 downwards.
AGAAAAATTCAAAGATTTAAGCGTATCTTTCGTTGTGTTTATGCTAGGAAGATCATTTTTCTTTCATTTGATTTGTTTATTTATGTTCTTTAACTTTACTCTTATACACTTTTTCCCCATTCCTCACAGAAATTTGAAAAATTTGGTATTTCATGAAAAATACTAACAAAAAATAGGAGTTTTTTACTTTCGTTGATTGGTTGATGTTAAGCATCATTCAGTGATTCAGTTTTCTTTTAGAAGCCCATAAAAGAGCTGCATGGCTTTAAATATATTGGTTTATTGGAGCAGCGAGCTGCTAATTTAAGCTGTTGCCGTTAATTGCATCCTTGAAACAATGTGGCCCTATTAATTTCAGATACTGCTGAAAAATATTAAAGAAATGCTTTGTATTTTTATAAGGAAATAACAGCGGGGTCAAGACCGTGTATTACACAAAAAAAACAGAGGGAATAATGCAAAATAGGACCGAATGCAAAATAGGCCGAATTCCAATAAATTTATCTCATTTTATTGAAGGGGAAGATCAGAAGGTATTTTATTATAACTAGTACTAGGGGCACTCAATATATTTTGCCCCACCCTTTATTCTTAGCTAAATAATAGGCCATGGGGATGAAATGTCGTTTGGGCCGTAAGTTTGAACTTTCTGCGCTTCACATAACCAGATTTTTTTCACTTTGAACCTCCCCTCCTTGTATAAAACTGCTTTTAAACGCCCTTCTATAACACCGATGGTTAACGCAGTTTCGAAAATGGCGTTTAACAGTGATGTGCGTCGTAAACAGAGAGCTTTTATCGAATTCTTAACCGCAGAGAAGGAAACAGTTGGAAATATTCACAAACGTCTACAAAACGTTTACGGAGATGCTGCTGTTGATCGAAGCACAGTTGGACGCTGCTCTAAACGTGTAAGATCATCGGAGAGAGGGAGATCCAGCTTCGATGATGAGCCAAGCAGCGGTCGCCCGACATCGGCTGTGACATCTCACACTGTGCAACGTGCTAACAGCATCATTCGATCAAATTGGCGTGTCACATACAAGGAGCTATCACTGGAGCTAGGAATTAGTGAAGGAAGTGTGAATACGATAATCAGCAACTGGGATACTCAAAAGTGTGTTCACGGTTTGTTCCTCGCGAACTGACTGAAGATCACAAAACCCAAAGAAAAGAAATTGCTTTTGAGTCATTGGTTCGATACGAGACAGAAGAGGATGACTTCCTTTCATGAAGTGTGACTGGGGATGAGACTTGGGTACACCACTTTGAACCTGAAAAAAAACGCCAATCCATGGAGTGGCATCACGCAGACTCCCCACGCAAGAAAAAGTTCAAAATGGCTCCCTCTGCAGGAAAGGTTATGGCCACCATCTTCTGGGACATGAAAGGGATGATTCTGGTGGATATTATGAAGAAAGGACAAACAATCAACTCAAAGGCACATATTGCTACCCTACAGAGACTTCAGAGACGTATAAAGCGAGTTCGACCGGAGAGAAAACTGGAAGGCGTCCTTCTTTTGCACGATAACATAAGACCACACAACAGTTTGCAAACAAGAGAGGCCATCACAAAAATGCGCTTAACTGTGTTACCCCACCCTCCATACAGCCCGGATGTAGCACCTTCAGACTTTCATTTGTTTGGGCCAATGAAGGATGCTATTCGTGGAAGAAAGTTTCCGAGTGACGAAGAGGTTGTTGAGGAGATTAAGAGGTGGCTCCAGCGGAACCCAGTGGACTTTTACCAGCAAGGAATAAAGGCCCTTGTTTCGAGGTGGAGGAAAGCCGTAGAAAGGATGGAAACTATGCGGAAAAATAAAAACTTGTAAAAAAGGTATGTAACTACTTGTGTACAAAATTTCTGGAACTTACAAGGACACGTGGAAAAAAAAAAAGGTGGGGCAAAATATATTGAGTGGCCTTCGTATAATAAGTCAATTATAACTTGTACAAAACAATACAGCGGCTATAATTTTCTAACTCACACACATTTCAAACTTATTCCTCAGTTAACTGCAAGGTGACAAATTCACAGTTGTTTAAGGTTAGCTTAAACACAGCTACCTTCTTTTCAAAGATTTTTCGACAAATTAGATGATGTATACTGTAAATTTAATATAATTGCCTTAATAAACTGAGTACGGTAGTATTCTAAACAAGGTCTAACATAAGAATTATATAATTTAAAGATGACTTCCCTACTCTCGTAACTAACATTCCTATTAATAATACCTAGCATTTTATTTGACTTATTTCTAGCCTCTAAGCAATGCTTAGAAAATTATAGATCAGTACTTGCAATAATGCCAAGATATTTTTCCTATCTAACATCATCTAGCCAGATTCCCTGCATCTCATAACCAAAGTTTTCATTATTTCAACCAAAATAGATGACTTTGTATTTTTAAACATTAAATTTTATTAATTTTATTATTTTTTATTAATTTTAACTAATTCCTTATTCGTAGTGACTCTCCTTCTTTAAGTTCATTAATAACTTTGTAATCATTAGAGAGAAGCACCTCTGAAATTGCGACTAGAAAAAGATCTTCATTGGTCATCTGCTTAGGCTGGTAAATGGCAGATAAAATTCAATGTTTAATAATACAAGTTTAGAGAGCAATTCATGACTCTCCGAGGCCGTACACATTTAGATTCCAAATTTCTCCATTATTTCAATTCGTTATGAGCGCATCTGTACAATCTAGTCTAAGGGGGAGTAATAATTTTCAAAAGCTGCGAATAAAGAACTGTTGGATTTAGTTGAAGAAAATACCTTGACCCTGAAAAGTAGCCAAGGAAATTTTACAGGAAAGTGGAGAATATATAAGATAGCACTATAATTACGCAGGCCTCCAGTGACACCGCGAAAGCGATCTCCTGCAGAGTTACGCTATGTTTTAGTCTTAAGCCATGAGAGTATTCAGTACTTTGTCCAGCCTATTTTTAAACACATTTACACTTTGGCTTGAAACAACCTCTGAGGGGAGGTTGGTTCTAGATATTAACTATTTTATAGTAAAAGAAATTGCTGCAGACAGAGGTCCTAAATGTCATTAGTTCCAGTTTAAGCCCCTTATTTCTTGAAGGATTGGCATAAAGTGAGAATAAGTTAATGTAGCCTACCCTGTCTATTCCTTTTGAGCATCTTGAAGACTTGAATAGGAGGCTGACCGCGCATCCTCCTCATCTCTAAGGTAGACAGATTTAGGCGCTCCAACCCCCGTTGGTAGTTTTGCATTCTCATTGAAGGGATCAAATTTGTAGCCCTTCCTTGTACCCTTTGTAACCTTTCTAGATCCTTCCTACTCAGACTTTTGACACATTCCTTTTCTGTCCAACTGTCTAATGCAAGGGCTAATCAATATTTTGAATCTTTCATCCACTTTTCCCCTGTCTACGACCTCCAATCTTTCAAATGCAGAGTGTCTAGCCTTGAGTTTAGCTCTTCTACCTGTATGAGAGGAGCATTTGTTTGTAGGCATTCGGACTTGGCCCCTCCCTCCAGCATAAAAACCACTGGTAAATATGCTATAATTAATTTTTTATAAAGAGACAGGGCCTACTAGCCCTTACCAGGCAAAATATTTGGATTTTATCAATACTGCTCAAATTATTGTTTGGTTGCATAAATAAGTTACGCAAGGCTCCATATGATGAAATTTTAGTAAACCAGGTGACGTATAAAACCTCCGCTGTGTAGTATTTATTGGCACAGTATTGTACACTTAATAACAGTAATTAAGTGATTATCATATATACCACTATAAAATTATAAATACTGAATCCAAACATTCTCTGAACGGAGGATTCGAATCTTTATAAAAGAATTCCTATAATTATATATAATATATATATATATATATATATATATGAAAATTATTTCACGAAAGTAACACGTGCTTGAGCACCATTTTGTGTTTCCTTTCCTTCGTGGTTTTATTCATCATATATATATATATATATATATTATATATATATATATATATATATATTATTATATATCGTGTGTATATATATATTATATATAAACACACACACACACTGTATATATATATATATATATATATATATACTGTGTGTTTGTATATATATACACACACACTGTATATATATATATATATATATATATATATATATATATAGAGAGAGAGAGAGAGAGAGAGAGAGAGAGAGAGATCCTTCCTCTTCTTTTAACATTCTTGGCATTTCCGTTTCTCACATGTACCCTCTTTGTGAAACAGCTTAGGGATTAAGCATACTGTATCAGATCCACAGTTTCTTCACTTCACTCAGTTGCTATCTCTGTATAAGGAGCTTGTACATTATGCTTCTCATGTGTGAGGTTCGCTCAACTCACACAGTTCTACTTGACTGGGTGGAATTAAAGGCTTTTCACCTCATAAGTTCCCTGCCTCTTACTGGCTGTATTCAAATCCTCTCTCTTTGCTGCAATATTGAATCACGCTTTACTATCACTATTATAATGGGCACTACCCTTTTGAACTCTTTAACTGTATGCTTCATCCTTTAAGGAGAGTGTACAGTACCAGACTTTCGACACATTCCGTTTCTGTCAAACTCTCTAATGCAAGGGTTAATAGGTGAATACGATACAATGTTTTTAAAAAAGAAAAAGTTAAAAATACTCACAAAGTTGATAATGCAGCGGAGTTTCTTTCTCTACGATGTTGAAGAGTTTTTGTATGAAGAGGGAGGTTTAAAGCATAGATCTTGGTTTTAGACAGCAATTCATGACGCTCCGCGGCCGTACACATTTAGTTTCCAGATTTCTTCATTATTTCAATTCGTTATGAGTGCATCTGTCCAATCTACTCTAAGGGTAGTGATAATTTTCAAAGCCTGCTTATGAAGAACTGTTGGATTTATATGTTTAGTGAATATATTATACCCAGTTATCTGAATAATTTGGAGTCCTCTACCCATCTGCATAATAATTACGTAACGCAGTTGAAAGCTGCGCAGTAGTAAATTGTTGGAAAGAAATTATATTAAATGCCCTATTTCATTCATGTTCAGAAGTTATAATTCTACTACATTCAACGTTGATATGCTGAATTTCTAGAGACCAAATTAAGACCAATGAGTGTAGAGTGTGTATATACTGTGTATACATATATATATTTTTTATTTTGGAATATTGTTTACAAATAAATTTTCAGATTGCTCGTAAACTGAATATTAAATATTTTAGATCCCGTCCCCATTAAATGTGTCTACGGTTATTGTATGAGATCGTATAGAGAAAAATGTTATTTGGGATTACTTACGGGTAACGGAAGTAAATCGAATTTGACGACCCTATTATTATTAATCAAATATCATATCTTACATATTTCGCCCATTTAAAAATAACCCCATGTTTATAGAGATTATAGTTTTAATTTTTAGGCCGATGGGAGATAATACAGTTTGCGATTAAATCACCTACACATTCCACATTATAAAACTACTTCTGTTTTTAAATTCACCATATAATTGAAATCGTGTTACAGTCGTCTATTTGAAAAATATTAATTTAACTATGGTACTCGACAAGAAAAATATTAATAAATTATCGAGTTTTCTAAATTTTTTAGTAAAAACATTTATTTAAAAGCATATTCTTCATTATTACAGTACTTTCAAATGAATTTTCAGAAACTTGTATATACTTAAACTTATTATTTATTAGTCTGAAAACAATTACAGCGACAGATATGTGTCAAGAATGTAGGCTGAGTTGCCAACTGGTTTTTATTGCGAAGGAAATCAGATATTTAATTTAAATAATCGTTTACATATATAATGATAAAAATAAAATAATAATAATGTTTGAGTGTCTATTTAGAAAACGGCTGTATGTTTGATTTAAGGGTAGCGTTTCTTTAAATTTATCTGGCTGAAGAAAATGACAGTGAAGGAAGAAGGATAGATATTTGGACTTATGAAATAAAGGGTAACGCTGGCAACTTTCACACCAGCTGCTGAGAAGGTTGCCAGATTTGCCTGGTAAAAGAATAGGCAGTTAATATTCTGCTCTTACATTCGTGTTGCAACCTACTAAAGAAATTAAAGAAGTGTATTTATATATTTTCTCTCTGTATATTTCCCTCTATTTATGGTCTGAAATAAAGTGTTTGCTGCTCGCCGACTTTTTATACAGTAAAATACAGGCTCCGTCCAAAAATAGGATATTCTTCGCATATACTGTAATTGTTTAGTAATTAGTTCCCAGTAGGTGCCATGAAACCTTTGTCAAACAGGTAATTCCACTGTGTATTGATGCGTCTGGCAACTTCCTGCCAGATAATGGAAAACTCTTTAAAGGAAGTAATATAAACTAAGGCTATAGTAAATAGGTAAATTATAGCCACCCATATATCTAAAATGATTTCATAGATTTACATAAATTCATTAACATATTTTGAGTAGCGTCTTTATAAAGAAAGTTTAGAAAAATATTATTGGTTTAAAGACCTCGCTGGTAACTTTCTCACCAGCTGGTATGTTCTGGTATAAATATATACATACTGTATATATATATAATATGTATATATATATATATATATATATATATATATATATATATATATATATATATATATATATATATGTTGCAATATTACATTGCAATTGCACTCGACCTTTTTGCGGGTATACTACTAGTGTGATCATGTAAATTATATCTCAAAAAAGATTTCAAGAGCGTTGATATCATGTTTAAACTTAGAAATATAGTCCCTAAACAGGTTTTATTCATCATACTTTTGTTCTTCCTTATATAACGTACTGCACCCTTGTTTGGGGAAACTCCGCTAACAACGCTTTAAACAGTATATTTGTCATCCAAAAAAGAGCAATAAATAATCTGATGCTGATTTCCTTGATTTCTCTAGTGCATTATTTAAAGAGCTAAAACTACTATAGCTCAAAGATGTAATGAAACTGGCACATTTTACTTTTATTTACGAGTGCAAGAACAAAATTACTAACTGTAAATAAATATTTTGTAACATTAAGAAATCCACGCGTATTAGACCAGAAATAAATGAAAGCATGTTATTCCTCAATTTAAATTGTTTTCATCCCAAAATTATCCATTTTCAGTGTATTGAAACTATGAAATGATTTAAATGATGATATAAAGAGTATTGTAAATGTAAATTTACTTGAAACCAAGTTCAAATCTGGATTAATAATGGAATATTAATAAAAATCTAGGATTAATCCGATTAAATGTACATTACTTGTTATTGTTCAGCTCTTCTCTCGTGTTTAATAATGATTTCTTTATATAGCATTGCTATTATACCTTCAATAATGACTTTGTATTTGTTTTATATCAATAATAATTTAAGATTAATACATACCCTAATTAATAATTCTTATTTATGATTTATGTATTATTAATTAATAATAACTATGTTATATTTTTAATTAAGAGCCCAGTAAAGCCTAAAGCTTAATGGCCAAATTTAATAAAATAAGTAGTCCATTTTCACTATCATTTATGCCATTATAAATTGTAAAAGTACTGTATTTATTTTATCAATAAAGGTTATTCCATTCAATTTAATTCAATATGCTAAGATTAGTTTCGTCCAACGTTAGATCAATAAGAAATTCATTTGTAGATGTTCATAACATTTGTAATAATGCCGAATCGATACTTTTGCAAGAGACTCTACCTAAACAGAATGTAAAGGTTTCCTTTGATAGGTGCAGGTTGAAGAGACAAGCTTAAACAATGTGTGTGTATATATTTACAAAATTATAAAGAAAATTAAATAACTGAAGATTAAGACAAGTGGATTTTCCAAAGTGTAAGGAGTATGCTCCAATAGCTTCACTGATGTTTCGTGTAAAGTGTCGGCTTGTGCGTTGTCTAATAGTTGCCCAAGGACTTGAATTCAAGTACCTTTTGGAACAAGGTAAAACTTATGTAAAAGGTGCTTATATTATTATGAACATATGACTGCAAAATTATGAGTTAATTCACAAAATAAAAATAAAAACATGACAATTAGGAAAGTATAAGAAAAATACAAAATCAGAAACTTGTAAAATAGCGGCTTACCCCTTGAAGACCTCTGGAAGAATTGATTGATTTATTAAGTTTAATGGTGCACCAACCCAATGGGTTATTAACACCAGAACGGAGACAGTATATGCTGCGAGGTTAAGAGTTAATCACAAGTGTTCAGGGCATAATAAATAGAAGAAAATGGCAGGAGAGTAAGAGACCCATCACCTCTTCAGCCACAAGGCCGACTCTGTGGCAGTTGAGAAGAGGGCCTCTAGCTACATATACAGGAAAAGTGAAAAAAAAATTTAAAAAATAAATGAATAAAGAAATAAAATTAAATGAATGCATACAATTGGGACTCCATCAAAAAGCTCAGTACAGGATGAGGAGGAAAGTATGGGCTGAGAATGGAACTTAGTTGAAAGGGTAGAGTGAGATCTTGGCACACAGTCCGAAGACGCAAACGGGCAGCATTATATGCCGGACACTCAAGGAGTACATGGGAGAGGGTAAGTGAGGCATGACAAGGGTGACTAAAAGCAGGAGGGCTATTGGTGAAGAAGTGCTGGTGCGTAAGTCGACAAGTACCAAGGCGGAGACTAGCCAGGATCACCTGTTCTCGTCGGGATAAATTAGGTGATGGCCAATGGAGAGGAATTGAAGGGGTTGCTGTAGAATAAGGGGCAGGAAGTGAATTCCAAACCTTCTGCGAGGCTCTCAAACACACACTTTTCCCTCTATTCCTCACTACACATACATGCATCTTACGCACTCCACAACCTTTTCAAAATTTATATCAAAAAAAGGAAAAATGGCATCATTAAGCCTTGGAGACCTTGTTTTTGGCTCTCTCCGTCTTCTGTGGAAAGGTCACTTTTGGGGCGCTCGCCCTTAGCCCCCTCCTTCCTACATCAAAAAAGTAATCTAGATGAATACAACGATTTCTTTTATTAAATTTAATCACTATCAGATAAACCAAAATATTCGCAGTGTATAATAATGGAGGACTTTAATGTCGATGTGAAATCAAATTTTGTTGTAGAACCGAGTAACATGTGCAAGTCTGCTAAATTAAGTAAGAGTGATATAGAATTGCTCGGTATAAATACCGGGTGTGTGTATAAAGTAACGCAAGTGAAGAGACAAATCCAATTTCAATTATACGAGTATTAACGCGAGTGAACATGGATAAGCAATATTTATATGTACTTTATAACAACTGTATATTCGATAGTAAGGTTTATAAGAAGTGCTGAAAAATTTTACGTACGTCAGCGATATGAATGGATTGACCACTGTCTCACTTGTAATAATTTAAAGGATCTCATTGTCAATGTTCATTTTTGCATGATTTCCTTCTCTCAGATCACAGACCACGAAAACTAACAATTAATTGTACACGACATAATAATATCTCATTAGACGAGAATGAGCGTGTCGATTGAACTGAGGTTAATATGCAACAGAATATAGAATATAAAGATAGGACAGAGAACCTTTTTCATAATTTAGAATTACTGCATGTTAACTTTAGTAATTCCTGTTCAAATGATTTTCACTTGAAACTTGTAGATGGGTATTACTGTATAATGATATAATACCTATACTAAAGGAAGCAGGAAGGACTTGAATTAAATCGTACAATTGTCATACGAAAATTATTCCTAGATAGAATGATTTTATTTGTTCCCCTGAAAAGGGAGTCAAAAGATGCTTACGATATATGGTGTCTCTTTGTTCGACCGAGAATAGGGCCAGTTTACATGAATATGAGTAGAAGTTGGGTTCATTATGAAGCAGCCATAAGAAGGTGTAAATGGGTAGAGAAACAAAATCGAGCTGCACAATGTCGACAGCAAAATTTCTGCACTTCCATAGTTTTGAAAATGAGTGCCAAGAATACCATCCCATGAACAACAGATGGAGTGTCTGAGGAGGAAGAAATAGCTAAATTATGGAGAACGCAGTACTTAAGGACCCTTAACAGTGCGGAGAGAGTTAATTTTAATGTGGGCTGCAGTGGAGCGCCATTAGGAGGAGCTAATGAAAATAGGGGATTTCAGTGCCTGAAATTAAGTGGTTGATTAAAGAGCTAGAGAAAGGTTCCTCTTCAGGTATAGATGAGCTGTCGAATGAGCATTTAAAGTATACTAATGATGTGATGAATCTTCATATCTCATTATTGTTCTCAGCTATACTAACTCACAGTTAAATTCCTGCAGAGTTTATGAGAGAATATATCACACCCATTGTCAAGAATAACTATGGGGACATTCTATCTAACGATAACTACATACCTATTGCTGTTGCCTCCTGCTTCTCAAAATTACTTGAGAAACGTTTGCTACACAGACCAAATTATTGTTTATGGACCACTCCAAATCAGTTTGGTTTTAAAAAGTTCCATTGAAATGACTTGTGTATCTGCGTTTTGAAGGAGATTACATTTAAATATACAGAGTTCAACTATTTATAGTTATTTCTTGGATATAAGTAAAGCATATAATAGAGTGAATCACAATATTCTATTTAAAAAAATTAAAAGACAGGAATGATCCACTGTATGATTTAAATTTATTTAAATTTTGGCACACACACACACACACCAAACTTTTATTGTTAGATGGGGCAATGTATTGACGGAATGTTTTAGTACTTATTGCGGCGTTAGACAAGGCTCCTTGCTTTCTCCTCTGCTGTTTGATGTGCATCTTAATAGATTAATTACTTTTCTTAATGAGGCAAGAGTGAGATGTTGTATAGATAATATGAGGATAAATAGCTTGGTCTATGCCGATGATATGGCGTTAATAAGCCCTTCAGTTAAAAGTCTGGATCATCTTATAAAAATTTGCAAATTATATTCACAAAACCATGACATCACTTTTAATGTTACTAAAACTAAGGTCATGCAATTCCATCCTCAAACCAAACAGCTAATATATTTTCAAAATGGCGAAGAACCAACGTAGCGATTACAAGAATTTAAGTATCTGGGTCATATTATCGCCAGCTACTTCAGTGACGAGTCAGACATAAGAAAACAATATCGAAGTTACTGTGCTGAAGCAAATATGATTATAAGGAACTTTAGATTCTGTAGAAGCGAAGTCAGACACTCTTTTCCGTACTTTGTACGGGCTACTTTGTATAGGCTAATTATAAAAACGGTTCTTGCAGATCCCAAAATTTGCATTATAACAGATCCTTTAGACTGCTGCATAAATTACCTCAAAGATGCTCAATTTCACAAATGTTCGCCAACCACAATGTCTCGAACCTCCCTAAGGTAACAAGACGTGCTCAATACAGTCTAATGCGAAGAAGTAAAAATTCAGACAGTCCAATTGTCCAAACCATTCATCAGTCCTGCTTTATGCCTTCAAGACTATGGACTTCTTGATATGAAAGTGTTTGACTATAGTTCCACTTATCAACAACATTAGTATTTTCATTACATGTACTCTTTATATTTTTTAGTATTAGCTTTGGGTAGTTTAATATTCAATATTCATTTTTTTAATATTTAATGTGTAATATTTTTAGCCTCTTATATCCTAACAAATATGAACGTATAATCTTAGCTTAATACCTATTTGTAATTACGTGTAACTATATGAATGTTCACTCTAAACTGAATATCCATACTGCGTGTATTTATAAACATATGTTTGTAGCTTACTGCAGATAATTAAATTTTTTCTCTCTGTCTTTATATCCTTTAAATCAAATGTAAATAACCTCACTACTCTCCATTAACTAAAATGATTTACCAAACAATCCATTCTGCTAATAAAACATAAAATTTGCTTCTTATTAGCAGTTCTATGCTATGTAAGTTATGAAAGCATTAATGCCTCATTTGTCTGAATATATACTAGAACATGTACAGTTGCCTGCATATGTAATGTTCCTCGCCTCACAGGCGAATCCGTACATGTGGCAACCGCGCAGTGATAGTCAAGGTACCCCAACTGGGGGAAGATGGGGTGGAGGGGGACGACCGAGTCCAACAACATATAACACAGACATTATATCTAAAGGACAATTGAGTGTGCAGTCATTGACATAGAGGTAATTATATTGTAATATCTCTGTTCATAAAGATAACCAATTAATATGATCGTATACAGCGTTGATCTCCATGTAGTTTACTAGTCTTATACAGTAATAAGGTTCCATTATGATTACTGCAAGTCTATATGAACAGCTACCACAATACAACTTTTTATATACTAGTGAATTTGAACCAAAAATAGACATTACACAACCAATTACAATTACATTACAATAGTTTACAATATTTAGAGATTAGGTAGTCGAGAAAATGTAAATTTATTGACAACTTAACTTATTATGCTTTGCCATTTTTGTGAATGCAAAATATTTTTATATAATTACACTTTGAAATGACTACAAATTATCATAGTGGTTTTTGGTGTTCAATTTTTTGTAAATATAGATTTTGTTTTGTAGTGAAAATTTTAAAAATATTTTCACTACAAAACAAAATCTATAAGAGAATTAGTAAGAGAATCAGTAAGAGAATCAGCTAAATTTGGCCGATTCTGCCAATGCCGATGAATTAGTACATCACTAGTTTTTATTGATTTGCTAATTTTGAGCGCCAGGTCCTTGTTGTTCCCCAAAACTTTGCTGATGACATCCTTAAAAGCAATCGACGCTTCTTTTTCAAGATTGTTCATTGTCCTTTCCAAGTGTTCATCCAAAGTCAGTTTTCTAGTCTGGGTACCAACGGAAATTCCTTCTTTCAATTTTTCTTCCGAAAGAGTTGGGAATTTACCACATAGATACTTAAAACAATCTCCATCTTCGTCCAAGGCCTTAACAAATTGCTTCATGAAGCCCAATTTTATGTGAAGCGGAGGTAAAAGGAATTTCTTCGTGTCAACCAAACTTTCACGTTCAATGTTTTTAGAACCAGGTGTCAGGTTGACTCTGCGTAGTCATTCCTTTTTTACCCAGTGCTGAGTTCTTGCTCGGCTATCCCATTCACACAAAAAAACACGGAAACTTCGTATAACCTGGTTGTTGACCTAACAACACACAAATCACTTTTAAGTCTCCACAAAGTAGTTAACCGTGTTCTTTGTATTTACAGTAACCTTAGCTAGAAGAAGCTCAAGATTTTCCTACGTTTCCTTGAAGTGAACCGAATGATCCACAGGAACGGATGCATACAAGTTACCGTTGTGAAGGAGGACGCCTTTTAGACTTCTTTTGGGGGAATCAATGAAAAGTCTCCACTCATTTGGGTCATAGATTGCAGCGCCTAGCTTAAGTATTAGTTCCGAAACATTGTTGCAAATTTAAGGCATTTTTTACCATAGAAAGTGGGTGGGAAATTCCTACCCAGTAATTTCGTTTTCCCACCCACTGATCCAAAAGTCTGAAAGTGATCCGATTATCTGAAGAGTGGGAAATGAACGGAAAACGAAAATTTTACTCCACAAAGCCGAAAACCCAGTCAAAATCAGTTGAGATTTGATAAAAAAATTAATGCTTTCAATTTCTCAAAGTTGTGACGTCATAGCTAAAACGTTTTATGTGTTATTTCTACATGGGGACAGGTTGGTATCCCTGCCTCACTAGTAAACAAACAAGAGACCTAACTTATAGTGTTTCATGGTGGGTTACTTGCTGGGGTTTTTGGAGTACGAATTTTCAAGTTTATTAGTATTTCTACTTACGGAGATTGTTATATAGTACGTGTTAGATATACAATAAGTTTAGTTCAATGTTTTTATTATAAAATATAGGCTATAAATTGTAAATATATGCCATAGTGTTGACTCCTATCCTAAAGTAGGCTAAGGATGGTAGCCTACTTGTGCAAATAGTAGCTAGAAATTAGGTTGATAGCCTAAACCTATTGACAGAACATTATGAATTTATAATAATTGCATATAGGGATTGTAAATAAATGTCTTCTTAGGGTAATATAGTATATAAAACACCTTGTATTATAGCCTATTGACTCTGTATTGTGGTTTATGAAATTGTCTCTGAGTGCGAGCATATTATTTGTGCTTGGTAGGCTACAGGTTAAATTTTGTCCCAAATAAGGGCATAGGAATATATATATATATATATATATATATATATATATATATATATTAATGTGTGTGTGTGTGTGTGTGTGTGTAAGTAACTTATATTCCCAAATTGAATTGATATGGAGCTTGCTCTCTCAAACTTAGTTTGGTTGGAGAATGTAAATTCATTTTTTGGTAATTTTTTACTATCAGTCCGGTCTCTGGAAACTGAAAATAAAGTTTACCATAAGACTCTCTACATTTTTTTAAACAACTTTTATTAAGTACAATATGAAGGTAAATGCCGATTAAAGCTATAAAATTAATGTTAAGAAATTATTTTTTTGAGCGATAAAATCGCGGATCATGTTTTTGGGAGTGATAAAATGGCTGATCCCACAAAGGTTAGGAAGGTACCGCTAACAAAATTGGGGGGTTTAAGCTGAACTCATAAGATTTTAGTGTCACGATGGCGTCGGTTTGCGATGGTTGTAATTATTCACTGTGTTTAACTTCATGCAAATTTTTTGGTGATGAAGAGGCTGCATTTAATTTTTATTTAGAACACGGTGTATTGCTAAAAGAATTTATTTGCCCTAAGAAAAACGAGGAAGGTATTGTTTGTGGTAATAAGTGTGTGTTCGATAAAAACAGAAAAGCATTTCGTTGCCATAGGTAAGAGTAGTACCTAAAATTAGGTTAGGTTAGGTAGGTTAGGTTAGGTAGGTTAGGTTAAGTTAAGTTAGGTAGGTTAGGTTAGTATAGTTTTACGGTATATATAATATATATACAGTGTTCGTTTTACTACATATATATATATATATATAACACACACCTTTTAGGTCACTCATGTTGGCTGTTTCTACAATTTCCATAATTTATATATCAATGGATTCGTTTTTACATCGCGAATGTGCCCTAGATAGTCTCTACTGAAGGAATTACCCGCATTTTAGGGTATTTTTTCACACTTATACCCCAAAACAAACTTCGTGTCCTAACTTAGTTTTGGGCCAGTTCCCTCACTTGAGACTATTCAAATTGCATTCCTGGTGTAATAACGAATCCATTGATCTATAAATTATGGGAATTGAAGAGACCGGACTGATAGTAAAAAATTACCCATTTGGTACATTTTTTTTACTTCTGGCTGCTTGTATGTTCAATATTATTTCCCATTTCCCAACAGATTTTTATGATTTGTTCAATGAATTTCAGGTGATTGGATTTGGAAAATAGTTTAATTATGGATAGATATGTGATCAGAATACCTAAGAAGTCTACGGGTACCACGTCGTCTACTTCTACTGATACCCCGAGCAATACTTCTACTAGTCGTGCGTCTGCTTCGTCTACGGAGAATCGTGAATCTACGTCTGAATATAATCAAGACCGTAACGATCATTCGTCTGCAGAGAATCGTGATTCGAATTCGATGCTATGTACAAGGGAGTTAGACTGACTGTGCAGGCAGTAACAGAAAAATACCCAGATTTGAAATCATTCTCGCAGAAGAAAAACGGACGTAAACGGCCTCATATCATGTGTCAAACTTGTAAAGACAATGAAGAAACTGCCAAGAAACACTCGAAGAATGGAACTGTTGCTCTTGCAAGCGGAGTCAGAGCGGATGATCCGCAGAAACTGGAGAAAATTATCGATCATTTGACATCGTCGGCTCACAAAGCTGCAGTGGAGAAATGCACTATGGATAAGGCGTGGGAGGAAGGAAGCACAAACCACCCATGGCTTCGTTCGTTGGCCGGTCACGAAAAGTCGTCACTAGAAATGCTGATTCGCATGGCAATCGATGTTTATAACGATTGTCTTCTGGAAACCGTATCGGCTCATTCCGGGCCGATGCGATCGATGGAAACTTCTGCAGCTGAGCGTTTATTAGCTTCAATGAGAGGTCATGGTGCAGCAGTCGAGTTTACACCTATAACGCCTTCATCTCTTGAATTATCATACATTACCGCGATCCGGTATATTATCGGCAGATGCTAATGTCAATTTCTGACTTGGAAAAAGAGCGACTAAAGGCATTTTTTGATGAATCGATAGTATACAGCATACAGATCGATGGAAGTTGCGACCAACAAATGGCGGACCACAAATTTGTGAGTGGTCGAGTTGCTAATCGTGATGGCTCCTTCTTCACATACTTCATCACTTCGCATTGCCCAGAAAGCCTAGGATCTTCTGGTCTTCTCGAAGCGACAAATGTGGCTATCGATACAGCTGGCGGCCACACTGCAAAACTCGTTGGACTCAAACCGACGGTGAAGCGGCAAACACTGGTCGTAGCGCTGGGCTCTGGAGACTTCTCCGTGATCAATTAGGTCGAAATATACTGACGTTTTGGTGCGCGGCTCATCGGTCTGATCTGGCGATTGAATCCGTAGTGTCGTCGATCCCAGAATTGACGATCTGGAAGTCATCCATACAATTAGTGTTGCGGTTTTTTCGTACACCAAGAAGAACCAAAATGCTAAAAGCGAAGATGGAGCACGCCAGGCAGTTCCCGCGACATCACGAAGTCCGCTTCGTTCAACATCAGTTACAGGTCGTTGACAGTATTCTCCACAATATGGATGGATGTGTACAAGTATGGCAGGATCTGGTCAATTCCTTGGAAAGTGATTGGAAGGAGAAAGCGGAGGCAAGTGGTTTCTTTCGAACATGGAATGTCAGACAACTTTGGTTGACGTCCCTCATGGGTGACGTCCTAGAAGTGTATCAGTCTCTCCAAAAGAATCTGCAGAGAACTGATCTCTTATTGTTCGACGTCAAAACAATCCAATCAGCGGCGATGCGACAGTTGGAGCTAATGACTACTGGTCCATATCCGGGACGTCGCGAGGCTAAACACGAAATAGCAGATGCAGGTCCAGATGAACCTGATTGTCTAGCTCGACGCAAAACCCACAATTCACAAGTGACAACCAACTGTCGCAACGAATCAGCTATACGAACAGAAGTCGTGCAATCTGCACACACATATCTGGAAAGTCGGATGAACTCTGAGCAAAATGACATGATGAAGCACATGAAGAAATTTTCAGCGCAGAGACTTTCAACAATTTCATCGATGCTGGCAAGCCCATTGTCTGTCAGGTTTTCGGTGATGACACACTGTCGGAGTTTGTGGAAGATGCGGTAAATCAATGGGATGATATACAAGATGTCGATATTCTCCCAAGAACTTCAGATGAAGGCTGTCGACTGTCGACACGATTGCGCCAATTGCTTCCACGCACCACAGGAATCGTCCAGCGAGTTCTCGCATCAATTGCGTGCCTAAGTCCGCATTCAATGCAGACGGAGAGAATCGTCAGTCACCACAGTATGATCGTCTCGGATTATCAGACGTCAATGAGCGAGGAAACTCGCAATGCAAGAATGATGTTGGCGCTGAACGGTGTGGGGACGGCACACTGCGATTCTCGACCAGCTGTAATGAAATTTCACGCTGCAAAGGAACGTCGTCAGGGGACACGAAATTGGGACGTCTACCAAAACCCAGAGTTCATGAAGAAATTCAATAGATTAAGAGGAAGTTTGTAATGATATTTGAAAAACGTGCAACTACTATGACTTTTCTTATTATTTTGTTTATCAAGAAACTACTGTCCTTGAATAAATTTACTGTTACATACAACTTTTGATTGTACATGCATACATGCATACATCCAATTTTTTTTATTGTACATACAATTTTTGGTACTTAACGTATTAACGGGGGCCACCACATACTAATGATTGGTTAGGTTAAGTTGTAATATTTTCGTTAGTTGAAAATTTCTAATACATCATATTTTTTAAATAGCAATATTTTTTAAGAAATTTTCAACTAACGAAAATATTACAACTTAACCTAACCAATCATCAATATGTGGTGGCCCCACCGTTAATACGTAAGTACTCAATTTTTTTATTGTAGGTGGTCCCATGAGTGCCTGGGTAAACGCATTATAAATTGTTCCCACCCAGTTAAAATCCACCAAAAAATGCCCTGTAATAAATAGTACTTGCAATATACCAGTGAATTTTCTTGAGAAAAATATTGGACGAATTCTTTTTCTCGATTTCTGTACCAGTAAAATGATGTCCCGGGAGAAAGCAAGTTCTTTGCACAAAGTCTGGATCTAAAAATCTCTGAAGAATCCTTCGAGAGACACAAATCTCTTACCAAATCATTAAGTTCACTTTGTGTAAACAATTTGGGTTCACCAGATGTTTCGGTTTGAAAACAATCAATATCATCGTTTCCATCGTCATCAGACACCGAATCAGATGAAGTTATATCAAGAATATTTGGTTTAGTAGGTACAGGTATACCAGGTCCATGAGCAACAGGTCTTATAGCAGACTGAAAGTTTGGATAAGAAATTTCCTTTTTAGTTTTAGTATTGTAGCCTTGCACGTTACATGAACAAAATTAGCAATCATTGCTGTGATTTCTAGGCTCACGCCAGACCAATGGAATCCCAAGCGGTAAAGAATCCTCTTTACCTTTACTCCACAGTCTAAGTTGTTCAACACAAACACTGCAAACTTTATGTGGAGCCCATGTTGGTCCCCAAGTTTCATTTCGAAGTACGCATAGTATGCTTTCTTGACGAAGTCTGTAATATCTCGCCTTTGTTTTTTCACAGTGAATTTTCCACAAATATAACAGAAAATGTTTGGGCTATTTACACAACCTCTGGTTGCCATAGCGACAAATAAACAAATTTCAAAAGAGAAATATAGTCACCGGGCATCTTTGAATAATAAAGAACTGTAACCTCGCACGCATTAGACAGACTGACTCATCTCATGGCTACTCAATCACTTATATACTAGCGGTGCGCTTCTCGAATGTTCTAGAAGACGCTATGACGTCACTTCTGATCTGGAAGCATTTATAGGCAGTAGTTTTTAATCAAAATTTAATTGAGTAAATTTTAATGAAAATTATTTACATATGTAATATGAAATATGACATTTTGTGAAAAATCTGTACGTGATGGTGAAAAATGAATATTATTTTCGGAATCAGCGTGCAAAATTTACTATATAAGTAATAAAATATTTCGGACAACAAAACCATCGCAGGCCTGTGTTATGTTTAATTGATGGTAAAAATGAAGCAGACCAGACGACGGGCGTAAAATGTATTCTGTGCAATATCTTTAAACATTCCGAATGCATGAATTTAGGTAAAAAAGAGAGGAAAGTGATAAACAGAATAAATAACAAAATCATAGGCCTTTATGGCTTCTTGTGCATCAAGTGCATAGAAAAAAATAAGAATATGGTTCAAAGAGCAATGAAAATGGGCAATACATGTTTACCGACAGATGACAAGGAAACACCAGGAAACGCCGGCACAACCGAACACGAGGCGCAGGACAACACAATAAAGGAAAGCACGCTACGCTAAAAGGAGATGCAAAAGTAGCCTCAGAAATGAAATGCCCCCTGCCAAAGAGAGATATAATAGGAACACAAAAGAGAAAGAGAGGGATACCAGGAACACAAAGGAGAAAGAGAAAGATACCAGAAACACTAATGAAAACTCGCCGAAGACAAAAAATCACTGAGTAGGGAAGAAGTGGTGGCGGAACAGAAGAAAGCAATCGAATCACATAGGGCTCGTAAGGAGATTAAATGACGAGCCATATGCAAATAGTATAAAACAGGGTCGTGCATATATGGAGAAAACTGCAGGTACAGTCACCCAAAAAAAATGCTTCGATATGATAAGGAATGGAAGAGGCAAATACGGACAAAACTGTCACTTTTTCCACCTCCATATTTGCAGACACTCATATTTTCACATAAAGGGTACCCAAAGAAGAGAACGGAGAAGAACAAACCCTATCCGTATTAGAAGTAACAACAGGAGCAAGGAAACAAATTTTTTATAGGAAATGAGAACGATAAAAGCACAGCTTGCCCTGCTAACAAGAAAGGACAGGACTCCGCAGGTATGTTCCCCACACTATTATATACATCACCCCTCTATCCAACACCACCCACAGATAATACAACAACCACAGTGGTATCAAGGAACCGACATCGACCTGGAAAAGACCACAATATAGGAAAACTGAACACGGAAATTAGAAACCCGATAAATGTTTTATACACAAATATTCAAGGCCTCTACACGGACCATGCAGACTGCAAATTACAATACTTACAGAATTTAGCTACCGAAGCCAACATAGATATCATATGCCTAACAGAAACACATTTGCATAAATACGAATAAGGCTGTGAAAACTGCATCGAGGATACTGAATTAGCATTGTTGGACTACAACATACACAGAGCAGATAGAGTGGCTAGACGAGGGGAAGGGTGTTGCATCTACATGAAAAACACATACACATGTGAAGTAAAGGTAAACAAATCAAACAGCACAGTCGAAGTTATTATATTAGAAGTAAAAGAACTGAACCTAACCATTATGAACATCTACAGACCACCAAACACCGCAAAAAGTGAATTCCAATTTGCTACAAATGAAATAGAAAACATATTAAAATTACTTGAAACTCCAGCAACAAATATTCAAATTTTCGGAGATTTTAATTTCCCATTCATAACATGGAAGCAAAATGACAAAGTTATATATGTCGAGAAATCTCATGGCAACATTACTAAAGATGATAGAACCCAAGCAACAATGCTATTAGATATTATAGAACATTACGCCCTTACCCAGGAAATCTGTGAAGCCACGAGAAAAGAGAACGTTTTGGATTTAATCTTGACAAATAACAACGAGATAATAATAAATAAAAAAGTAACGCACACAAAGTTCTCCGACCATAACCTCATCGATATACAATTGAAGTTAGCACCCAGGGGTCCGAAAACTCATCCTAGAGAGTCAGAAAGAATATTTGAAGGCTTAAACATAAATTCAAAGAAAGTAAATTGGGAAAACATAATTAAAAATTTAAAGGAAGTAAATTGGGAAAACCTAATTAAAAATTTAAAGGAAGTAAATTGGGAAAACATAATTAAAAATTTAAAGGAAGTAAATTGGGAATTGCTACTTCACGGCAAGACTCCACAAAAAATATTATGCCTAATAGAGACTGAAACCAAACCTATAATAGTGAAACATATTCCAGAGAGGCAGGAAAGAAAACGTAGCAAGCTCGAGAGGAAAATCAGGACACTATTCAAACAACGAAGACAAACCGTAAAACATCTCCACAGATGCAGAACTGATGCAAAGAGACTCAAACTAGAGAGGAAGCTTGGCGAAATAGAAATGGACCTAAAGTAAATATTCATACATAAGACAAACGAGGGGGAAAACAAGGTAGCAGAAAACAAAAAATAACCCACACGTTTGCGAAAAGGAAAATGCAGTGTAAGGAGAGTATTGGTCCGTTGATAGACGGAGATGCCGAATACACAAAAACCCGAAAATTAAACGAACTGCTTAGGGAACAATTTAACTTTGTGTTTAGCACCCCTGACTCCGAGATGGAAGTGGAAAACACAGACGAATTTTTCGACATAGATACAAATCAACCAAGAATAAATTCCAGCACAAACCTATTAATGGACTTCGAGTTCACGGAAGGAGATGTAATTACGGCCCTATCACGGATGCGAGACACTTCAGCGCCAGGAGCGCGACGTTTCTGAAGAAATGTAAAGAGAGTATTGCCAAACCGCTATACTTACTATGGAGGAAATCACTCGACACAGGACAAATTCCACTCCCCTTAAGAAAGGCGAATATTGCCCCCTATTTAAAGGTGGTAACAGAGCAATGCTCAAGAATTATCGGCCAGTGGCCATCACCTCACACCTTATAAAGTGCTTTGAACGTATAATTAGAGGGAAAACTACCTTCTACCTACAAGAAAAAGACTTATACAACCCAAATCAACATGGCTTCAGGGCGAGAAGATCATGCCTATCACAGTAGGGTGTGTCAATTTTGTCAACTTTTTACAAATCAATTTTGGTAGTGAAAATATAGTGTCTTTTCATGTCAAAACTTGAAATTGGCAGGCCAAAATGAAATAAAATAACTCTTACCTACATCAATTTTACCTTAAAGTTTCAGAAATTGACTCTTTTACTAAATAATAGGACATAAATTGATTAACTATTCATCTGTCACAGAATTATCCCACTGATCGCATATGGAGTGTTTACAAGGTCAAATAGTTGTTGTACAATGTACAAGTCACAACATGAATAGAACTGTCCCTCACTCTCAGTCCTCAGTTGCCTCGTAGATGTCATAGACGGTGGTTTGCTGTTATTGCTCTTGTACCTACTTCATAGTTATTCTACTAGACGAATACTACAGTTTAACTGTAAGTATGGATTATTGATTATTACAATTATTTATTATTATCATATTCTTCTGTCTAATTATGTTGTAATCCCATGAAATATTTTTTTATTGAGTTTTAGAACATCGAATGACTAAACTTTGAAACATCGTAATTGATATAAAATACTTAAATGTTTTTCTTTCTTTTCAGATATTCCTAAGATGCCAAAATTGAAGACAAGAGGTCAGTCGTCATGCCACTTGAGCCTGTTAGTCGGTACAGGCAAGGAGCTTCCCGTATCAGAACTACCAACAGTGCGAGACATGCTGAGACTAGGGTTACTCCTTCGTGAACAAAATACAAAGGATAGAAGGAACTACACAGAGAAAGAGCTCATAAGGGACATGATTCCCCTTCTTCTGCATCAGTGGAAAAAAGCTAATGTGTTATTCAAACCACCTGTACTCAATCAGTATAGAACTATTGAACTAAAATTAACAAAGCTGTGGCACAAAGCAGTTGAGACATCACTTGGTAACGGAAAACTAGCAAAGAAAAATAAATTTCTGCACACACTTGATACTCTTCTTGACATTTTTAACTGCCAGTGTCCCATAGAGTTGTGTTCTGAAGCCAATTGTTCTCCCTCATGCAGAAGAGAACCTCACCCTCACATTGATTGTCGCTATCCTCGTGAGAAGAAGATCCCTGTTTTGGAGCTGGCTTTCATAAAGGCGCAGAGAACAAAGGCAGGAGGCCAAGGAAGTATGCAGATTGGTTCGGCAGATTATTCAGAAACCAAAAAACAGATTGTTATTGCTAAGAAAAAAGCGAAAATCCGAGAGAGGGAAGAAAG
This sequence comes from Bathynomus jamesi, assembly GCA_023014485.1. Lineage (NCBI taxonomy): Eukaryota > Metazoa > Arthropoda > Malacostraca > Isopoda > Cirolanidae > Bathynomus > Bathynomus jamesi. Next base: position 652,278 of record JAJOZX010000821.1, on the reverse strand, counting down.
GAAGAAAGAGAGAGTGAAGAAGCCACCCAAAGAGATGAAGAGCTCTATCAAGAGGTTTCTCACTTTTTTGAAAGCTCTTCAGATGAACAGAAAGAAGCAACATCAGATGATAGCTCCAAAATGCCATCTGAACCTTCGCCGAAGAGAATGAAATACAACACTAAAGACATCTCAAACATTGCCCTTGCCAGTATTCGCCAACATACGGGGCTACGAGGGACTGCAGAGATTGCCACTGCCGCTTGGATAGATGCAAGCCTCATCAGCCGAGAGGATACATCCTTAGTGATAGATCATAATAAGATAAGAAGAGCACAAGAAAAAATAATGAAGGAAATATCTGATCAGCATGAAAAAGATTTGAAGGAGGACGGTCTCTCTTGCCTTTTGTTTGATGGAAGAAGAGATGACACAAAAGTTCTCTTAGAGGTAGAGGGAATGGACAGAAAGTTTCCCGGTCTCATCAAAGAAGAACACTACTCTGTATGTTCCGAACCTGGTGGCCGCTATTTGTTTCACTTTGTTCCTGAAGCAGAAGTAGAAGGCAAGAAACATGCAGAGGCAATTGCTGATCAAATAATATGTTGGCTTCAAGAAAGAAGACTTGACAGTTCACTGCAGGCCGTTGGTGGAGACTCAACTGCGGTGAACACTGGATGGCAGGGCGGTGTTATGACGCATTTAGAGAAAAAACTTGGAAGAAGGCTTGTTTCGATTGTATGTGATTTGCAAACAGGGGAACTACCTCTTCGTCGTCTCATCCAGGAACTTCATGGTCCTACAAAGAGCAACAAGTGGTCAGGCCCACTTGGCAACATGCTAGATGAAGCAAAGGAATTAGAAATAAATACAAAATTTCCAAAGGTCGAAGTAGGCCCTCCCCTTCCAGTGTTGTCTGAAGAAGTTATCAAAGACCTCAGCACGGATCAATCTTACGCTTATCGTATTGTTCAAGCAATCAGATCAGGAGAGTTGCCTCAAAATCTGGCTCTCTTGGAGATTGGACCCGTAAGTCACAGTCGTTGGTTAACTACAGCGATTCGTTTCTGCAGGATTTGGGTTTCCAAACATGCACTGAAGGGCAAAATGCTACAGAATTTGATGTTGATTGTTGAATTTATTATTGGGTTTTATCTTCCTCACTGGTTGAATGTAAAACTTAATCCAATGTGGATGGAGGGGCCCAACCACATCTTGTTTCAATTACAGCTACTGAAAACCAAAAGGAAAGTAGTGGTAGACATCGTGTTACCTGTGGTGAGAAGGTCCGCTTGGTATGCTAGGCCAGAGGCAGTTTTGCAAGCAATACTCTGCAGCCAATGTACCAAAGAGCGAACTGAGGCTGTGGAAATCATTCTAAAGCTTAGAGGAACATCACTAGATGATGACCAGCTGGGAGACTGCTCTGTTCAGACAAGGAAGGTACCTTCGATAAACGTCAATGCCACGAAATTGTCAGAATTAGTTAACTTGAGTTCGGAAGTTTTGGAGCCACCAGTGACAACATGTATAACAAACAAAGATTTAACACAACTTAAAGAGGCCCCAATGCAAGTGCCAAAGTGGTCTTCTCACACTCAGTGGAGAGATGTGTGAAAATGGTCACAGAAGCAGCTAGTCAAGTTTACAGTCACGAGAGGCGAGAAGGCTACATCAAAGCGCAAGTAGCAAGCCGAATGCTGATGTCAAGGAACCGCAGCAAAAAGGACATGACTGCATTGGTTACTTTCAAATAAAGACTCTGAATGATATCTTATTGCCACTTTAAATGTTGATAGGATGTTTGCGCACATTTGTTATTTTGTTACGAATTTACGGAAAAATTGAATTTTTGAATTAAAATTGATGTAGGTAGGAGTTATTTTTTATTGTTTTTGAAGCAAGGATATTATTTTGTATGCCAAATGATTACATTAAATTGCTACCAAATCACATGATTTTCAATTTAGTCATTTCACCCCCAAAATTGACACACCCTACCATCACAGCTACTAGACCACCAGGAGAAAATATTGGAAACATTGTGTCGAGGACAAAACATAGATGTAATATATACGGATTTGCTAAAGCCTTCGATGAATGTGACCATGGAATCATAGCACAGAAACTTAAGAATACAGGAACTACTGGAAAGCTAGGAAGATGGATAGTTAATTTCTTGACGCAAAGAACACAAAGAATGGTGGTAAACGGAGTTAAATCGGAGGTCTCGGAAGTCGTGAGCTCTGTCCCACAAGGAACAGTATTAGCTCCTTTGCTGTTCATAAAAATGATTGCAGATATTGATGCAGATATTAAGGACAGTATTGTATCACGTTTCGCAGATGACACAAAGACATGTAAGGAAATATTGAACGAAGGTGACATAAGAAAACTACAAAACGACATTGAAATATTAATCCAGTGGGCAGAAGACAACAATATGAAGTTCAACGAAGAAAATTTTCAACTTCTAAGATATGGTAATAACAACGAGCTGCAGAATAAAAGGTACAAAACACTGCAAGACAAACAGATAACACCAAATCTACAAGTCAGGGATGTGGGAGTAATAATGTCGTTGGATACAGAATTCAGAGAGCACTACAACATCAAAATTACAACGGCTAGAAAAATAATGGGAATCATCTGGAGGAGCTTCCGCAGCAGAAAAGCAAACATCATGCTCGAATTATGGAAGCGTCTAGTCCTACCAATAATTGAGTATTGCTCAGTACTCACAAGCCCATACAGAAAACGAGATATTGCGAACATTGAAGCTCTACAAAGGACTTTTACGTCTAAGATAGAAAAAACAAAAGGTGAAGACTACTGGTCTCGACTACAATCCCTGAAACTCTATTCTCTCGAAAGAAGGCGAGAGCGGTACACATTAATATACATATGGAGAATACTTGAGAGCTTTGTCCCTAACCTTAGAAATGAAATAGAAACAAACTGGAATGAGAAAAGAGGCAGATTTTGTACAGTCCCAGCTGCTGTGGGACAGGGGGCCATGAAAACGAGGATGAAAAATACCCTCAGAATACGAGGCCCACAGCTTTTCAATGCCCTACAGAGAGAAGTAAGGAATCTCCAGCACACCGACCTGAATAAATTCAAGAACCAGCTGGACAGATTCCTGTGCAAAGTCCCTGACCAGCCATGCGTGGTTGGCTACGAGGGCAGGAGGATATCAGATCAGACAGCAATTCCCTCCTTCAAAAAATCCTTCAAATGAGGGATATGTAATGTAATGTGTAATATGTAATGTTCCTCGCCTCACAGGCGACTCTGTACATGTGGCACGCCGCAGTGTTATTCAAGATACCCCAAGTGGGGGAAGGTGGGGTGGAGGGTGTACAACCGAGTCCAACAACATATAACACAGACATATATATCTAAAGAACAATTGAGTGTGCAGTCATTGACATACAGGTAATTATAATGTAATGTCTGTGTTCATAAAGATAAACAATTAATATGAGCGTGAACAGCGTTGAACTCCATGTAATTTACTGGTCTTATACAGTAATAAGGTTCCATTATGATTACTGCAAATCTATATGAACAGCTACTACAAAAGAATTTTTATATACTGGTGAATGCAAAATGAAAATGTTCGCCTGTAGGAAATTTTCGCGTTTTTCGCGTAGGATATAGTTTACGCGAAAATATCCAGCAGGCGAAACTTTGACAATTTGAACTAATCTTTGGAAGATAGTAAGAAAATAAAACTTAGATCATTAAAGTACTTTATTTGAAAAGTAAATTCAGTATATTGTAATAAAACAATGTAAAGTAAAAGCAGTAAAATCATTTTAAATTATACTGTATTATTACTGTATAAAATGAATGTCATGAATGTCGCTAATTTCCCAACCCTTCCGAATGGTCTCCCTCATTTTGTGTAGGTTATCCCATGCAGAGACAATCCATGGGCCATTTAGCATGAATAGGTTTCAGTGTGGAGAGCTTCAAGTCTATCTTACCGAGAGATTCATTTACGTTGAGTGCTGCTTCAACTTTATCCACATACCAAGAGGTAAAACTTGCCTCGATATACGACCTCAACCTCGACCAGTCACAGTCCATAATAAATGTCGTCTTTCATGACGTATTTTAATTTGTAACATTATAACGAGCAACTGTTGACCGCGAAATTATGATGCCGCGATCGTTCAAGGATATGAAAGAACGAAAATTTGCTGTCACGAAATTAACCTGGTTTACAGTATATATACTTATAAACTCATACAATATTATACTAATGTTTGTGAAATGGCGTTGATGGGCCAAACCGAGGTGTTGACATGGTTAATGGCATGATCTATGCTCATACCTTATTTGTACACCGTATGACGAACACCAACCTGAAAATGAATCCAGCTCAAGATAAAATTGCACAGCGAGGCCGGATAATTGGTATGCGGGAAGCAGGCCTCTCTGTAGCTGACATAGCCACGCTAGGTGCAGAGGTGGCAGGAAACTGGGAATCTGCTAGATCCTCCTAAGTGTGGTGCACTAAGAGAGACCACCCCAGAAGAAGACCGGAGAATAATGAACGAAGTGCAGAACGATCCTATCAACAACGCAGTCGCCATCCGGAAGAACTACATATGGGCGTGTCAGTGGACACGGTAAGGAGACGGTTGCATGAAGCAGGATATCACCACCGTACTCCTGCCAAAAAAGAGAGGACCTAGGAACGACATCGTCAGGCCATGCTCTCGTTTGCTCGCCAGCATATAAATGATGATCTCGCGTACTGGAGCAGAGTTATCTTCTCTGACGAGAAGACTTTTGTGTGTACAACTCACGGCCGTCTTCGGTGTTAGCGACAGGACAACACAAGATATGCCCTCGAAAATATTTACGAAGTGGCACGGAGTGAGTACGGAGTGGGCACGTGACGGCGAATGTGTGGGGATGGATGCGCCTGCAAGGACTAGGAGAGCTGACTGAGATGCACGGGAGGTTTACGGCAGATCACTATATAGAGATCATGGAGGAGGTGATGTTGCCTTCTGTACGCGCGTATGCCTTGTCCTATCCTGAGCAGATTATCTTTATGCAGGTATGTTGTATTTGTGTGTTATAGAATATTATACTATTACTAGAGTAAGATTTATGTATTACACGCATTTTGTATGTCCGGTTTCCATATTTACATGGGACGAATGATGGTCATAAAATTGTTCTTTAACTCTTTCAGTACTATGACAACACTTTAGGATTTTATTCTGGATAACTGCAGACTGTATTATTTGTATAACGGCGCACAATTACATTTAGCTGAAACCCTTAATACATAAGGGTTAAAACCTATCTCGAATAGTGGCTTACTGATGAAGCGTGTGGATGAGATATAATTTTACTTTTGATATTTAAAATCCATTTGTAGGACAAATCCCCCATCCACACCGCCAGGATTGTTAGACGGTGGTTTGATGAGCAGCGAAATCTAGAACTACTGGACTGGTCTAGTAAGGGGTGTGACCTCAAACCCATTGAGAACGTGTGGGGGAATGTGGTGAACTCGTGGGAGCCTGGGCAGGAGCGGACGAGCCGCCAGCTGCTGGATCACACTATGGTTGAGTGGAAGATGTTCCAAAGGAACCCACACATCATACATAACCACGTGGTATCTATGCCACACAGATTACAAGATGTAATAGACAATAATGGGGCTGGACCAAATACTAACTATGAACCGGGTATAGCTGTGCCATTTATGTTAATCTATGGCAGATTGTGAGCATTTTGTATGACTATCATTTTGCATAATAAACTATTTGGTAAAACATTCTCAACCATTGTATATTTGTTGTAATAAAGAATTGGTGTTTTATTGTATATATATACTGTATATATTCCTTGTTAAGATCTAATAATATCTCCATATTGATAATGCAACAGGAAATCTCGAAAACATTAATGGGTTTATCTGTCCATCGTGATTAAGTCATTATCTCTCCACATTGCTAATACAAATGCAATCTGGAAAACACTATTAATATAATAGGCATCAGCCACAAACCGGTGGTGATATCCTGCTTCATGCAACCATCACCTTACAGTTTTTACTGACACGCCCATATGTAGTCTCTCCTGGACAGCGACAGCAAGTAACCATGTCAACACCACGGTTTGGCCCATCAACATAATTTCACAAACATTAGTATAATATTGTATGAATTTATAAATATATATAAATATGTTTATGCTAGTATAACCGTGGATTATTCTTATGTGATTTTGATAATCAATTACTATTATTCAGATCGAAACTGTTAACAAGTTCTCTGTGTAACAATCGATGAGCCATTTCCCACTAACTCTCTCTGCCCCTCTACCTCGCTCTCTCTCACACTGTCTCAATCTTTTTTTCGCTCAATGTCAAAATATATATATATATATATATATATAATCGTGTAGATTCGTAAGTTAGTAAAGGTTTAAAGCTGCACGCTGATTCTACAAACAGCTTTATTAGTATTGTTACATAATGATTTAATATACGCGAGACTGGTGGGTGGGGAAGGAGAATGAAGGAGTGTGGAAGATCTACAGATCTACAGAAGCTAAGGCTAACAAAGACCATAAGATTCACTCTAAGGTTAGCCCGAGGGAAAGGAAAGAGGAGGGGTTAAAAGAGGAGAATAAGGGGTTAAGTAAGTAGCAAAATCTATCATTCGTGGGTTAACATTCATTCAGAAAAAGAGAGAGAAAGACTTACCATCATCATCCGTCGGCCACTGCCGACTAGTCGGTAAAATAGTCGAAGAGAATAGAAAAGGGGTGAAAGATGAAAAGAAGTAAAATAAGAACGCTTACAAACCATCCAAACACAGTCTTAACTCACTGTCATACCATGCAAACTACAGACATGCAAGTAAAGAGAGGATAAGAAAAGGAAAAAAAAAGTAGGTAGAATATAACAAAACGTTGGTTAGTTTACGCAACGAGCTACATCTACGTTCGTGTTAGTCTAATTTTTTTTTAATAATGATATTATTGCTGGCATCACACGCTGGCATGTCACAAGCTGGCATTAATCGTCAACAGACTCATCCTCGACCATCACCCCCAGAGCTCCTGTTGCTAATTGTTTTATTATTTTAAACAACGTTAATATTTTTAAAATGCCTATCTAAACGGTTCTTAAACATATTAACGCTGGTAGATTCACGACGCGGGAAGATTATTCCATTTATCAATTACTTTAAACATAAAAAAGTTTTTAGCGATATTAGTAATGAAACATCTGCCACGCAACTTAAATCTGTTATTACGAGTATTGCTATTATCGAAAGTGAACAGTTTGTCAAAATTTACGTTATCGAATTTATTAACGATTTTGAAAACTTCAATAAGCTCCGCCCTTAATCTCCTAGTTTCGAGTGAATGCAAGTCAAACTCTTCAATCCTATCTTCGTAAGACTTGTTCCGCAATGACGGAATTAGTTTCGTGGCGCGACGCTGAACCCTTTCCAACCTATCAATATCCTCACGCAAATACGGGCACCAAAACTGAACGGCATATTCTAAATGAGGCCTGAGTAGGGACTTGTAAAGGAGCAATATAATATTCTTCGGTTTAAATTCGAAATTACGCGCTATGAAGCCTAACATCCTATTAGCTTTTGCGCAAGACTCCAGGCACTGGTTCCTAACTTTTAAATCCTTAGACACGCGTACGCCTAAACGTACTTCCTCGTCAACGCTCGCTAACTGTCTATTACCCATCGTGTACGTGTAATTATTGTTACGAGAACCTATATGCAAAAATTTACATTTGTCTACGTTAAATTGCATCTGCTACTTATCCGTCCACTCCATAATCCTATTTACATCGTCTTGGAGCCTATTTCTGTCGTCCACGTTAACAACTTTACCGCCTATTTTAGTATCGTCCGCGAATTTTGACACGTTACTGGTCAAGCCTACATCTATATCGTTAATATAGATTACGAATAGCAATGGGCCTAACACTGAACCCTGAGGGTCACCGCTACCTACATCCAACCACCCCGATTCACTACCATTAACAACGACCCTCTGTTTCCTGGCACGAATCCATTCCTCTAACCAGTTAGCTACCTGACCGCGTATACTGTGCGCTTTAACCTTCGCAATTAATCTTCTACGCGGAACTGTATCGAACGCTTTTTTAAAGTCTAAATAAATAACGTCAGCCGCTCTATGCCTATCGTATTCGCGCACTATTTCGTTATAAAATTCTAACAAATTAGTTAAACAAGATCTATGGCGTTGAAACCCATGCTGGCTACTATTAATCAAATCGCGACTTTCTAAGTGATCGATGATACGATCCCTAACTACGGATTTCAAAAGTTTACCGACAATTGACATTAAGCTAATGGACCTATAATTGCTAGCTACTGTGCGGTCGCCTTTCTTAAAAATAGGCGTAACGTTAGCTAATTTGAATTCTTCAGGAATAATCCCCGCTTCCAGTGACTGATTAAAAATCTTCGTTAAGGGGCCTACGATAACGTCTTTCAAATTTTTCCAATGTCTGGGATAAAGCGCGTCAGGACCTGGAGCCTTGTTCACTTTTAGCTTATCGATATAATGCGCATTCTCACCCTCGTAAACAGTTATTTCATTCAAAATAGTCTCGCTACTAAATGGAACGATATTGTCCACGTCGGGAACATTATTTACGTCTTCTACGGTAAAAACTGTCGCAAAAAAGTTATTGAAAATACCCACCATCGCCTGAGCGTCGGAAGCCAAAGCGCCATTAACGTCCACTAGAGGGCCTATGTTAACTTTTATCAGCTTACGATTATTGACGTATTGAAAAAACTTTTTTGGATTATGTTTACTATCCGCAGCTATAAGTATCTCTAAATTACGCTTTGCATTCCTAACTGATCTTTTAACCTGACGTCTAAGCTCGACATATTTATTAAAGTTAGCTACCGTGCCATTGCGCTTATGAAGTCTATACGCTCTGTTACGCTCGGTTATGAACTCGCCTATTTCCCTAGTCCACCACTTGGGCCTACCATGATTTCTAGCGCGCTTGGGCCTACGAGGAATAAACTCCCTTTCGATATTCATAAAACTTTCTTTAAATGACTCCCAATGAAAATTTGCGTCATTATCCATAAATAAATTATCCCAGTCCACTACTCTCATCCTGTCCGCAAAACTATTAAAATTAGCCCTAAGAAAATCAGCAACTTCTATTACGTTACTATCCTTACTCTTTTCTATCAATAGTTTAAACCTAATAATTTGATGATCGCTACATCCCAAACTCTCACCTACTTCTAAACCTTCGACTATATTACCGTCGTTCGTCATCACCACGTCTAAGATATTGTCACCGCGCGTTGGTTCGGTAACCATCTGTCGTAAAAAATTATCTTCCATGAACTCAACCAGTCTCAAACCCTCCTCATTACCAGTAAAAGTCTCGTAATTAACATTAGGGCAGCTGAAGTCACCAACAATTATACTCTTCCGATTATTAATAAAGTTACCAAAAATATAAAGTTACCAAGAATATAAAGTTACCAAGAATTCAAATTCACTCGTACATAAAAAGTCGCATTGTGGTATCTGTTCATATAGATTTGCAATAATTATAATGGAACTTTATTACTGTATAAGACTAGTAAACATTGTGTTCATAAAGATAAACGATTAATATGATCGTGAACAGCGTTGAACTCCGACATTACATTATAATTAGGGGCCGTTCAAAAATTACGTAACGCTATTTTTGCTAAAACTTGACATCTCAGATCCCCCAGGAACGTTCTGTAACGCTAGACCAGGCACCCCACACCCCACACGTTACGGAACGTTACAGTTGGGAGGGTGTCAGGTTTTAGCAAAAATAGTGTTACGTGAATTTTGAACGGCGCCTTACCTGTATGTCAATGTTATATGTTGTAGGACTCGGTTGTCCCCCTTCCACCCCACCTTCCCCCAATTGTGGTACCTTGACTATCGATGCGGCGTTACCACATGTACGGAGTCGCCTGTGAGGCGAGGAACATTACATGTGCGGGCAACTATACGTATTATGCGAGTGCGTATTTATGGCCATTTATGCATGGGTATATATATATATATATATATATGTGTGTGTGTGTGTATGTGTTCTCTGTGTGTTTTTATGTATATGTATGTAACTATGTATGTGTATGGATGTATGGATGTAAGTACGTGCATTTGTGAGTATGTTATTCTCTTTACACATATTGTATGCCTTATTCATTTAACAAAAAACAATAAAATTATTATTATTATTATTATTATTATTATTATTATTATTATTATTATTATTTCATTACGTGTATTTTTTATTTCTTTTTAAATCCTAATTTTTTTAGTGTATAAATTTATCGTTTAATTAGCTGCATCGTTTATTACCCTGATGAATGCTGGACTTTTTTATGGGATTTACCGCCTGTCAATAAAGATTAATTACACTGGAATGCATATGAATTTTTTTTGTCTGCTGTGAGGGTTTTTTCAACTCATATTATATAATTCGACCATGCTGAATTCGAAAATGACATTGGTTTTCCTCAATCAGGTCAGGTTTTTTCTCTTTTGGCCATTTATTATAAGTCCAATTTTATCCCCAAATTTATTGATTTTTTTAGCTTAAACACTGTAGATACGAGTAATATTATAAGAACACTCGTGAAAAATGAAAACATTGTGTGAATAAATACTTTTATTCATACAATGAATATGGAAAAAAGTTTATTGAGGAAGGAATTAAGTTTTTTTGGCTTTCCGTCTGTGTTTTTCTTCGGGCACGTCTCGCTTCAAACACCAGCAATAGTCCGCCAGCATATTGATATCCCAGTTTCCCTGGTACCTCTCTTCCATTATTTTGATATCTTGGTGAAATCGTTCACCTGTTCCTCACTATAATCCCCGCAATTTTCAGGAAAATAGTCCAAGTGGGACCACAAAAAGTGCATTTTTATGGATATGCGCGACCCATGAGCTTTGAAAGCTTCCATCAAGTTTTCGACAACGGACTCGTATTCTGGACTTCTACACTTGCCAAGAAAATCAGTGACAACTGATTTGAATGCCTGCCAGGCATTCTTCTCAGTTGGAGTCATTGCGTTTTCGAACTGAGTATCCTTGATCAAAGTTCGAATTTGAGGACCATCAAAAACCCCAGCATTTACGTAGTTTAGCATCAGATATATGAGGAAATTTACTCTCGAGATATCGGAATGCTGAACCCTCCTTATTCATTGATTTGATGAAATTTTTCATCAAGCCCAGCTTAATATGAAGTGGTGGGAGCAAAATTTTTGTTGGTGGTACCAGGGGCACTGAAACGACATTATGCGACCCAGGTTCAAAATTCTCTCTGGATGCCCATTCACGCTGTGCATAGTGCTTCTCATCCGCTCGGCTATCCCATTTGCAGAGGAAACATGGGTATTTCGTGTATCCCCCTTGCATTCCCAATACAAATGCCACAATCTGAAAACAAATGAAAATATTTAAAGAATTTAGAGAATTTGTTCTATCAGATAAAAAATCTATGCATTGGACTGTATCACTTCTGTGGGGAAGTTAAGTGTTCTTATACGCTCTCAAATAACCTTTGGAAAAACAACATAGTCAATAGCAATAGTTTACTTATGATATTAGTATTACCTTCAAATCTCCACAGATCCTCCAGTTATGTTGTTCGTATACGAGAGCATCCAGTAAAATTTTCATGTTATCGTAGCTCTCAGTAAGTTGTAAGGAATGTGCTACAGGGACTGATGCAACCCTATTCCCAATGTTGAGAAGTACTGCTTTCAAACTTCGTTTAGACGAGTCTATAAATAGCCTCCATTCTGATGCGTTATATGGCAGGCCCAAGGATTCGAATAGCCCCTCAACATTGCAGCAGTACACTAAGGAAGAGGTATTTTCGTGCACTGCAAAAAACTTGCGGAATTCTTCCTCTCGTTTCCTATACCAGGAGAATGTTGTTCCCGGAGCCAGCAAGTTGTCCTCTCGAAGTCGTGAGCCCAAGATCTCTGCAGCTAATTTGGAAAGTCCTAAATCCCTGGTAAGATCATTAAGTTTGGCCTGGTTGAGAGGCCTCGGCTCATCTGAAGCGGTATTTTGAGGTATATACGACTGGGACTGGTCATTGGCATTGGTCATTGATTCATCATCAGAATCATCGAAGTCCAGGGTTTGAGGTGGGTCGGGTATTGGAATTCCAGGACCATGGGGTACAGGTCTCATAGCAGAAGGAATGTCAGGGTATACAACAATGTGTTTATTCTTCTTGTTAACTCCTGAAAATAGAAACACAGAAACATGGATATAAAACTTGCATATGAAATAGAAGAAGCATTCAGACAGTGGCGGCTCGTGAGGGAAGGCTGCGGTCTGTAAGATATGAAATAGGTCGATGGAGTCTGTATATTTTCTTTCTTTTTCATTCATATTGTCCCTTCGGGGACAATATGAATGAAAAAGAAAGAAAATATACAATCATTGTATATGTAAATGTAACTTGTATAACAATATGTATGTGTAAATGTATTTTCTATAACAATATGTATATGTAAATGTATGATTACCATTATGGTGAATATTATGCTATATATGGCGAATATTACATTATGGTGAATATTATGTCAAGTTTCATACGAGGATTTCAAAATATTTAAGAAAAATAAATTTATAAGCCCACCTTGGAGGTTTGTCATGCAGAAATAGCAATCTGTCACGTGATCCTTTCCTTCTCTCCAAATCATGGGAATTCCAAAAGGCAAAGATTTCGCTCTGCCTTTGCTCCATCTTCTCAAATTTTCAATGCACGTCTTGCAGCACATATGAGGGGCGAAATTTTTGTCCTGGTCCCCTAGCTTAATTCCAAAGTATGCTCTATACATTGTCTTCACAAATTTAGTGATTTGGGACTGGTTATTTGGCATGGTAATCGTCCCACATATGTAGCAGAATCTATTGGGATCATTTTTACATGCTCTATTCATTATGAAATATTTTATCTATATGCCTGAAAAGTAAAAAAAGATATTATACAAGTGAAACAAGTGATGATAGATGTTACTGTTCCAATTCCGCTTTGACAAAATCACGAAAAATTCTATTTTACTTATGAGGCCATAGCCGGATAATCTGAGCTGATTGAGAAAAACGGATTGCAGATTCGAAATCAGCATGAAAACCTATATAAGAATCACTAACAAAACCCTTGACATCAAAATTCTAAAGAGGTATGGAGATACAGCTAAAATGGGCCATTGGGCAATGAAAGTGAAACTAAAATTGTATGAAACCATAATAGTACCCCATATTGGGGATTATTAGCTGAATTAGGAGTGTAGCCAGTCAAATAAAAAATTGGATACAAGAAGATAATGCTAATGAACAATATATTAAACTCAAATGAGGATAGATTAATTAAAATGATAACCGAAGGTCAGTTGGAAAATCCATACCCAGGATGTTGGGCAGAGGAAGTGGCAGAAATGTGCAAATTATATAAAATGACATTAGAGGACTTAAAAATGATGAAAAAGTGAATTAAAGAAAAGTGTACGACAAAAAATTAATGAATATTTACAGGAAAAACTAATGAGGAGGAAAACAAAAATGAAAAAACTAAGATTCATTCATGATCCAATTAAATATGGTAGTGGGCCGGCCAAAAATTGAAAAGTCCTCTAGAAAAAACTTAACGGCGTTTTTTGTTAATAGCATAACAAAATAGATAAGTAGTATTGAGGATGCCAAACAAGATGTGGGTGGATGCCACTTTCAGTTTTGGGTTTGAAGGTCCCATACAAGGTTACAAAAGTCAAATTCTGAAAAATTCCGAATTTTTGCATTTCAGTGGTGGCTCTATGTAACAACGTATTTAAAGGTGTATCATTAGCTCATAAAGCATATTTTTGTGATTTTATGGATAATAATTGAATGTAACTATGACTCTGGATATCTTTATTTCCATTAAAACTACATTTAGCATGCTGGGTGAGGTGCACATGTGCCTACTACTACCACAGTACAAGTAATAGCATACTTTCACATGTTGAATATTTTCAGTGCACTGGCTGGCCAGACATTGGTTTGGTATATGCATTTAAAAGAGTGCAGACAGTGCCAGCTGGTAAAATAATAATACTAATAATACTGCTAAAGGATAGGTATGTTTCGAATTGTTTCAGTATATCTGTGGCTACTACTCGTACATACTGCCATTCCCACTTGTCTTTGCAGATAGGGAGCTCATCAGCAATGGACCCTGTAGCTGTCATCAAGCGCAAGAGGAAACGTCAGAATGTCAGTGAAGATTGTTGCTTCTTCTGCCAAAGCAGCGCTGGTGACCTGCGAACAGCATCAGCAGAAGGAAAAGCAAGAACTATGACTGTGGGCGATGAGAGAAAGAACCTGGGAGATACCTACTATCTTGATGTTTTACAAAGACTGGAAAGTCATTCCAAGGATGCATTGGAATTCAAGTGGCATAAACCATGCTACTCTTTATTCACCTCTGAAGGTAAACTGAAAAGGCTGCGAAGTCAGCAGCAGACCATGGTTGCATCGGCGACCACAAAAAGTGCAGGCTCTCAGGCTTTTCCCCCAAAGCGTAGACGTTCAACACAGTGATTGACTGGACCCTCTGCATGTTTTGCCGAAAGAAGACCACAGAGAAACTGCACAGGGTGGAGACAATGGAGAAGTCAGATGACTTGATCCAGCATGCCAAACACGACCCTGTCATGAGCATACCGTTGTCAGCGGTGAGTGATGTGATTGCAGTTGAAGGCTGCTATCATCTGGCATGTTTGGTGACATTTGAGAGACGTACTAGAAAACAAGCGGTGTCAGAGGAGCAGCAAGGGCCTGAAAATGAGTGCATGACGAAGCTGTGCAAAGACTTCACAGTAGGCCTGTCTCGTGGTCACGTATACGACATGGGAGACATCTGGGACAGATACGAGAGTATGGGTAATGACACCGGCATCACAGTGAAATACTCCAGGAGAACAACGTTCTACGAAGATGTTCAAAGGCTGCTTGGATCAAAAGCCAGCTATGTACGTCCATTGTCAAGAGGCCCGCTGCTGATTTACCCTGGAGAGAGCTCAGATTTCATCATCTCCAAAGCACTGGCTAAGTCTCGTGAACAAGGCCCTGTCACCTCTGAGTCAGAGTCTACTGAAGATGAAGATGCTGATGTCCGCATGTGTGCCACTAGCAGCATATTCAAAGATATGGTACACGTGGCTCTGAAGGTTCGACAAGATCTTCTTGAAACTCCTGGACACTCCGAGACATGGCAACGTCTTGATCAGGAACATGTTGATCGCGTCATACCCGACAGTCTGTACCTGTTTCTATGATTGCTCTTTGGGGAAATGGATGCTGTGGATGAGGGAAGTGAAGAGGACCAGAAAGTGAAGCAGAGTGTGTGTAGCATTGCCCAGGACATAGTCTATGCAGTCTCGAACCGACGAAAGTTGACACCAAAGCATGTGGGCTTGGGTCTTACTCTACACCAAGCCACCCGCTCATGAACACTCCTAGATTTGTTCCACGCGGCAAATCACACTATTGGTATCGACACTGTAAGAAAGATAGACAACACCATCGCTCAGAACATCCTGGAGAGGTATGCTGAGAATGGATGTTTCTACATCCCTGACACCATCGTCAAAGAGAGAATGAATCACTGGTCTTGTGACAACATAGATGTCTTGGAGTCAACCTTACACGGGAAGAACACCTTCCATAACACTCAACTGATGGTATGGCAGAGAGGCCCCCTCTCCACAGCAGAGTCATGGCCAAAAGGGTGGCAAGCACAAGAGATCGAAATCTAGCAAACCTGATGACCTACAGGAGTTCCAAAGGCTGGATCAGACTACCCTCCCATCTGGCAAGAGGCCATCTCCTGGCTACGACACTGACATAGACGACTTGTCACATGAACCTGAGAGGGACCGGGCACGTGCCAAGGACTTGGGCTGGGTGGTGTCACGCATCCATGATGAAGCGATGTCCGTTCCAAGCTGGGGAGCATTCAATCAATCTGTCAGCACTGCGGATCCACCAGTAACGACCGCCGGGATGTTGCCAATCCTGCAGGCACCAGCAGATGACAATGACACCATGACCACCGTCATCAATCGCTTCATGGCCATTTCTGAGTATGTCAGCCAGAAGTACACCATCATCACTGCTGATCAGCCTCTGTACAACAGGGGTAAGGAACTAGTCTGGACAAACTCGAAATTTGCCAACGTGGTCTTGCTCATGGGAGGCCTCCATATCTGCTTCAACTTTCTGAAAGCCATTGGTCAACACATGGAAAGTGTGGGACTTGATGACTTATGGACAGAGGCAGGTGTGTACGCGGCTAACACCACTGAGACAATGTTGGACGGTAAGGCCTACTACCGAGCTGTGAGAGGTCACCAGCTGACGTATGAGGCACTATGGCGCATCAAGTGGCAGATGTTTGAGTCATGGCTGGCTGCAACTGGCAACGGAGATGAGAACGTCAAGCAGCTTGCCCTCAATGTTGCTTCGCTTTTCAAAGACAGAGCTGACATAGATGAGATGCGCGATGCTGTTAACAACTTTTCAGACGTTTTGGCAAATGAGAAATTCCACAGTCTCATGGAGGAATTCAATGACCAGCACTCTGAAAATCCCAACTTCATGCTGTGTTCATCCTACATGGAAATGGTAGAGATCCTACTGGCCTTCCTTAGAGCTCAGAGAGATGACATGTGAAGTCTCCACATAGAAGCCTTTGCTGCAATGCTGCCTTGGTTAACTATCTATGACCACACAAACTATGCACGTTGGAGGCCGATCTACTTGGCTGATATGAGAGGTCTTGAGAAGTCAGCACCAGAAGTTCATGCAGAGTTCTGTAATGGGAACTTTGTCGTCAAAAGGACGGCGAAGCGCTCCAACCAAGTTCCAGCTGATCAGGCAACCGAATGGATAAATCGTACATGCAAGATGCACAATGGTATCATCGGCGTTACAAAGAATGACCAAGCAAGAGACAGGTTCTGCATCACATGGTCAGAGCGGTCACGCATCTCTCAAGACAAAAGATGCCTTTTCAATCTTCAAGATGATGATGATGGGGAAGCCATCTTCACTCGGGTTGACAGTCTGCCTTCTCGCACTAGGCGTGACGCTCATGATATCATGAAGCTAGTTCAGCAGTTGAAGCAGTTTGACGTCTTCAGAGTTCACGTGAGTGAAGCAGGAGATACAGATGCTGCCACTAACATCCCACTTGTTTCACTGGCAACCAAAGACACTGCGCCCACAGATGTTGTGGAGAACCTGCTGACAGCTCAGGATCGAGGAAAGAAGTGTTGGAAGGTGTTTAGTGACCACCCACTCCTGCTGCACGCCATTGGTCGAGATGGGGATATCGCAGATGTTGAAAAGTTTGTGTGTCATTTGTATGGCACCCCGGAACGACACACAGCTGATGACGCCAGAGTTCATCTTTTAGGGAAGGCCAAGAAGACTCTGGAAATGCTCCCACCGACAATGGATGCCCTGGAGCTCCACGCCAAGCGGGCAAACTATCAGGCCAAAATATGGCTCCAAGCTGACAAAGATCACGTAGATGTTGAAGATCTGGTGGACACTTCAGCCTGGAAGTTGGAAGATGGGAGCCTCCTACCAGTGTAGACAAGACTTCCTCCAATCCCTGAAGCCTGCCTGGAGCTTGTTGCTTGTGGTTGCAAGAAAATGTGCAAGACAGCTAGGTGCAACTGCTTCAGGAAAAGAATGAAGTGTACGACAGCTTGTGGTTGTGACGACAGCGGTTGCTGTAACCCAGCTGGACAGTAGATCTATGTTTCTCTTCCGGGCTGAAATCGAGAGAAGCTGTTCTTAAGTGATTGCAATCCACACAATTGTGACTGTCAGTGCAGTATTTCGGTGCTGTTCATCAAGAAACGTGAACTTGTAGATCACTGCTTTGTGATTTAGTTGTGATAATTCTGTTACTGTGAGTACTTAATTCATGCCATCAAACTTATTAGGCACTAATCATGTTAAAATAAATTGTTTTGACAAACAGACTTGCTCAATGTTTTTTTTCGCCAATTAAAATAAAAAATTAAAATTTTTAGCACAATTTCGGTCGTGATTAACTTGAATTTGACCTTGAGTTGGTAATTCGGACGGAATAAGCACGTCATCATACTTCTTTATCACAAAGTGTGGCAAAATGAAACATTTGGTCAAACCAATTGGCTCAGAATATTTTTTTAAAATTAAAGTTAGAAAATATAATTTTTTGCACAGTTTGACCTCGAAAATGACCTTCAAAGCCAAAAGCGAGAGTGGCATCCACCTGCATTTTATTCCTCACCCACAGGAACATTGATTTAGCATGGGTGCCAGCTATTAACAAAAAACGCGGTTCAAAGTCGATTTTTTAATTTTGGCCGGTCCACTATGGTAGAAGTGAAAGAAAACTATGAAGGAAAATATAAGGACATGAAGTGTGAATTATGCAGGAGAGATAATGATACCATAGAACATTTGTTTCATTGAGAAAAACTAAGAAACATAGTGGGGGAGATGATGGGAGTAGAGCATATAAAAAATTATAAATAAACCAGAAAGTATAAAAAATTGGGGGGACCTGCGGTCCCTCAATTGATGGCGGTTCAATTATTTGGTCAATAAAACTATAGAAAAGAACGCAGCCATGAAAATCTTAAGCTTCACAAATCTTGGCACAATGTGAAGCTCAAGATTTTCATGACTATAATTTTTTTTTCCTCTCTAACCATATAATTATTAAAAAAAATTCAGCCTTTTTAAAAGACCCAAAAGTTCACGGAGAGACAGACTAACAGACAGAATCACACAATTTGCTTTTATATAGTACACTAGCTGAGGTACCCCGGCGTTGCCCGGGATAAATTTCACATTAGATCCCCAGTTTAAATAAAACAAAGTTTAAGACAAAAGGCTGAATTTGATTAAAATGATTTATCTTAATTCTTCATCCCATAAAAGGTTCCCATGCCAAATTTGGTAGCTCTAGGTCAAACGGTTTGAAGTCGTCCTAAAAAATAATTTTATGTGAAGCTCAAGATTTTCATGACTGTGTTCTTTTCTATAGTTTTATTGACCAAATAATTAGTCATGAAAATCTTAAGATTTAGAAATCTAGACAAATGTGAAGCTCAAAATTTTCACGGCTACGTTCTTTTCTGTAGTTGTTGTTGTTGTTGTTGTTGTTTAGCCGATCAGCCCACCCTGATCGAGCAAGCCGGCGGCACGCAGGTAACCGATCGCCCTCTCCGGAGTGGACCAGAGGTTCAGCGCATTAGTGATGTGTTGTGTTCGTTGTTGTGCTAGAGCGGTACAGTCTGAAATAATGTGTTCAATTGTTTGTGGTGTGTCCTGGCACAGGTGGCAGGTGTCGTCTATGGAGTTGTCTAGTCTGTGTTTATATGTCCCTAAGTTGGGGTGATGTCCACATCGGAATCGTACTAAGTTAACTCAATCCGATCTGCTCAGGCTGATCTCTGACCTGTTAATGGGTGGCGGCTTCGCACCTAGGACCGCATTCGGACCGAGTCGTGTCAGTGCTTTGTGGGTTAGGTGTGTGTGTATTAGGGTGGATCGATTTTACATTTTTTTCGATTTCCATATTCTAATAGAGACAAAAACTTGCGCATGCATGAGAAAATAGCCTCTGCAAAATCTTAGCTTAATAGGTAATCATCTTCTGCCCCCGGCAGAGCGATGAAAATCATATTTTAGTAGTCAAAAACGTATTTTAAACCCTAGCCTAGAGTCATAAAATTTTGCGTGTGTGTTATTTCATGCCTAAGCAACGATATAAATGCTATGGGAAATATATAAATGCATTATTTAAGACAAAGAGCCGATCTGAACATATGTATAATATACATATTTTCAGATCGGCTCTTTGTCTTAAATAATGCATTTATATATTTCCCATAGCATTTATATCGTTGCTTAGGCATGAAATAACACACACGCAAAATTTTATGACTTTAGGCTAGGGTTTAAAATACGTTTTTGACTACTAAAATATGATTTTCATCGCTCTGCCGGTGGCAGAAGATGATTACCTATTAAGCTACGATTTTGCAGAGGCTATTTTCTCATGCATGCGCATGTTTCTGTCTCTATTAGAATATGGAAATCGAAAAAAATGCAAAATCGATCCACCCTAGTGTGTATGTGTTTTCTGTAGTGTGTGATGTCTGTGGGGCGTGGTATGGAATGGAGTATCTGGTTATAATGTCTCTCTGGTGTTACCTTAATGGTGCGAGGTGTTGGTGCATGATTGTACATGTAGTGGCAAGGGTGTTGTGGGTTATTTGTCGCTGCTTCCATGAATTGTGTTCCCCTCATGTCTAAATGTTCCCTAACTTTCAGTATTTTTGTTTCTATGTGCAGGTGTTCTATTGGTGTTGTTTGAGTGCATCCTGTAATGATACGAAGTGCGTTGTTTTGTATTGTCTGTAAGGTGTTTATGTGTGTGTTTGAGATAATGGGTGCCCAGCATGGGCTAGCATAGTCCATAACTGAGCGAATACATTGTTTGTATATGAATGATGTTGTTTCCTGCTGGTTCCAAAGTTTGTGCCTGTTAGTACCCTAAGTGTGTTAAGTCTTGACGTACATTTGTTTTTAATGTCCTGAATGTGGTTTTCAAAAGATAGTGATGTGTTGTATGTGACCCAAAGTATTTTAGTCCTGTGAGTGTGTGGAATGTTGATGTTGTTTAGTGTCAGCTGTGGAATTACCTGGTGTTCTATTGTGTTGCTTGTAAGCAAGGTGATGGTTGATTTTGTGGGCGCTACTTTGAGTCTATTGTGTTAGCCAGTCTTGTATACTGTTTATGTATGTTTGTAGGTTATTTGTAGCGGTGTCGATGTTGTTGTGGGTGGATGTTAGAGTGATGTCATCTGCATATGATGATAAGGTAAGCTTGTTATCTATGGGTGTTGGAATGTCATGCATGTATAAGTTGAAGAGTGTTGGTGAGAGAACAGAGCTTTGAGGGACCCCGTTCGGAAAAAGCTTGTTTTTGGATGACTTGCCATTAAATGTGACATGTGAGTATCTTCCTGAAAGATAGTTGCTCAGCCACCTTTTGATGTTATTGTACATGTTTGTGTTGAGTATTTTGTTTATGAGAGAGAAGCGTGGGATAGCATCAAATGCTTTACTAATGTCTATTGTTGCTAATAGTGTACGTTGAGCTGGTCGTCTGGAGTTGATGCCATCCATGATGTGCTGCGTGAGGTTAGTGAGTAATGTCGTGGTTGAGTGGTGAGGTCTGAATCCATGTTGAGTAGGCGATAGTAGAATGTGTGGGTTGGTGATTTGTAAGATTAGTTTTTCTGTTACTTTGGAAGGTGTGCATAGTAAAGTAATGGGTCTATAGGAAACTGGTTCTGTTGGATTTTTGTTTGGTTTGAGTAGTGTAATAATTTTACCTTGTTTCCATATGTCAGGAATAATACAGTGTTGGTATGAATATGTGCTGATATTTGTGAGAGCTAGTATTCCTTATGGGCCCAAGTGTTTAAGGTGTATATTAGATATGCTGTCTGGTCCAGTAGCCTTCGAATTCTTAATGTTTTTGATGATTTTGGTGGTCTGGTCTGTATTGAAGGGTGTAATGGTCGTGTCGAGTCTGTAGGTTTTCTTGTGTCTGGCTGTTTGTCTGTCTGCGTGTTTCTGGTTGTTGTCTGGCTGTTTGTCTGTCTGCGTGTTTCTGGTTGTTGTCTGGCTGTTTGTCTGTCTGCGTGTTTCTGGTTGTTGTCTCTGTTTAAGTGACTTATCTTTGCGTAGTGATTAACTAGAATGTTAGCTTGTTGTGTGTATGTTGGGATATTATTTTGGCTGCGACAGACAGCCGCGTGTGAGGTGTGAATGCCGCTGTTAGAGTGAGTAATGCTGTTTATAGTCTTGTATAGCCTGGATGTATCTATGGAGTGGTTTAGTGTTGTTATGAATTCCCTGAATGTTTCTGTTTGTTTTTCTTTGAGCTTGTTGTTTATTTCTGTGTTGAGCTGTTGTATCTGCTGTTTTATGGCTTCTGTGTGTGGTGTTTGTGTGTTATATTTGAGGTTGTTACGTTGCCTTATGAGGTGGGCTATTTCTCTAGTGTAATTTGGGTTGTATTTCCTAATGTTGCCCTTGGGTATGTATTTGTTTGCATTATTGATGATCTGATTAAATGTCTTCAGTGTTGTATTGATGTTTATGATGGGTGTGCTGTTTAATGTGGTGAATTGTTCCTCAGTCTGTATTTTGAAGTGTTCCCAATCAGCTTTCTTGTAATTTCTGTAAGTGTGCCTAAGGCTGTTGGGGCAGAGTGTAGAATGTGTTGTAATGATGATGAGCAGGTGGTCTGATGACAGTTGTTTTTCTGTTGTCCATTGTGTATGTGTTGCTAGTGAGGGGGAACAGAACGTTTTGTCTGGGGAGGAGTTTGAGTATCCTGCTTGATGTGGTATGTGTGTATGTTCTTCTGTATTGTTAAGAATAAAGAGGCTGTTTAGTTGTGTGGCTATGTTGGCGTCTCTGGTGTTGTTTTGGTTTGGCAGGTACCAACTAGTGTTTTTGGCGTTGTAGTCTCCTCCTAAGATGACATTAGTGAGAGAGGCCAGATTGTGTAACTGTGGATTGTAATTGGCTGGCACCTGAGGTGAACTATCTGGTGGGATGTAAATGTTGATTAGTGTGGTGTTGTGTTTTGCGCGTTTTAATGTTAACTGCCGGTATTTCTATCGTGTTATCTGCTTGGAGTGTGTTTGTAATGTTTTGGGTAGCATCATTTACGTATGTAAATGATGAGTCCACCCCCGTTACCCCCAGTACAATCTTGACGGATCGCCGTGAAGTCAGGGTTGGTGGGGGTTTTGTGTGTGCGTTTTAGTTTTGTTTCTTGTATAAGTGCTATGTGAATGTTTTGTTTGTGTACGAATTCCCTAAGCTGCATGATTTTGTTTGTGAGGCCATCTACGTTGTACTGTAATATGTTAATATTATACTTCTGTATGTGTCTCATGGTGCTATTGTGTCTATGTCTTTGTGTATGGTGACATGTGTAAGTTGTAGTGGGGCCTGGATTAGTCTTAATGTCGCCAGAGAGTAAGAGTAGTTCGGGGAGCACGCAATTGCTCCCTGTAATTGAAAAAATAGCACGCTGAGAATAGGTCCGGCCCCGGAAGCCGATCGGCACTCTGACCTTGCCACGCAACAGGCCGTCGACTGCTAGTCTGGCCAACCGTAGACAGCCCGCTGCACGGAAATTTCAGGAAGTTTGGCCACCAGTGCGTTGATGTTTTGGTTTGACGTCGCCTCTTCTTCACGTTGACGTGTAGTTTAATCGCGATGCTGGGGCCATCGGGCCCAAACAGACAGGCTGACAGACTCTGTGTTGACATTCTTCATCCCATAAGAGGTTCCCGTGCCAAATTTGGTAGCTCTAGGTCAAACGGTTTGCGCTTGCATAAAGGACAGACAAGCAAACAAACAGACAGGCGAAAATATATATAAGATTATTATTATTATTTTTGTTTAATTTGCATATTTAATAATAATTATTTAATAGAAAATAGGGTTTATTTTTCATTTTAATACATCCACCACGTGGCTGTTGTTTGCCATCAATAATCCCCAAGAGACTGTAGACTTCTCAGTTACCTACTATTAAAAAAAAAATTGTGTGTGTGTGTGTGTGTGTGTGTGTAGAAATTCCTTCTTTTGGTATTTCCGGACTCTTGTGTCCTGTTTTCAGGTCACTAATCCATAATTCTTAACAGACTCTTGTGCCTACTTGTTAGAATGTGAAATTAATTTTAATTTTTCATGAGAACATTTTTCTAGATATGGCTCCTAACCTACGTGAGTGTTCCGAGTGCGGTGGAAAATTTCCTCAATACTTTTTACCGATCTATCTTCTAACCCGTTAGTTTTCATATTTTGCAGATTTAGTGCGTTGGCAGCAATGTTCAACTCGCTGCAGGATTTGGTTTCAGAGAGTCTGGGCGCGAGTTCTCACACAAAATGGAGATCGCGCGAAGACTCTACGACGAATCCTCAACCAGTCGTCATTGCCTCAAGGCTCTGTTCTCTCACCAACACTGTTCAACTTACAGTATACATGCATGACATTCTAACACCCATAGATAACAAGCTTACCTTATCATCATATGCAGATGACATCACTCAAACATCCACCCACAGCAACATCGACACCGCTACAAATAATCTACAAACAGGGGGCCCTCGCAGCCTTTACAAAATTGGACGCACGATTTTTTTTAGGTTGAGATTCTGGGGGACGCAGTGCAATAAATAAGTAAAATAACTAGACCATCTGTGCTCCTATCCCACAAGTTTTCTAAGGAATTAAAATTTGGTCTCCATCTTTTCTCGAAATTAAAATATGGTAGACGCACGCGCGTCTTTGCGTCCGCCTGTGGGCGCCCCTGCCTACAAACATACATAATCAGTATACAAGACTGGCTCACACACAATAGACTCAAAGTAGCGCCCACAAAATCAACCATCACCTTGCTAACAAGCAAAACAAAAGAACACCAGATAACTCCACAGATTACACTAAACAACACCAACATTCCACACACACACAGGACGAAATACTTGGGGTCACGTACAACACATCATTATCTTTTGAAAACCACATTCAGGACATTAAAAACAAATGTACGTCAAGACTTAACACGCTTAGGGTACTAACAGGCACAAACTTTGGACACCAGCAGGAAACAACATCACTCATATACAAACAATATATTCGCTCAGCTATGGACTATGCTAGCCCATGCTGGGCACCCATTATCTCAAACACACATAAACACCTTACAGACAATACAAAACAACGCACTTTGTATCATTACAGGATGTATTCAAACAACACCAATAGAACACTTGCACACAGAAACAAAAATACTGAAAGTTAGGGAACATTTAGACATGAGGGAACACAATTCATGGCAGCAGCGGCAACTAACCCACAACACCCTTGCCACTACATGTACAATCATGCACCAACACCCTCGCACCATTAAGGTAACACCAGAGAGACATTATAACCAAATACTCCATTCTATATGACGCCCCACAGACATCACACAGTACAGAAAACACATACACACACACGCCTAACCCACAAAGCACTGACACGACTCGGTCCGAATGCGGTCCTAGGTGCGAAGCCGCCACCCATTGACAGGTCAGAGATCAGCCTGAGCAGATCGGATCAAGTTAACTTAGTACGATTCCGATGTGGACATCACCCTAACTTACAGACATATAAACACGGACTAGACAACTCCATAGACGACACCTGCCACCTGTACCAGGACACACACAAACAATTGAACACATTATGAGAGACTGTCCCGCTCTAGCACAACAACGAACACAACACAACATCACTAGTGCGCTGAACCTCTGGTCCACTCCGAGAGAGCGATCGGTTACCTGTGTGCCGCCGGCTTGCCTCGATCAGGGTGGGCTGATCGGCCAACCAACAACAACAACAGGAAAATGTTGAGTTCGTCGATTTGTGGAGTCGTTTTTTCCAATAAAAAAAAAATATTTTTGCCTGATGGTCTTCACCTGAATGTCGTGGAAGCAGTTCGTTTTGAAAGACTATTACATAGCTCTCCGATGGCTTTTCAAGCGATAAACGGCGTAACTCTTATGAAAGCGACCAGACTAATATAAATTTGCCTTTCAATGAACGACTGCCTCCACTAAGAATCTCAAGATTTTACTGCGGTACTCGAGATTTTATAAATGTATTTTATATTAATGCTCGAAGTTTAAGATTTAAATTTGATGAACTCCTATTAAGTATTGTCCTTGACCAAAAATTTGAGGCTTTAGCAATTACTGAATATTCCTTAAATACAGAGAGTAGAGATTTCTCGGAGAATATCATATTCCTGATTGTGGATACATAACAATGATAGAATAGAGAAAGGGGGTGGTGGTACAGTGCCATACGTTCAGTCTCATTAAAACCCATAATTAGAAACATTGCAGAAATTGATAATATAAATACGAAGTTCGTTGAAATTAAAAACCACTCACAGAAGATATTAATTATAGATTTAGTATATAGGCCTCACTCTCAGACTGTCGATAGTGATAATAGACTTCAGGAACTAATTTTTTATGTAAGTAGCGAACGTAATGTGATAATTATGGGAGATGTTAATTTACCTTGCAGGGAGTGGAGTGGTCCTTTACAGTCTAATTCCGGTCGTCGACTGTACGAGGGTTTGCTTGAAAGTTCAATTTTTAAATTGTCAATCAACCCACCAGAGAACGCAATATTCTAGATTTATTTTAAGTACAGACCTAGACTTAATTGATAATATCTTTGTAGGAGACTACTTCTCCATCAGTGATCATAGGCAGATAACATTTGAAATTAAAATTAATGTTCATAATTCGGAGAGCCTGGAAAACGTTTTGGATTTTAAAAGTGCTGAATTTCGTAATATGAAACTACAACTTTCGACCAATAATTGGGATGAGGCTCTATCGCGCGATGATATTAATGGCACATGGACTTCATTTTATAACTATTTTAAACGTTTAGAATAAAGTAATATCCCATTACGTAAAAAGAGACTGGCGAAGTCTGTTAAACCTAAATTGTGGAATGCTGAATTTAAAACTAGCTTAACATTAAAAAGGAACACGTATTTTAAATTTAAAGAATCAAATAATTTGTCCGATGAAAATACTCACAAGCTATTGAGAAGGCGAAGTAAAAACCTTATTAGAAAAAGTAAGTGCAACTCTGAGTTATAGATAGTGAACCAAATTAAATCGGATCCGAAGGAATTCTATAATTATGTTAGAAATAAAAAGTAGCTTCGTAGACTATTGGTCTATTCACAGGCGAAAACAATGAACAAATTTACGATAACTTACAAATGGAGGAAGTTTTAAATAATTAACGAAAATATGAACAACATTCCTGTTCTGTAATCATGCTCAGTGATGCTCATTTAAAGGTTCACGATTTTACCATTAGTTAAAGTAAAGGGATCACATGAAGATCAGGGCCCCCAGCCTTCTTTATTTAGCTTTATAAGGCTAACTAACGAAAATATCACGACCTAACCTAACCAATCGTCAAGGGCGTACAGTTGACCTAACGAATGGTTAGGTTAGGTCGTGATATTTTCGTTAGTTAGCCTTATAAGGCTAACTAAAGAAGGTTGGGGGCCCTGATCTTCGGGTGATCCAAGTAAAGTACTCTCGGCCATAGGTAAAACTAATCCTTATAAAACTCCCAGTCCACATAATCTCTACCCAAGGATACATAAAGAAATGAACTGCACAATAGTCTCTTCTTTCACGTATATATTTAAAATAATAAAATAACAACAATAAATCGTTACATGTTGGAGAAGTTCTTTCGATTGAAAACTCGCAAACATTACGCCAATATTTAAAAAAGGGGACAAATCGCTTCAGGGAAATTATCGTCCCATTAGTTTGACTTCAGTAGTTGGTAAATGGTCAATATTTAGGGGATGCACGGTCTCCGAATTCAGATTTTTTATTCATACTAGTCGTTAGTACATATGAGTTGATGAATTTTAAAAAGAAACTAGACCTTGTGCTTTTCAAAAATAAAGGAGATATCGATTTTTTTTCACTTTAACGATTTTTTGACATTTTCTGAGAAACTTTGGTCTTGAGAGTTGATAACATAAAAAAACAAAGACCGCAAGACTACCCTGCATTATTTTTTGAGAGAAATCGCGAAACTTTATCCACCGCCACAATAAAAGGTTAGTTATTTTTCCATCGATTTAGTGAAGGTTAGGTTAGGTTATATTACGTTCGTTTTAGTAAAGGTTAGGTTAGGTTAGGTTAGGTTAGGGTTAGGTTAGGTTCGTTTTAGTGAAGGTTAGGTTAAGTTTGGTTATGTTCATTTTAGTAAAGAAAATGAGTTGATCTTGTGTGTTTTTATGTGGTTTATTCATATTTCCTCATCATTTTTGTGCTTTCACTTCGAAATATGAATTTTTTCAAAAAAATTTAAATTGAAAAATTTTCATACTTTAAAATGATTGCACAAGAAATGATGGGACTAGTATGTTTCATGGACTGCTCTCGATTTTCCTACGAAATTGCAAACAAGGGCAGTCGATGACCCTGATTTTGTTTCTGCAATCGGTTTTCTTGAGAAATGATAAAGAAAAATGTTATTGGATATTGAATAATTAGGAATAACATCATGTTCCTGGAAAAACTTTACTGCGGATTCATCGTAAGGCACATTGTTCTGCAAAAAAAATGACAAGAATTAATGCGATATCTTGCAAAAAACAATAGTATAAGAAACTCAATTAGGTTAGGTCAGGTTAGGTTAGGTCAGGTTAGGTTAGGTTAGGTTAGGTTTCTCAAGAAAACCAATTGCAGAAACAAAATCAGGGTCATCGACTGCCCTTGTTTGCAATTTCGTAGGAAAATCGAGAGCAGTCCATGAAACATACTAGGTCTGAAATGATGATCAATTATTATGAATAGGACACACAGTAAAAACACACAAGATTAACTAATTTTCATGTCTGAATTCGGAGGCTGTACATCTCCTAAATATTGACCTAGAGATGTATCAACAACAATAAAAACCGTTGTTTTAGGTTACCGTTTGAATCCACAAATGACCGACTATTTTCCTCCAAATGATTCCTAACATAATCATAAAACTCTAGGGTTTTCCTTCAAATTATGACACTTCTTATCAAACGTTTAACAAGTTCTTCCCTCCAACGTGCGAGATTAAAAGCGGATTGATTGACTGAATCTACTTTTAAATGCTGAACTTCCTGCTCAATACGCTCACTTTTAGCGCCTGCCCAACACGCATATTCTTTTTCCTTTTCGTTTCTGGATCAAAATTCAGTATCCATATGCTAATCTAACTATGGATGAACCTAGCAAAACTGTTTAATTTACATTATCATTTGTATCTAAAAGACCAAAGGAATTCGGACACTCGAATTAAAAACTCGACACATTCTGAGGCTTGGCACAATTTTTAACCAAAATAAAATTAATATGGTTGTTATTTCTTTTCGATTGATTTCCCCCCAGTAATTTCAGTTACCTTCGGCCAATTTTTTGTAATTTATATTGAACTGTTTTTTTTTAAGCAGGAAGGAGGGACCAAGGGCGAATGCCCGCAACCCCCCCCCCCCTCCATAGAGGAAGAAGAGAGCAAAATCAAGGCCCAGGATTTTCGAGACGCCTGGACACTCTGCGCTTGAAAGATTGGAGGTCAGAGGGAAAGATGGATTGAGGAAGATTGTTCCAAAATTCACTGGTTGAGGAGATGAAAGATTGAAAATACCGATTAACCCTTGCGTTAGAAGGCTGAACAGAAAAGGAATGAAAATGTGTCGAAAGTCTGGTATTGCGTGCTCTCCTTGAAGGAGGAGGCATGCAGTTAGAGAGTTCAGAAAAGCAGTGTTCGTTATAATAGCAACAGTAAAGAGAGAGTAGTGAGGCAACATTTCAGCGAAGATAGAGGAATTGAGGACAGTCGGTAAGAGACGTGGAACTGATGAGACGAAAAGTATTTGGTTTCATTTGGTCAACTGTGTGAGCTGTGCCACCCCATACATGAGAAGTGTACTCCATACAGGGGCGGAACTGAGTGGGGGTGAAGAAACCGCGGAGCCGGTACAACCAGTGATGGACAGTATCTAGATACATGTATCGCCGATACGTATCGATCGATACTTTTGTATCGGTATCGGTATCGCTTTAGCTACTTGACAAAAGTATCGATTTATTGGTATCGCTAAGGTCAATTTTCTTAAATGTATAAAAAAAAATCGATACTTCGATACATCGATACATTAATAAGAATTTTTAAATATTTAAATAGATGTTATAATATGACACTACTGAGTTATATTTATGAATATACATAAATAATAATATTATTAAATATTTATTTAATGACAGTACTACTCTACTGGTCACGTCACACAGTACGGCGCAACGTTTAAACACGTTTGTACTTGTGTTATTGAGATTAATTAACCATAATATACAAACATTGTTAGCTGTAGAGAAGCAGCTAGAGCGTTTGAATTCGGAGGCATTGCGTCATTGTCAGCCACTTCTCAATGCAGTCATAGTAGGGTTCACTAAGCGGTTTGAAAAGTTTCTGTGCCTTGATGCGTCGCATGAGTGTAAAGCAGCAATACTGGCATCGTCTTCAAATCCTCTGTTCAAGTTAAAGTGGATGACAATAAAAGGCAAATTTAATACTAACATTGTCAAAAAGAGGGTTCAAGAAATGTTGGTTAATGCTGTTAAGAGCCTCAGCGAGCAGACCCCCCCAGCAACAACTAAGTGATGCTGCATCTGACGGAAGTGCAGATGATTTCTTCTGTTATGAGTCTGCTTCCACTAATGTCTCTGCAACCCAAGATTCCACTGAGATGGAAGTTTTACAGTATCTGGGTGACGGAAGTCATTCTCTCCAATCTCTGAGGCAGTACCCAGGAATTCTACGGGTCTTCCTGAAGTATAACACACCACTACCATCTTCTGCTCCTGTAGAACGGTTGTTTAGTTTGGCTGGTGACATTCACGCTCCAAAAAGGAATAGACTGTCTGACCAGATGTTTAGCCAGCTGGTATTTTTGAAGGGTAATAGTAATTACTTTTAATTGTTGGTGTAATATTTTCAGTCATTCATGTATCCTACAAAATTAAAACATACTTTCATTAAATAAAGCAATTGTTTTTATTTACATACAGGGTGGGCGGAAAGTAGCTCCCTATTTTGGATTGGTAAAAAAATACGTATATTATCCATTTATTTCGGAAGAAATAATATGAAAAGGTAGGCATACATGGTAGGTTTTCTCTAAAATTCAATGTGGGCTCCAACTCTTTCCACCAGCTTCTGGAGCCGCCCAGGAATGGCGTCCACTGACTTTAGCAGGAACTCCGGCGGGATGGAGGACATGACTTCCCGAATTCGGTCCTCCAGTTCTTCCAATGTCCTCGGTTTGGTGCGGTAGACTTCTTCCTTTACCCACCCCCAAAGAAAGAAGTCGCACGGTTACCGCTGAAAAACGGCAGAATCGGTTCAGTGTAACGGTGTGGTGTGGTATGACCTCAGATCAGGTTGTGGGCCCGTTCCTTCTGCGCAACACCATGAATGCTGAGCGGTACCTTGCTATGTGCGAAACGAGGTCTGGCCGGTTGTCAGCACATGGGAGAACATCGACGATCTGATATTTATGCAAGATGGCGCCCCTCCGCACTTCGCTCTTGTTGTCCGTGAGTGGCTGGATGCCCACTTCCCTGGCGTTGGATGGGTCGTCGTGGTCCACATCAATGGCCAGCCAGGAGCCCCGACTTGACACCGTGCGACTTCTTTCTTTGGGGGTGGGTAAAGGAAGAAGTCTACCGCACCAAACCGAGGACATTGGAAGAACTGGAGGACCGAATTCGGGAAGTCATGTCCTCCATCCCGCCGGAGTTCCTGCTAAAGTCAGTGGACGCCATTCCTGGGCGGCTCCAGAAGCTGGTGGAAAGAGTTGGAGCCCACATTGAATTTTAGAGAAAACCTACCATGTATGCCTACCTTTTCATATTATTTCTTCTGAAATAAATGGATAATATACGTATTTTTTTACCAATCCAAAATAGGGAGCTACTTTCCGCCCACCCTGTATATGAAACCCATTAAAATGTCGTTGATTTTACTTACAGTGCGTACAAATTACTAGTATAAACAATAATATCTAATACCTACATATTAAATGAATAATTATAAAAATGTACCGGCGATGCATGTATCGGTATCAGTATCGCTTAAGACATCTAGAAAGTATCGGCGTATCGGTATCGCCTAAGACGTTCTTCATGTATCGATGTATCGGTATCGCTTTAGCGATTTTCATGTATCGATGCCCATCACTGGGTACAACACACCTAACCTCTTAGAACCTGTTTTGGAAAGAGAGTGTGGAAAATTTGGGAGTACCGAAATGGAAAACCCACCTAATCTTGGATAAGCCATATTGACATTAAAAAAAGTAATAATAATAAAAAATAACTCAGAAGGAGAACATGAACTCTTGCTGAGAAAAATTAAAAAGACACCAACAAAGAAACAAATATGGGATGAAAAGAAAAAAAAGATCCCATAGCTAGAAATAGCAACACGGTTTTGGGAAGAAGAAAAAGATCGGGATAAGCTGAATAAGCAGAATAATAGGGGGGAAAAAAAACGCAAGACGAGAGAAGCAGGAATAAAAATGTTCATCATTGGTGTCAAGAAATAAAATTTATATTAAAGTTTCAAGGTAAGAAGTTCATAAATTTCCCTTCGGTTATTAAATTTAGGTTGAATAAGCTGACATTTCAGCTGTAATTGTTTAACAAAAGAGTATGGCAGTCCTGTTTATGGACAAATAGTTAGGCTGGTTCATCTTTGGCCTAGGTCTTCCATCTCCAACGTAGCCTAGGTTGTGTTTAGGCTACTCTGGTTGGAGCAGGACCTATTTTTTCCATATCTATAATGGTGGCCTGTGCGGGGAAGGGTTATTTGCTGTGAAAACCTTAACCTTGAATAAAATAAAATTAAAACAAAAAAAAATAAAATTACGCCTTATCAAACATTTTGACATCTGAACAGAATTTATTCCATGTTTGGCTTTTTCAAATATTACTACATATAAATAATAATAAATTACGAAGCCCTAACTAAAAATAAAAATAAGAAATAATTCAAATGCTTCAAAACTTATCATTTGGTCATAAATGTGGTAAAATTCTAGAATAAGGGTAATCAAGCCTAGCCTATTTAACCAAAATAAAGCTTATATTATACATAATATAAAGCTTATTTATAGAGTTGAAAGGGTTTTAGGATTTTGGGGACTTATTTTGGAAAAATAAAATAAACAAAATATGGCTGAATGTGAAGCAATTGAGGCAAAGATTAAATCATTAAAAAGGAAGAGATCAGCAAGGAAGGGAGTCATTACCAGGCTTTTAACTACCTTTAATAGCAAAGAAAATCCAAATAAAAGGGATTATGATACTATTTTGGGTGGTTTAAATAGAATTAAACAGGAAATAATAATTATAGACGAGGAAATTGTTACAGAAACTGATGGTTAAATGTTGGTGAAGAGACATACAGCACTTTTGTGTGAACAAGAACAGAATATTTTTGAAATAGATTCTCACATAAATGAATTATATGCTGCTTTAGATAATCTACCAAATAATTTAGAGGCTACAAATCAAAGTTTGATTGAGGCCTTCAGAAATGTATCCATTTCTAATGATGACAATAAACAACTAAAAGCCAAGTTACCAACATTACAAGTACCAATATTTGAGGGTGATCGAACAAAATTTCAGTCTTTTCTAGAAAAATTTGATAGTTTAATTGGCAACAAAGATTATATATCTGATGTTGACAAATTCAGTTATCTGCTTAATTATTTAAAGGGCCCAGCCCTAAAACTGGTTGATGCCTTACCGGCAATTGGCAGTTCGTATAAAATAGCTCTCAAATTACTAGAAAGAAATTTCCTAAATAAAAAGAAATAGTAAATGATTTAGCAATAAAATTAAAAAATATAAAACCAGCCAAGGATAACCATCAGGATCTGTACAATTTCTATTGTGAAATTGAATGCATGTTAGGTCATCTACAAAATAATGACATAGATCTAGAGAAATCAGCATGGTTTATCCAAGCCATAATATTTGATTGTTTACCTACCCAAATTAGGGATATTTTCCAAAGAATAACGGGAAATACATACCCTACCCTTGGTGAAATAAGGAATGAATTTCCAAATGTTTTGT
This sequence comes from Bathynomus jamesi, assembly GCA_023014485.1. Lineage (NCBI taxonomy): Eukaryota > Metazoa > Arthropoda > Malacostraca > Isopoda > Cirolanidae > Bathynomus > Bathynomus jamesi. The sequence continues at coordinate 618,339 of JAJOZX010000821.1, read as the reverse complement.
CAATGTACAAATCTTCAAAGATTATTCACAAACAAAGATTGATTCACAAATAACAAACAAAGATTGATTCACAAATAAACCAAACAAAGAAAATTCAAACAAAACCAAAGCCACACCAACAACAACAAAAAGACAAATCAGAACAAAAAGTGATAGGTCTAACTCCTACACTACAAAATTTTAATGTTACGACAGAATTTGTACGTAAGTGTAAATTTTGTTCGGCTGATGATCACATAGCACACGATGTACTAAATATGTAGACTTAGAATCCCGGATAAAGGTGTTCTCAGTTAAACCTTTGTACTAAATGCACAGCTGCAGGACATACTAACAAAGACTGCAAAACAAAAATAAGATTCAAATGTGTTAATTGTGGAAGTTTAAATCATGTCTCTTGTCTTTGTGATTCATTTAAAAATTCAAATAAACAAAACAAAGAAAAATGAAAAAACATTTAATGGACATATATCAATAAATAATGTCAATAAAAATTCTAGTGTACTCCTACCTACAATAACCTTGGATTTAAAAAATAAAAAAGGTGGGACAACTCCTATAAGATGTCTAATAGATTCTTGTTCCCAACAAACATTTGTAGATCAATCATTAGTTAATCAATTAGGCCTACAAACTCATAAAAATGAACAAGAATTGTGTATAACATCATTTGTCAAAGAAAATGAACAGAAAGAAAAATATATACAGTCAATTTAGATCTGGATATACCCACAGAGAATAAAACAACAAACATAGAAGCAGTAGTCATTGAACAAGTTGGTCAACAAAAATTTAAAATACCAAATTTAAAAGAAGTAATACAACAACTTAAAAAGCAATATAAAATTGCAGATAGAAATTTAAATGATGATATAATAGATAATGTTCAAATGTTAATTGGAGCTGATTATATTCACTTAATTCAGAAGGGCATAGTCAGAATAGGAGATGGGATTGCTCTAGATACTCACTGGGGTATAGCTCCACTGGGACACATAGATAAATATAAAATAACAATGAAAAATAAAAATATATGACTAACAAACTTGCCCTATTATGACAAGGTCTTACACAACTCAAATAATGACATAAATACTGAAATATTAAATAAATCATTAACAACTGAAGAATTAGATAAAGGTGTACAACAGCTCTGGCTATTAGAGTCAGTGGGGGTGCAAGATGGTGATCATACAGATGAAAATCAATTAATGGCTGAAAATTTTGAAAACACCATCATGTATGAAAATGGCCATTATTCAATTGAACTACCTTGGAAGATCAATAGTCCAAAATTAAATGATAATCTAAAGGTAGCTAAAGGTCATCTCTATAATTTGATGAAAAGATTAAAAAATGACAAGAGAATTAAAATGTATGATGATGTTTTCAAGGACCAGTTAGAAAAAGGCTTCATTGAAGAAGTTAAAGATCACCCCTTTAAAAAAGACAACTGCCATTATCTTACTCACACAGGAGTCTATAGAAAGGATGCACCCACAACAAAACTTAGAGTTGTGTATAACTGTAGTCTTAAAGATGGCAATAAGCATAGCTTGAATGACTGTCTCATAGAGGGGCCTAATCTTATTTCAGACCTTGTAAAAATCCTTCTAAGATTTAGATTAGATGACTATGCAGTTCAAAGTGATATAAGCAAAGCTTTTTTGAGAATTCATCTGAAAAATAACTATGACAAAGATCAACTAAGATTCTTGTGGTTTAATGATCCATATGACTTAAATAAAGGGTTTAAAACATTTAAATTTAATGTGGTTTTGTTTGGAGCAAATGCAAGTCCTAGTTTACTGGCTTTAACCATCAAACATCACTTAAATTTGTATGATGAAAATGATTTAACTGTTCAGTTCTTGAAAGATCACTTCTATGTAGATAACCTTGTAGGATCAACCAAAACAGAGTCAGAATTAAATGAAGTTTACATAAAAGCAGATAAAATAATGAAAGAAGGTAATTTTGAATTAAGAGAGTGGATCACAAATAATGAGAGACTAAATCAAAAAATAAAATCAGAAGACAAAGGATTAACAGAACCAACAAACAGGGTGAAAACATTAGGCATGATCTGGGATTTGAACTCAGATTCTAAAGTTCATGACTCACTCTGCACAAAAGGCTACACCTTAGATACAACAGCTAACACAAAAAGAAAGATCTTATCCGAAAGTTCAAAAATATTTGATCCTATGGGTTTACTCCTTCCTTCTACTATCAGATCCAGGGTTCTTTTACAAGAATTTTGGAAACAGAAAGTAGACTGGGATGATCCTATAACCAATAAACAACAAGATAGCTGGAAAAGGTTAGCTAAAGATCTCAATAAATTACAAAACATAAATATTCCCAGAGTTTGTGGACACAGAGATACACCTCAAACCTTGCATGTATTTGGTGATGCCAGTGAAAAGGTGTATGGCTGTTGCGCTTACCTTGTAGGTGAGGATGGCAGCCATTTGATCTATGCCAAGGGGAAAGTAACACCCTTAAAACAAAAGAAAACTATTCCTCAGCTTGAACTACTTGCGGGTTATCTAGCTGTAAAAATAACAGTATTTCTCCATGAAGTCTATTATGATGTAAACATCACAACTACATATATTTGGCTTGACAGTCAAATCTGCTTGGCATGGATCAACTCTGATGAGTTAAACTCAAAAAACATCTTTGTCCGTAACAGATTAAGAGACATTAAAGAAGCTAGACAAAATTTGGACATAACCTTCAGATACATTCCAACAAAACAAAATCCTGCAGACTTTCTACAAGAGGATTATCCTGTAAATTACTAAAATCCAACAAAAATTGGTTTCATGGACCTGAATTCATTCAGGATGAAACAATGTGGCCAGCAGAACAAATTAATGTAAAACTTAACATGATAACCACAAATAAAGTTGAGCCACTATTAGATTATAACAGTTATTCTGACTTTGGCAAACTTGTAAGGGTAACATCTTACTGTCTCAGATTCATTCACAACTGTTTAAAGAAAAAAATAAACAAAGAAATAATGATAATGAAATGTATACAAGTCTAGCTACCAAATATTGGATTAACCACATACAACAAACAGAATACAAAAATGAAATAGATTTTTAACAATTGGTAAACAAATGAACAAAGTACCCTCTGTGGTAATAAACTTGAATCTTTACATTGACAAAGATGGCTTATTAAGATGTAAGGGTAGATTAAACAAATCACAAATCACATATAACAGTAAACAACCCCTTCTTCTTCCTAGGTTCCATCACATTACAACCCTAATTATTAGAGAGAAACACAATGAACTTTATCACATGGGCGTTCCACAAACATTAAATGCCATTAGAAAGTTGTATTGGATACCCAAAGGCAGAATGACTGTAAAGACAGTTTTGAATAACTGTGTCACCTGCAAAAGGATTCATTCCAGATCTTTCAGGAAGACCAATCCTCCTGATTTGCCAACAGAGAGAGTCACCTTTAATAGGCCTTTTGAAACAGTTGGCATAGACTATACAGGAAGTTTGACTGTTGGTCTGGGAACAACAGAACAAAAAATGTACATCATACTTTACACATGTTCATCTTCTAGAGCAGTCAGCTTAGACGTAGTGAGTGATCTCTCCGCAGAATCATTTGTCTATAGCTTTAGAAGATTTTGTGCTAAGCATTCTGTACCCAAAATTGTTTGGACAGATAATGCAACCTATTTCAAGGCTGGTGAAAACCAAATAAATGACATATTACAAAATTCACATACCATAACATATCTACAAAATAACAAAATAAAATGGAAATACATCCCTGTTGCATCACCATGGTATGGAGCAATCTGGGAAAGGAATATCCAAACAATAAAGAATTGCCTAAAGAAATCAATAGGTAAAAAACAAATTGAATTCTTTGAACTTCTCACTCTCATTAGTGAAATTGAGAATGTTGTCAATAACAGACCTCTTACTTATGTAGGGGATAATATTAATGATGTAGAGCCTCTCACCCCAAATCATTTGATTAAGGGAGAAGTCATTAACCTTCTACCTGATTACAATATCTCCTTGGATGATCCACCTTGGAGTGATAATAATCATGATTTGCAAAATAGATTATCACAAATAACAAATATAAAAACAAAATTTAAAAAGCAATGGAGTGATGAATACCTTGTTGGGTTGAGAGAAAGACATAAATATATACAAAACAAAGACTGGGTTAATAAAATAGGGTAGGAGATGTAGTTCTAATTAGACAAAATACACCAAGACAGTGTTGGCCATTAGGTAGAGTTTTAGAACTAAAAACTGGGGAAGATGGATTAACCAGGGTTGTAAAACTTAAAACTGCTTCAGGTGAAACTATAAGAGATGTATCACTCTTATACCCCCTAGAAGTAGGACCAACTACTGTTAACAAAAATGATCATGAGATGAATCTATAATAGATTCTGATGATGATCAAAATTTGACCCAAACTATACCAAACCTAACCTGTTCAATAAATGATGTAACTAGTCCTACTACTACAATAACCTATACCACAAATAGTAGACCACAACGTTCAACTGCTCTACGAGCTAGGCAGATGTTACAACAAAAGATAAGGGCTGGAGTATTGTAATATTTCCTATGGAAAATAAACTAAAATGCAACACCCTTTCATTTTGAAAAGGGTGAGGACTTTATAAAATGCTACACTTTTTATATTAAAAAGTGAGGAAAAACAAAAATGGAATAACAAATAAAACATAAATATAGGTAATCTAAGATGGGTTAACAAATATTAAAGAAAAAATTGGGTTTCACATGCAATTTTTCCTTTCTGGCTGGCCCCAATGTATGGAAAATTTGGGAGTACCGAAATGGAAGACCCACCTAATCTTGGATAAGCCATATTGACATTAAAAAAATAATAATAATAAAAAATAACTCAGAAGGAGAACATGAACTCTTGCTGAGAAAAATTAAAAAGACACCAACGAAGAAACAAATATGGGATGAAAAGAAAAAAAGATCCCATGGCTAGAAATAGCAACACGGTTTTGAAGAAGAAGAAAAAGATCGGGATAAGCTGAACAGCAGAATAATAAGGGGCAACGCAAGACGAAAAAGCCGGAATAAAAATGTTTTATGGTGTCAAGAATAAAATTATACAGTTTCAAGGTAAGAAGTTCATAAATTTCCCTTCGGTTATTAAATTTAGGTTGAATAAGCTAACATTTCAGCTGTAATTGTTTAACAAAAGAGTATGGAAGTCCTGTTTATGGACAAATAGTTAGGCTGGTTCATCTTTGGCCTAGGTCTTCCATCTCCAACGTAGCCTAGGTTGTGTTTAGGTTACTCTGGTTGGAGCAGGACCTATTTTTTCCATAGAGAGTATATGTGATCTTCCCAGGAAACATCACGGGAAAAGGAAATGCCAAGAATGTTAAGACAAGAGGAAGGATTGAGTTGTCTATTGTTGAAGGAAAGACGATAGTCGTGTCGAAGATTGTGAAGAGTAGACAGATGAAGGAACTGAGTTTTTGAGGCATTGACAGCCACAAGGTTTTCTCTGCCGCAATCAGAGATAGCAGAAAGATCAGAAAGATAACCGCCCTACGCGAAGCATGGTGTGACTGTTGCATTGACGCTTTATGAAGTCGGTGGAGAAGTGAAGAGTGGAATTATTGGCATAGGAGTGACTAGGACAGGAAGTGCAACTTAATAAATCATTGATAAATAAAAGGAAAAGAATGGGTGACAGGAAAGAATCCTGAGGAACACCACTGTTAATAGCTTTAGGAGAAGAACAGTGGCCATCTACAACCGCAGCTATAGATCATTCAAAAAGGAAATTGGAGATGAAGGCACAGATGGAAGGGTAGAAACCGAAGGAGGGCAGTTTGGAAATTAAGGCTTTGTGCCAGACTCCATCAGAAGCTTTTGATATGCCTTGTGCAATAGCAAAAGTTTCACCGAAATTCCGAAAGTAGGATGACCAAGAAGATGATCACTAGAGCGTTCCTTACGGAACCCATACTGACAATCTGAAAGAAAATTGAGAAGAGAGGTGTTTAAGAATCTTCCTATTATTGTCAATAATTGGAACTTTTTTATTAATTACGTTAAGAATTTTTGTACATCAAGATCGGTTTCTTTAATTACATCCTCTCCAAGTTTAAAATTTCTTTTAAAAATTCTTAAAAATCTTAAAATTGTTCAAACTTTTCATCAATTTAATACTTTAAATCAGGGGTCGCCAACGTTTTTCCATTAGGTACCACCTATCAATATTCACATTTTAAGACTTTATCAAAACCATTTTAAACACCAATAGTTATAAAAAATACATCAAAAGTCCTAAGAAAATGTCTTTAAAGGGCCATAGTTACAGTGTGAGCAATAAGTTGTTTAGTTCATTTCATCCATTGCGATTAGGAAAAGTGATTTTTATAGCAAAGTCAGCCTGAATGTGATGCGGGATAAATACAATGGAGATGATTATTTCTTTCTTTTTTGTAATAAATGTACTTTTTGTATTATTTTTTCGGTGAATTAGGGTGCCACACAAAATCTCTTCGCGTGCCAGCCTATGGGACGCGTGCCTTCGTTTGCCGAGCCCTGATTTAAATTATAGAATATACAACTACTAATATTGTTTAAATGTTTATCTACGTTCTACGTATATATTACGAGTAAATCTGAACTCGTAAACTACACATGAATACTTTGTAAACGGCATTTTTTTTGCAAATATAAAAGAAAATTATTCCACAAAATAAATCTAGTTCAAAATAATAAGTTCAATGCAGATGGAAAACTTATAATTGCATATTACTACAAGAAATTTGAATAAACAATTCCCAAGTATATTTCAAATAAAAAAAATCTGGTGAAAACCCTGAGAATACACGTCTGGACAGTAAGGCGGTGTGTGTGTGTGTGTGTGTGTGTGTAAGAGAGAGAGAGAGATGTTATAATATTTTCACTGAGAAATAACTAAAAGCTCTTGAAAATATTGAAGATATTAAAGACTTAAAATATTAATTAGCTTTTAATTTCTACTTCTTTTATAAGCTCTGTTCAGTCAAAAGCGTTCTTAATTTAGTTAAATTTTGTTGCTTGTGCCAAAATCAAATGAAAATTTAAAATTTTAAATAGTACATTTTAAACTGTTCTTTCTCTCTCTCTCTCTCTCTCTCTCTCTCTCTCTCTCTCTCTCTCTCTATATATATATATATATATATATATATATATATATATATATATATATATATAATATTCTTGATCAATTTGGAAAACTATTTGTTTAATTTAATAAGTTGGAGTTACTTGTTTAAGTTTGTTTGTCCATAACACTTTTTTATCAGTGATAGAACAAATATTAAGATGTGTCCTTTCTACAGGCGAACACTAAATCCTGTCCATTGTGTCTACTTAAAAAGTGAGGGCGTAATTGAGCTTAATGTACTTTGAATGTAGAATATTTAAAGGGTACATTTAGTGGGCTGAAGGTATAGTGACAGTAGTGTGAAAGGTTTTCTTTAATTTCTAAAAGGGTATTTTGCCCAAAATCGAACCGTTTCATCTACTTTCGATCACTTTTGATCTACCAACTATGTACTCTTGAAATATTTTTTTATTTGCAGAATACATTTAAGCTCATTTACTCTCACAATTATAAAATAGAGTGGATAGGATTTACAGGGAATTTAAAATATTACCACAAACTACTCCAAGTCGCTAAGTTAAATTTTGATCAGTTGCTCGCACTTAGAGACCGTTTTACACGAATTACAAAATTAAGATACGTGGTAAGTACCTCAAAACTATTTTCTCGCTTTATGAAGCCATATGTAATGTTTTGATATTTAATGTGAATATTTACTTCAGTTTATCTTAAATTTCTCAAAATTTTATGTCTGTAAATAATCGAATTAGGCCTTTGAGAACAATTCTTTTTTATCGTTCCACTTGCTAAGATTGGGTGTAAGTTTCTTTCACTGCAAAGCATATATTAGGTCATCCTGAAGAAAGAACTGTCTTATTACTTAGCATAATAAATCTTGTACTTCGGACACAGAATCTCGCACCAGGAACTTCAGTATTATATTTACAATTCGTTTGTAGTGATACGTTTGTGAACACATTCAAAATTTTCACAACGCATTATACGTAAACTTGAATGAAAAGGCAAAGTATTACTCGAGTTCTCTTCCCTAAAATACATATTTTGGGAACTCTCTAATAATGATTCATTTATATACAAATTATATTGTGCTCGTATCTTCAATTCATTATGAATTGTCTCTCAAAATCTGACCACTAATATACTGTATAAACAAAAGGTGGTCTCTCTCACGAACATAATTGAAATGTTCGTTTGCGATCTTTAATGAAAGAGATCCAAATTATAGTCTTATCATGAATATTTAAAAGTGAACATTCTTATTTTATTTACGTTAAATCTAATCCTGTAACAACATTTGCAGATAATCGCATCATGAATATCATTTTTCATTATAATAATAATTTTTAGTGTTTATCGTAAAAACAACGCGATAAAGACACGGATCACATTATCCTGAAACAAAAAACGCCACTTGTAAAAAGTTGCTTAATTAAGAAAACCAATTTGAACATTAAATTTAAAAAAGAAACACTTCTTAGGTGTTTTCTGTATAGAACAGTTTATATCACAAGTTGCAAGCTCTGAACTTTTTAGTTATGAAAATATCTTTTGAAGACTCAGTAAGGTTTGAAAATATTATTCACAAACATAACATCACTGAAATTTAAATTCATTCATACATCTCCTTTTATCGAAATTCTTCAAGATTTCTGTAACGTGTAAGCAATCATGCTATACTAAAAATCTGGCAACCGAATATCTTTTAGAGCAAACATCAGTTTGGAGCATTTGTGAGGATAAAAATATATTGTTCGACTTATCTGTACAGTCGTTCAAGATTATTTTATGACTAATGTCGTTGGTTTGTTTCGCGGGTCGGGCATTATACGTGAAATACTTATTCTAAACCACAGCAATTGTTAGCTGAGAAAAAATGCACTTATTGAAAGAGAATTTTTTAATACTGTTTCTTTTATTTACTACAAATCAAAAGTATTTTTTTGAGTCAAGATACTCTTCGCTGTTCTGAACACCGTTTATGTGAGAATTAATGTTTAGTCGTTTATAGGGTTTTAGACCAGTTTATAGAGACTGAATTTATTTTCTCAAAATTAAACACCGAATCTATCTCTAGACAAATTTTAATTATATATTCGGCAGCAGTTTTATACTTATGTTTTAAGTATTTAAATCGGTATCTATAACTTCCATAGTTGCACTTATATCTATATCTCTTATCTGTCATTCAACCTATCAATTAAACAATTTGATAAACAATAAACAAAAAACAATAATAATAATAATTGCATATTATCTATTATCACGGAGTATTCGATAATTTTCCCGTAGGTTTTCGATTAATTTCGTTAGTGTTAACGAAAATATCACTAAAATATTTTTATATCCTAACCGTTTTACGTCTTGAAGTATTTATAAAACCTCCTTGATAAATAATTTAGTGAATTATTCACTCATTTTATACTTATTTGGTTTAATAATGGAAGGTAAAAAGAAGGTATGAAAGGTATGAGACTAATTTTCTTCCAAACAAAAGCAGTAAATTCGTTCGAAAGTAGAGTAATTATTTCACACGCGAGATACATTTGTGAAGCGATTACATTAATTAATAATTAATAGAAAACAATTCTGTCACATTTTATTTCATAGTTGTTCAGTGAAATTTTTACCATTTATCCTTTGTATGGCGAGTACTCGTCTGAAATAGACTGGGTTCTCGCTTCGAAGAGCGATCGTCCGATAAGGGCTTTCAAAATATTTACGTGTCTCCATTCGCCGAACTCGAAATGCGTATCAAGATATTTACGTTTTGATATTTCACAGTGAAATATTAAGAGTTTTTAATTGTCATTTTTATTATTATTTGGTGTTAAATTTATTTTCAAAATATGCTACACTGAAAGTTAATGTCATTTACTATTAAAAAACTGCTGTACTCTAATGCGAACGTTAATTTGAAGTGGAATTCTATCCTGAATTCTTCAGCATTCGCTTCAGAACAAAAATTTTCAAATTTTAAACGAGAAAAATGTGAGAACTTGTTGTGCGCAACCCCTTCATTTATGTGGTGCGCACCTTTTTCCGATTGCACTTATTTCGTACGCACGTGTTCGTTTATGTCAGGATGACTGCCTATCCACTCGGATAGCCTTTCAATTTTATACGCTTAGTTTCCCTCGGCTTACTTGAAGCCTACTTTGAATTTTCAAACTTTCAATGTTAATTTACCCTCAGCTTACAAGAGAGGCCTATTGCAAGGTAGCATAGAAACGACACACTCTCTCTTATAAAGTTTATTTAATTTCACTCCAGTTAAGACATAAATTGAAAGAAATATGCGGATGTACGATTACAAATTTTGTTTAAAAAATCAAATTCTTAATTTAAAGAAAATGTTTGCAAGTATTTAAGTCTCAAAAAACATTTATACAGAGGGTTTTTTTATTTGCGTGTAACTTTAAAAACAACACTAAATTAAAATTTCGTAATTTAAGGAGTTTACAAAAAGTTTACTTACAAAAATTTGGGAAATTTACTCTCAACAGTTCTGCGCGAGTTCCGCAATTTTAACAGGAAAAAAGTCCGTCAAATAAATTAGATTTCTTCTCACAATAACTGAATGGTCATGCACTAACTTCCCGAGTTTTCACAGGACCAACTTCAACGCAAGATATTGAATCTTCCCTGAGGGAACTTAATATGTCGCAAACTTAAAGTTTAACATTTAATGACAACAAAATTAACTTAAAAGAATTTCCACCAAGTTCTTTTTTCCGGTCACTAACAATAAGGCTCTTATACATAAATTCGCAAAAACAAAAGAAATTCAGATTTTAGAACAGCGTGAGATAATTTCAAATCAACAAAGAAACTTTCAAACATGTCACAGATTTTAAGGAGTTATTCTTACAAGCCACTTTTAGCTTTTGAAGACGGATCTACAATTGCCTTATAACTCTAAGTTACATCTCAGGATTACAAGAACTCCTCCCGTGTCTAAAGGGCCTATGAAAACCATTTTCGTTACATGACATCATTCGTACAAAATTACTAATCTTCTATTGGCTCTAATCTCAGCTTCGTTAAATTCTACGCTCCGCCTTTCTTAAAGAAATTTTCAAATTAAAATTTAAAAATTAAAATTTAAAAATTAAAATTCATAATTAAAATTTTAAATTTTCTCTCGAGGGTTTCCCTCCGACGAAACCAAGAAAAAACAAACCGAAACTTTACAAGGTTCAAAATGAAACGGACCCTTGTTAAGCTATATTTCCCCTTTCGGACTCAACCATAAATCTAAACAAGACTGTCAAACAATAATTTTTCTTCTCTGATTACACACTTAGCCTTCGGCTATATCCAGGGTACCGGCACTCTTTACTTTGGTCGGTGTTCATTTTAAAAGATTTAAATTTTCACGCGAAATTAAATAGATTTCAAAATCACTTCACTCTTTCTTTCTACACTTTTTATTTACATTTTGATATGAGATTTTCGCATACAAATTGACCGTCACAACATCCCTCCCCTCCTTTAATTTTGCACTCCGATGCAAACTTTCTGAACTAGGGGCGGTTATCATCACTAGATTCACAATTTTCACTACTTTCTTTTTATTTGTCCCTTCTATTGGGACACTAACATTGGCACATTTAGTTTTAATCGTTCTCGGTTTCTTCGTAGTGTACTCGAGGTTTGGGCCTAAGAGCATAGGGACGCTCGATCGGTGGCCCTGTGAAAGCAGCCTGTCTGCTTTGTCCGGGAGACCCTATTCCCACAAGGTCCCCGCGAGGAAGTAGTTCGGAAGCACCAGGCGGTTCCTGTCCGCCACTCGGTCCTGCCAGTGGGCAGGAAGTGCATTCCGGTTCACCTCCACTAGTCGATGTTTCCCCGTTTCCTGGGCGAGGCTCTCCGGGAGGAAGTACTTCGGGAGCGCCCGGCGGTTCCTGTTCCGCCACTCGGTCCTGCCCGTGGGCAGGAAGCGCGCTCCGGTTCGCTTCCCCGTGTTGATGTTTCTCCGGTGCCGAGGGCGAATGTCCAGAGAGGAGGGGCGGTGACCATTCCCCCATCTCGTCCCCTGCGCCATCCGCCCCGCCTTGTCGCTCGATGTCCTCTGGTGGGGCATCGATGCTGCGGCGGATGCGGTCCCGATGGATCACTATCTGATGTCCAGTGATCATGTGACGCAGGAGATAAGTGACTGGAGTCTTCTGTTCGAGGATGATGTACGAACCCTCGTACCGGGGCTCCAACTTGCCTCTGCCCGGTCGTGGGTAATCAATGTACACCAAGCCATGGGGCGCCTTTTCTTCGAACGGTTTCAATTCCTTGATTCCATTGGTCTTCTCATAGCTACGCATGAACTCTTCCACTCGGCGGTAGATTTCGCTCAGACTCCTCTTTCGGTCTTCGGCGATTCTTTAGGGTTGTACGGGCTCAGGCACGCCTCCTGTGGCATGCGGAATAGCTTCGAAAGTACATTGGGGGGTCGTCCGTACATCAAGAAGAATGGAGAATACCCCGTGGCTCGGTGCACTCGGATGTTCAGGGACAATTCCACGGTGTCGAGGATTTTATCCCAGTCTCGTCCAGTTTCTTCACAAAGTATTCGGAGTTTGATGCACAGCTCTTTGTTCAGACGTTCGATCTTCCCGTTGCTTTGGGGATGGTATGCGGCGGTCCGTTGGTGTTGTACTTCCCAAACCTGGAAGAGCTCCTGCAAGGTAGTTCCAAAATTCCTTGCCTTGGTCGGATACTACTGCGGAAGGGGCGCCTAGTTTGCACAATATTAAACGATGAAACTTGTCCGCCACCTCCTGGTCCCTCTTATCTCTTATTGCTGCCAGTGTCAGGATGGTAAACTTGCTAAAACTGTCCACACACGGAAGGATATAATTGCTGCCTTCCCCAGTCGGAGGAAGGGGGCCTACTAAGTCAACGTGCAGAAGTTCCCAAGGACTGTGGCCTCGCACACAAGGCATTGTTTCCACAGTCTCTTTCCGCGTCTGTTTGTTCCGCGCGCACGTCTCGCACTTTTGGACCACCTGCCGTACTTGTTGAACCATGCCTGGCCAAAAATAGAGGTCCCGTAGGATTTCTGTAGTCCCCGCAGCTCCAGGATGAATGCTCCCAACGTCCGTGTGTGCGTTCCAAATGAGCTGTTCTCTCAACTTTTTAGGAACTACGATGACCTCTCTCCCGTTCACATCGATGTAAACCAGCAAGTTTCTCACGAGTTTGAATCTCGACGGCGAGATGGGCTTGGATACAGGCCAGCTGATAGCCTTCCTTTCTTCGATGGCTGTTCGAATTGCCGCTATTTCAACGTCCTTCCGCTGGTGTTTGCTGATTACCCTGCGATCAATGACCGCTTTTTCGTATATCGCGTTCACAAACTCCTTAGTCACTCCAGGCGGACGGGACAACCAATCGGCCACTCTGTTGAGTTTGCCCTTCACGTACTCGATGAGAACGTCGTATTCTTGTAGTGTCATAACCCAACATGCTAGTCTTCCATTGGGCTCTCGGTGTCCTTCCCTCAGCAGCCACTTCAACGGCTTATGGTCAGAATGGACGATGACTCTCTGACCAAATATAAAGGGGCGAGCCTTCTTCAATGAAAAGACGATTGCAAGCAGCTCCTTCTCGTAGGTGGAATAATTCAGTTCTCCGCCCGTTAAAGTTCTGGAGAGAAATAGGATTGGTTTTTCGATTCCTTCTTGCTCCTGCGCGAGTACTCCCCCGATGGCTACTTGACTCGCGTCCATGTTCAAAATGAACTCCTGATCAAAATTTGGGTACGCCAGTATGATGTCAGTTATCAGAGTATCTTTGAGTGATTGCCAGGCGGTCTCTTGCGGAGTGTCCCATCCCCAAGATTCCTTGGTGGACACTACATTAAGAGGGCGCGCAATCTGACTGAATCCCTTTATAAATTTCCGGTAGCAGGAGGCGAGGCCTAAAAATTGCTTCAATTCCGTTTTGTTAGTTGGCCTCTGGGAGTTTTTAATGGCCTCTACTTTGGATTCCTGTGGCTTCACCCCGTTCCTGGTGACCACGTGGCCCAGATACTCCACCTGAGATTGTAATAATTGACATTTTTCTAACTTTACCTTTAAGTTGGCGGTGCGTAGGCTATCCAAGGCTCGTTGTACCTTTTTGTCATGTTCTTCTAAGGACCTTCCAAGGACAATGAGGTCATCCAGGTAAATCAACACTTCTTTATCCATTTGCTCCCGAAAAATAAAATTCATTACTCTTTGGAACACTGGTGGACTATTGGACAACCCAAACGGGACCACCCTGAACTCCAAATGACCGCTTCCCGTTGAGAAGGCAGTTTTCGAGATGCTGTCGTCGTGAATAGCTGTCAATATCCCGAACGTAAATCCATGCTCGAGAAATAATGAGTCTCGTGCAGCTTGGCCAAGGTTTCATCAATGATGGGTAGTGGATATTTGTCCTTGATGCAGATAGCGTTCAAAGGTCTATAGTCTACACAGAGCCTCAGGGCCCCACACTTCATTTTCACAATTACTAAGGGAAACGACCAGGGGGAACGGCTATGCTGTATCACTCCTTGATCCAGCATTTCTGCTATTTGTCTCTTGACCTCCTCCTCGTGCGCAATAGGTATCCTGTAGGGACGCCTAAATATGGGAGGATGATCCTGTGTTTCCAACTTCATAGGCATCAAATCATTATAACCCAACGGCTTGCCATCCAGTGAGAAGACATTTGAGTAAACCCTTAGCCATTCTTCGACGGTTTTCTTCTCTTCGTCGGAGAATGATTTTTAACCGCGAACATAGGACTTCAGGCGTGTCACTCGTTCTTCGAAGTCCTTCTTCGACGCATGACTTCCTTCCACTGTGACATTCATTCCAGTTTGGGGTGAGTGTCGAACGGCCGTGTCGACTACCCTCCCTATTATCTCTGCCTCCGTCACTAGGCCCACGACGTCTCCTTGGTCGCCAAGGTGTTCTTAGTCACTTTGATTGATCATCAGTAACCTTATTTTCCCTTTTGGGATCCTGCTCGGCAACATTTTTAAATTCCCCCGAGCCTCACTGCATATTCCGTGCAGCGGAGAATAGACGTCCAGGGGAGCTACGTCCCCGGGTTTCATTCTGACTCCCCTCGTCAGAATTACGGCGGCCACCTTTTGTTCTTCATGCGGAATTGTCTCTATGAGAGTCACCCTCGCACCTTCTTCACTGTCTACTCCCTTCCCTCGTATGGTTACTGTTTCATTCAGCGTGACTGTCCTCTTCCAGTGGTCTATCTTGGTTTCGTAAATTTCTAAGAACGGTACACCTAATATCAAATCCTGCGGGGCTTCTGGTACTATATAAGCACACACAAAAAATTCGTCCAACCCAATCCAAATAGTTAAACGAAGTTCTCCTTTAAAGGGGTAGGCGGGTCCAGTAAAACCTCGCACCGAGATGTCGGCGGCTTTCAAAGGGGGACTCCCGATCTTTTTATACATAGCCAGTGTCATCAGTGAGACGGAAGCTCCACCATCGACTAGCGCGGTGAAAGCTTGTTGAGCGACGAATACTGGTAGGGTGATCAGTTCTAACCGGCGATTCGCCGTTATTTCGACTGCGGCTACCTGGGAGACCTCTCCTCCGGGTCCGCTTGAAAATTTCGCCGAGGGCACGATTTGGCCCAGTGCCCCACTTGCTTGCAGACCCAGCATTGATCCCGGTTGACTTCTTCTTTATTTTCTCTCTTCTTAGAACCCTTTTCCGCCCCTGACTTCGCTTTATTTCGCTTCTGATTCTTCGGGTTGACATAGCAGTCTCGGGCGATGTGATTTTTTCGGTGGCAAATATAACACTGCTTCTCCAGCACCCCTTTTCCGGTGGACTTGTTTGGGGCGTCCGATTTGTCTACGGCAGTTAACCCAACGTCTTACTGTCCTCTTACTGTCCTCTTTTGTGGTGTCTCTTCTTTTAATACGTCCTCATCCCGTAGCCCGAGTCCTGGATTGTTCGAAGCATACTTGATCGATTCCAACCAGTATTCTTTAAACGACTTTCCTTTTACAAAATTTCTGGCGTATTCTGGTAAGACCAACTTAAACGCATCCTTTAATATGGTATCTTTAACATATCTCATTATAGGATCAGCCTGTACCAAGGCATTACCTAAACTTAATAATCTCGTGGCAAACTTGTTGAGTGTCTCACTTTTTTCCCCTCTTGGCGGCGTATATCTTCCTTCGAATTACACTTTCGTCCATGGCACTGCCACACATCTCTAGGATTTCCTCCTTAATCTCTCGGTAGGAAAATTTGCGATTGGAATTTCTCCACGTGTCCAACAACACTCGGGCTGGACCTGCACTCTTCTTGTACAAGATGTGGAGTCTCTTCTTTTCATCCATGGTGACTTCTTTCAAGGCAGAGAAAAAAGCTGCAGGGCTCGTGACCGGGTTCCCACGGTCGTCCTCCAAGTGGCCCCACAACCTCGGGACGTACGATTCGTCTACTACCTGTTCCCGTTGCAGAGGTAAGCTAGTACTCTAATACCTGTACGACGGCTTGTATATACTTCTGCAGGTCTTCATCGGTGTGGTGTTTCTCGGTGCTTGTGGTGGGTGCACTTCTGAAAGGGTTCTTTGGGATGGCTCCTGGGTTCTCTTGTGCCCGTTCGCCCATGCACCTCGGCGGACTTCCTTCCGTCGTCCGTCCAAAGGTCGTCTGCTCTGGACCCCTTACTACTTTGGGAAATTCAGGATAAGAGGTGAAGGAAGTTCCTGCGTCGAAAGTTCTCCTTCCTCTGTAGCGGGAGGAACTAAATCGCTTCTCTTGGGACGAACCCCCGACGTGAGATTGTCCCCATACTCCCGCTGCGGAGTAACCGTCGCACGGTCCTCCGGCTTTAACTCTCTCAGGTTTAATTCTTCCTCTAATTCCGTGCATTCCTTTAGTAACCGATTAGTTTTGGAAAACTTTATCTTTTTTAAATTTTGCAACCTTTCTGTACTCATTTTCTTTAAGTTCGTTGGTTCGGAATCACTAATGTCACTTGCGCTGTCTTCCCCGTTCGTTCGATCCACGCTCTTTACCGATATTCCGTAGCTTATTTGTTTATTTATTTATTATTTTAAAAACGTTACCACTGTTAGCGACACTTTTCACTGTTCCCAATATTTTCTAACTTAGTGCTTTTCTCTGTCACGCAAATTTATTTTAACAAAAAGTCACACTCGTGCTACTAATACCTTGCAATAAGATCCCACTTCTGACACCATTTATGTTGTGCGCAACCCCTTCATATATGTGGTGCGCACCTTTTTCCGATTGCACTTATTTCGTACGCACGTGTTCGTTTATGTCAGGATGACTCTGCCTATCCACTCGGATAGCCTTTCAATTTTATACGCTTAGTTTCCCTCGGCTTACTTGAAGCCTACTTTGAATTTTCAAACTTTCAATGTTAATTTACCCTCAGCTTACAAAAGAGGCCTATTGCAAGGTAGCATAGAAACGACACACTCCCTCTTATAAAGTTTATTTAATTTCACTCCAGTTAAGACAAATTGAAAGAAATATGCGGAAGTACGATTACAAATTTTGTTTAAAAATTCAAATTCTTAATTTAAAGAAAATGTTTGCAAGTATTTAAGTCTCAAAAGATATTTATTCAGAGTTTTTTTTTTTATTTGCGTGTAACTTTAAAAACATCACTAAATTCAAATTTCGTAAATACGAAGTTTACAAAAAGTTTACTTACAAAAATTTGGGAAATTTAATCTCAATAGTTCTGCGCGAGTTCCGCAGATTTTTCCAGGAAAAAAGTCCGTCAAATAAATTAGATTTCTTCTCACAATAACTGAATGGTCATGCACTAACTTCCCGGGTGGTACTTGTAGGTTATCTCCCCCCCATCAATTTTGACAGAATATTTTCGTTAAAACTAGCGAAAATATCACGACTTAACCTAACCAATTATCAAGGGCGTAAAGTTGATCTATTAGTAAATAGTAAATACTATTCCAGAAACAAACAATGTGATAATTAATAATAGATCAACTGTACGCTCTTGATAATAATTGGTTAGGTTAAGTCGTGATATTTTCGTTAGTTTTAACGAAAATATTCTGTCAAAATTGGTGGGGGGGAGATAACCTACAAGTACCTCCCGGGTTTCCACAGGACCAACTTCAACATAAGATATTGACTCTTCCCTGAGGAAACTTAATATGTCGCAAACTTAAAGTTTAACATTTAATGACAACAAAATTAACTTAAAAGAATTTCCACCAAGTTCTTTTTTCCGGTTACTAACAATAAAGCTCTTACACATAAATTCGCAAAAAACAAAAGAAATTCAGATTTTAGAACAACGTGAGACAATTTCAAATCAACTTAGAAACTTTCAAACATGTCACAGATTTTAAGGAGTTATTCTTGCAAGCCACTTTTAGCTTTCGAAGACAGATCTACAACTGCCTTATAACTCTAAGTTACACCTCAGGATTACAAGAACTCCTCCCTTTGGTGTCTAAAGGGCCTATCAAAACCATTTTCATTACATGACTCCATTCGTACAAAATTACTAATCTTCTATTGGCTCTAATCTCAACTTCGTTAAATTCTACGCTCCGCTTTTCTTAAAGAAATTTCAAATTAAAATTTTAAATTTAAAAATTAAAATTTAAAAATTAAAATTCATATTTAAAATTTTAAATTTTCTCTCGAAGGTTTCCCTCCGACGAAACCAAGAATAAACAAACCGAAACTTTACAAGGTTCAAAATGAAACGGACCCTTGTTAAGCTATATTTTCCCCTTTCGTACTCAACCATAAATCTAACCAAGACTGTCAAACAATAATTTTTCTTCTCTGATTGCACATTCAGCCTTCGGCTATACCCAGGGTACCGGCACTCTTTACTTTGGTCGGTGTTCATTTTAAAAGATTTAAATTTTCACGCGAAATTAAATAGATTTCAAAATCACTTCACTCTTTCTTTCTACCCTTTTTATTTACAGTTTGATATGAGATTTTCGCATACAAATTGACCGTCACAACAAACTTTTAAAATAAATTGAAAATGTTTTTCAAATTATATATTAATAATTATGACATTATTTTAAATTTCTCTCTTTTTTTCTTTCTATTTTCCTCAAAGACGACAAATGGAGAAATCAGGAAATTAAATAAGTAAAAAGCTAATGCGAGACTGCTAAAGTTTCTTTATTTAAGTCTCGTGGTCGCTTCCTTCCAGTAATGAATACGCTCATAATTTTTACTTAACAGAAATTATCACTTTATGAAGAGATTATTATGGCTGAAGAAAATAGATTGCATTCTCTTCTGACATCGAAGAAGGAGAAAATGTTAGGCTTTAATTTCTACTCAAATTCAAAATTATAATCTTAAATAAATTAAAGTTCTTGCAATCACTATTTTCATTTGCATTATTAAAATTAAGCCACGCAAAATTCAACTAAAATAATATATTTTGTGCTAATAGTTATGTTTAGGTGGATTTAATTCCAGCAATAAATGTCGTGCTCATTTTCGGAAAAACGTTCGACTAGAAACAAAATTTCAAAAACATTAAAAAAAATCACTAATTAGTAATATCGTGTTTTTGTTTGAATAATAATTATTTCTGGTGGCTGTAATAAAATTTCAAAAACAAAACAGTCATTACTGATTAGTAACATTTTACATTCTTAGAAATTTTGTGTTCCTAGGCGAACCTTTTTCCGAAACTGTACATATACGTGTACAGGGTTATTTAAAATGATTCATCCGATTTCAACTGAGAATACTTCCGTACCTATCAACCGTGCATCAACTGGGCATACACCACACATGAAAGAGGAAATCTCCGAGTTTTACAAGATCACCGCGAGAGGGCTCCAAAGTCACGCCGTGGCCTAGCCTAGCAACAAACAGTCAGTGTGAAAATGGCGTCCGCACAGCAGAAGGCGTTTTGTGTGTTGCAGTTTTCGAGCTGTAAATCGGTAGTCACAGTGCAGCGTGAGTTTCGTGGACGTTACCGAACAGATCCACCGGGTGCTCAGAGCACCCGGTGGATCTGTTCGGTAACGTCGACGAAACACGCTGCACTGTGACTACCGATTTACAGCTCGAAAACTGCAACACACAAAACGCCTTCTGCTGTGCGGACGCCATTTTCACACTGACTGTTTGTTGCTAGGCTAGGCCACGGCGTGACTTTGGAGCCCTCTCGCGGTGATCTTGTAAAACTCGAAGATTTCCTCTTTCATGTGGTGTATGCCCAGTTGATGCACGGTTGATAGGTACGGAAGTATTCTTAGTTGAAATCGGATGAATAACTTTGAATAACCCTGTATATATATATAGAGTACGTACAAAGTTGAAAATGTTTATTTTCCAGAAGAAATATATTGGAATCAGTTGGTGGGTGTGACCAAACTTCGGTAGCATTAGTTAAATTAGTTCATTTTAACTTGCCTTTACTCTCTCCATCAACGGCATTGATTTTTTCGGTTGATCCATAATCGTGAATAGGTTTTGCACCATCTTCGGTGTTATAACAGGTGTACATAAAGTCAGGATCTATTTTTGTGAAATAATTATTTTCTTCTATTTTTCTTTTCAGAAGCCCTTAGAATGAATACAGAAGAGCGTGTGGCAATAGTAATTTGGCGAATCGAGGGAAAGAAATACAATGACATCAGAGAGAAGTTTAGAAGGAGATTTCATAAGCCGGGGCCAATAGACAAGACAGTATGAAAATTGGTGAACAAATTTAAACGAACGGGATCTGTAAATGATGAAGCAAGATCAGGACGACCGTGTATGTCAGATCTTACCGTGAATGCAGTACGCGGAATTATCACTGAGGAGCCACGTAGGTCCGTTCGTGCTGCATCACACAGACTCGGCCTCCCGACGTCATCTGTGCACAAAATTCTGAAAGTTAATTTGCAGAAGAAAAGGTATCATTTGCAGGTTTTACATGATTTACATAAGGAAGATTTCCCTCGACGAAGTGCTGTGTGTGCTGATCTCGTAGAACAAATCTGGAGTGATAATTTAATGGACAACATTCTCTTTAGTGATGAAGCCACTTTCCATACGTGTGGAAAAGTAAATCGCCATAACTGTCGAATTTGGGCAGATGAAAGACCGAATGATTTCGTCCAAAATTGGGAAAGAGACTCACCTAAAGTTAATGTCTGGATGGGTTTAACAAAATCTAAGGTTTATGGTCCTTTTTTCTTTGTTGAAGCTACAGTTACAGGGCTTATTTATCTGGACATGTTGCAGCAATTCCTTGAACCTCAGCTGATTGGGGATAGGATTGTTAGTACCGTCGTCTATGAACATGATGGTGCTCCTTGTCATTATGCCAAAATTGTTCAGGATTATCTAAATGGACGTTTTCAAAATCGCTGGATCGGACGCGGAAGCAACAAAAGACCTTGGCCAGCGAGATCACCAGATTTAACCCCTTTAGATTTCTTTGCATGGGGCTTTATCAAATCGCACGTCTATCAGACGAAGATTACGAGTCTTGAAAACTTATGTACACGTATACGAACTGCTGCAGATAACATAACCCCGCAAATGCTCCAGAATGTGTTTAGAAATGCTGCGGAACGATTTGAGCTGTGCAGGGATACTGATGGGCGTCACGTCGAATCCTACTCTTAATTATTTAAATATGATCTAACTCGTAACTTGATACTGTTTTGCCGACATTTTCTCTAATCTGGCGAGACTCTAACTCTGCGAGGCTGCCCAGATCAATGTAATTCAATAGACCTCCTCAAAGATATATTCTATTTTTGTCCGCAGGAGAACAGCTGCGTTGTAATATAAACCAACAGTGCGGTGCGAAAAGTTGCACGGTAATACTTTGCGTGCAACTTGCACCAGTGGTTATAAATATATATTTTATAAGGATATAAATAGAATTATGAATCATTTGTTTATTTATTGTTTAATACCAAATAACTTTACATAAAATACAATTCTATTAACATAATTAAATGCATATTCATTTTTTTGAGAACCTTCAGGTGTATATTTACCAACATAAATACGACCTAATGGTTTAGATAAATCATTCGTAGATATCTTAATCAAACTTTGAGGGAATTGAGCAGTGACTTGTTCACCTAATTGACACACCTGCTTAAAGTCTACGATACAATCTAAACTCTTTAAAAGGAGAGAACCATTTAGTTCTTGGATGATTCATTACTTGCTCAGCACTATGGGTAGTGTCAAGATTAGGTTCAAACAAAACAGCATGTGGAACAATTAAATAAGGTGCAGGTGATGTCCCAACATTAGGACCCCCTTCTACTCTTTCCCTAACATCTTTCTTACGACCTAATGGATCTTCAAAATTAATAACATATCCAGACATATTCATTTGTGGTATACTTTCAAATGATACACCAGTAACCTGATAATAATTAAATTTTAAAATAGTAGATTTAGATTCATTATTTAAAAGATCCAAAGACAAAGTATAATATGCATCGGCATTAACACCAAATGTATTTTTAGACAAATAAACAAATTTCATTGAAGCTTTAAATATCTTCTCCTTAGTACGCCTTCTAACATTCCTTCGATGAGAATGACAAACTACTTTCCTTCTCCGTAAATAATGACGCAAACGACGTTGACGATACATCTTGAGCAGTAAGTAATACACGTCTCTCCAACGCAAGGTTAAAGAAAAGAATGACATATACGAAAAATGAGGGTCTATTTATAGATTCTGATTAAGACGGTACTAACAATCCTATCCCCGTCGTCTATCAACATGATGGTGCTCCTTGTCACTATGCCAAAATTGTTCAGGATTATCTAAATGGACGTTTTCAAAATCGCTGGATCGGACGCGGAAGCAACAAAAGACCTTGGCCAGCGAGATCACCAGATTTAACCCCTTTAGATTTCTTTGCATGGGGCTTTATCAAATCGCACGTCTATCAGACGAAGATTACGAGTCTTGAAAACTTACGTACACGTATACGAACTGCTGCAGATAACATAACCCCGCAAATGCTCCAGAATGTGTTTAGAGATGCTGCGGAACGATTTGAGCTGTGCAGGGATACTGATGGGCGTCACGTCGAATCCTACTCTTAATTATTTAATAAATGTTACCACTTTATCATTTTATGATTGAATTCCATATAATTTCCAAGTGCTTCGCAAAAATAGATCCTGACTTTATGTACACCCTGTAAAGTACATTTAACTGCGGCGATGATACGATTTCGCAAATCTCGCAAGTACCGAATCTTTGTTATGTATATCTTCGATTTGATAAATAACCACATGGAAATGCAGAGGGGTGTCACATTTAGTGGCCATCTCCTTTTCCTACATCTCTTCCTGTCCACCTCCGATGGAAGCGCTCGTTAAAGTATTCACGTACGACGGCAGCAAAATAAGACAAAACTTCATCCTGTTGAAAGACAACACTTTCCATGTAGCACACCATCATTTGCACGTTTCTGGAATTTGCGTGCGAATCTCTCTCGCACCTCCTCGTACGTCAACTCACGTACAAGTCATGATTTTCACTTTTGTTATGTAATGGTTGGGTATTCCTGGTACGAAATCAGAATACAAGGTCGGTGTCTCCAATAAATTTGTTGCGTTATAAAACAAAAACGAAAAACAATGAAACTGTATAAACATCTTGTATATATTATTTCTCTCTCTCTCTCTCTCTCTCTCTCTCTCTCTCTCTCTCTCTCTTCTCTTTTGTTTTTCCTACAAATTTCAAACTAGTCAAGCTAATACACCCAAATTAGTACAAGATGTGGGTCTTTTCGGTTTAAGTCCTGCATTGGATTTTTTCCATGTTTTTGGTATAGACGTAGATTTTTACGCTGATTCCATTTCTGCAATCCGTTTCTTGGAGAAATAAACATGAAAAAAGTTATGGCCCAAAACCTCTATTCAAATATCCACTTATATTTAACCTAACCTAACCTACCCTACCCTAACCTAACCTACCCTACCCTACCCTACCCTAAACTACCTTACCCAAACCTAACTTAACCTAACCTAACTTAACCTAACCTAACCTAATCTACCCTAACCTAACCTACACTAACCTAAACTACTTCTGCTTGTATATTCATATGTTTTTCCATATTTTTCAGATTTCATATTGTGCACTATAGTCTAGGATCTTGCTCAGAGTTCGTATAAATTTCTGGGTGCAGAGGTTTTGACGACTGATCTAGACTAATTTTGGGGCGCAGAATCCGAATTTTTCTATGCCATCGCACCAAATTGGTGCAACAGTAGTCAAAATGGCAAAAAATTGGCAAAAATGGCAAAATTTTATCAGTTTTTCATATTTTTGTCATATTCTTGATTTTAAAAATTTTTTAAGGGCAATTTTTTGTTTGAGAATCTGTTTTTGTAACATACTGCTGCCTGAACAAAGAAAACTGACAGAAATGTCAAAAAATAACAGCAAAAATAGTAAAAAATTAAGTAAATATTGTCAAAAAATCGCAAAAATTAATTTTTTGGCTATTTTGGTGCATAAACTAGCTCTAACCAATTATCTCGAACTAAATAGTCAATAAATTAGATATTAATAGCTCTGCAAGAATTTATTAAAACAAAGTATGCACAAATGTCTAAATTTCGGTATAAATCGATAAAAATGGTTGTAAAATGCTTGAAAAAATAGCCAAAATATAATTTTTTTTTACTAATTTTATGTTATTCTTAGGCTTGCTTGTTGTAAAATACTTGAACTTCCTATAAGAATCGATCTATTTGATTTCTTTAGAGTAACTAAATCATATTTATTGTGTTTCAGGTTTAGTATTGGTAGTAGCTACAAATTGAGGATCCCTGTATTCATTATGTGATTCAACAGATGATAGATCATGGTAAGTAATAATCGAATTGAATATTTAAAACATAAATATAAAGACCAATGTGTTACAAATGAATTTTTATATGTATAGAATAGAACCAGTTTATTATAATTGCAATTGCAAGAAGTCTTAGTATATTTTATTTTTTCAGGATGTATGTCAACTTGTGCCAGAGAAGAAGCATAGCTCAAACCTTGGTAAATGTATCTTGTGTCAGAAGAACAAAAGCCCAAGTGGAGAGAAATATTTGAGCAGCAGAGAACATGGAATAAAAAATTTGCTTCAGTTGGCTTCTGCGTACCCAAATGATGACAGAAGCAAGCGTTTGAAAGCTCTTACTGAGAGTCAGACTCCTTATATCCAGTATCACAGCACTTCGTGCTATGCAGCCTATAAAAAGTTCGTTGAACGTAGCCAGAAGTCTAAAAATGCTGAATCTGAACCCTCCGATTCCTCCTTAGGGGAAGCATTAACTCCAGAAAATAGTTCAAGCAAAAGGATTAAAACACAGCATATCAAAGATATGAAAGTGTGGGTATTTTGTGGTTCAGCTCGAGTCAAATTGAAAGGTGGAAACATTGACCATGATTTGTTTCGGATATGTACTCCAGGTCGTGCCCAAAAGTTATTGAGTTATGCTCACTTGTTCCAAGACGATGTTTTTACCAGAGTAGCGATGTTGAACGAATACAAAGATGTATTCGCTGCAGATGTATTCTATCATAATAATTGTATAAAGAAGCATTTTGCAGCCTATGATCGCAGAATAGAGACGATTTTGGAAAACAGACAGCAAGAAAATGAAGTTATGGGTTCTACTGACATGGTTCAAGAAGCGTTTAATGATGTAGTCTCAAAAATAGACTTCACAAGCTGTGGATACAGTGTCACCTACTTGAGACAAGAGATCAATAAAAAGCTGAACCAGGATGAATCTATCAGTAACTATTTGGTTAAGAGCCTGCTTATAGACAAATTTAAGGACACCATTTATTTTACATATCCTAGCAACAAACGAAAATCCCAGATGGTTTATTCTGTCCAGATTGAGAGTGCAAGAATTGTTGAAACTTTGCGGAAATCATCTGTCGAAAACGTTGCTAAGGACCTAAGGAAAGAGTTAAAAACTTACAGTTTTGGTTTACGCTCTAGCTATTGTGATCCAAACGATCTTGATCTAGCCTTAAAACGCTTCCAAAATGAACGTCCTCCAATATGGATGGAATTTCTTCAGCATTTGTTTTCCACCTGGAATGTATCAGATAGCAACAATCAGTTGATGCTGAAGTGTGACACTATCTTCCAGATGTTGTTTTACATCCTTCATAATGGTTTGGAGCCCACCCCATTGCATGTCGGATTTGCTCAAACTATACATAACCTGTCACAGTCTAAAGATCTTATTGAAATTGCAAACAAATGGAGCATTTGTATAGGATATCAAGAAGTTCGCAAAATAAATTTTGCACTAGCAAAACGTACAATATCTTTATGTGGTTCACATAGAGTTCCAGTTCCGCCGGTATTTGATCAAAACCATCCAATTCAAGCAGCAATGGATAATTTTGACACCTTGGAAAATACCTTGTCTGGTATTGGTTCGACACACGATACGGTGCTAGTTTTATTCCAAAATGCTCCATTAAGCTCTGCACCAACACAACAGCATAATAATGAGATCATTGAAGCTCCAGAGTCAACCCTCCGGCTTGGCAAGTTACAAAGCGTTCTTCCTTGCCAAGAAATTATCTCGATTGGACCAAGACATGAACGAGGTACAATAAGTCAAGATTTCCAAGTCTCTGAATACAAGGCAAACGATCATTTACTAGAGACTGTTAATCTCGACCATTTCCTGTGGTTTGTGATGCGATACAAACATAGAACAACCACAATACAGGGCTCTTCAACTAACTCAAATACTGATAATGATGACTTTGTTCCAAGCTTTGTTGCTGTCAAAAGCCCTTTTGTAGGAGATAGCTTGAAGCCTACAACTATTGCGTTCACTCCCATACTGCCATACAAAGCAACTGAATTTGATACCATTTTTACAACAATGATTAACTTTCAGGACGTGCTTAAGCAGCAGAATAAGCCATACGGTGCACTGTGGTGTGATGAAGAGTTTATGCTATTGCGAAGGAAATTCAGCTCCTGAAAAAAGATCTGTTCAGTAATTTGTTTATCGGATTGGGTGGATTCCATTTTGAGAAGATTGTACTTGCTTGTATTGGATCTTATCTTCATATATCGGGAATTGAATCTGTTTTGGTTGAAAGCGAATGTTTCGGTCCAGACACAGTAAAATCCGTTATGAATGGCAATCATTATGTGAGAGCCAAGCAAGGATTATCTTTCGTGCACGAAGCAATAAGAAGCATTATGTTCGATGGGTTTTTGAGTGTCGATGAACACCGTAATTTATATCAAGATGCTGCAACTAAAATTTCAATTATGGTTGCAGAACAAGAGCAATGGGACGACTTTAAGTCTTTGATATATACTCTGTCTCAATCCTTTCAACAATATATAAAGCAAAGGTCTGATAGTATTGGAAACTTTCATTACTGGTATCATTTTTACCAATAGATTGTATCCAATCATCAGAGATTTAACCTACTCAATGCGGGCAGGTCATTGGTCACTATTTCTTTCTTCTATACAGAGATCAATCCCACTTTTCTTCGCCTACAATAGAACCAACTACGCCAGATAGGCACCAATCTTCTTTGAGGATTGTTTAAACATTGAGGTACATTTTCCTGATCTCCACAAATCATTCCTTAGTAGTGGTTTTGTAGTGAGGAGAACGACACAACAATGTATTGGAGTTCCAATGGACCAGGCACTTGAGCAACATTATAATAAGCCTGCAAAAGTGTCGGGAGGATTAATTGGTTTTACTCGGAGAAAGGAAGCAGTGGCACTGTGGAATATTATTAAACATGAGAAGGACTTATATTCTTCACAAATGAGAGATTCCGGCCAGTTTGAAAAACGTGACGAGTATGATATTCATCATGAACACTCCAAGAACCATGCCTTATCGAGCTCCAGTAATGTCCAAGCTATTCAACAGTACATTTACAAAGTTGGAAACACATTGAGCAAAGCATTAGATGGCAAACCATTCAGAAACATTGCTACCGGTGAAGAGGATAAAGAGTCTTATACATATCACATTACTTGCCTGGATAGAGATATTGCTTATAAGAATTTCAAAACCGAACGGCTTGAGAAAAAAACAGAAACTTTGTTTGAAGCAATTAAGAGGCAAAAACCCACAACAGCGAGGAACACTTCCAGAAAACGAAAGGAATATGACATAAAAAAAGAAACCATTGCAGCACTGAACTACATTGCATTTGCTCAGCTCAGGGAATTTCCATTGAATCAATTACTTTTCCATGAAATTACACCTCTTCCATTTTTTCTTGTAGACAGTGATGGTTTTTTGAAGAAATCTAAGAAATCGGAATTGGGATCGGAACTTGAAAAGAAACTGGGTGAAGACCTCCCATTAGGGTGTACCATTTTTGGGTCATTTTCAAAAAGTCAAGGTCCAGGAGTCTAATGTTGTGCCAAATGATGTCCTAAACACGAATTTTACAGGCATTTTCTAATCCGACAAATTTTGAATCCCCCCCACCCCCCTTGAAATTTTGCGCATCCCCTTTTCCTAAAAACCCCATATATCTCAAACACTATCAACTTTATCGAAACATGTTATAGAATAAAAATGATTTAGAATCAAAGGTTCTATTAGAAAAGTTCATCAAAATAGAAATTTACTTAATTTTGAAAATTTTCATTTATTTTGTAAAAATTTAAATTAAAATTTTTTTTTTCTTGCAGTGCCTTCTTCTTAAATAAGGTGTTACCGCCACCTTTGAAGCATCACCCCAATGCAGCTTCGCGGCGATGGGCTTTGTATTTGCTAGTTATAATGCAAATCATAATTAGTTTTTATTATAACTAGCCTATACAAAGTGAGGACAACCTCAAAACTATATATATATAAAATAAAGCTAAAAATTAACACTATCTATAGTTGTGAGGTCCCATCGTTTTTTTTTTCCTTTATTCAACACTTTCCTCAAAAAAATAAAAAGAAACAAGTTTCCTAATTAGAAATCATTGATATAAGAGCTTTTTAAACATAAAAATAAGAAAAGACAATTTATGGTATATTTAATAACAAAAAAAAATCAGCCTCTTCTAAATTAAAACAATCTCTGCAAATAAAAATACCTAATCTATCTGTTAATGAACTATTCTTTACTGAGTTTCATTCTTTTAAGAGTCTATTTACTAGGATCAGGAATTAGTCTTCTATTCTCTTCCACAATTTGCAAAAGACCTTGAAATTCTTCTTCATTTTGACATTTGTCATGAAAGTCTTGAACCAGCTTGATTCCTCTTTCAGCGGTATCATTAACTACTCTAATAGATGAAATAATGTTTTGTAGTTTGTTGTAGTCATCGACCTCTTCCCATGTTGATGCTGGTTTCTTTATCCATGAGTCTGGTTTTGACCCACAACATTGAAATAAATGCCATGAAATTGGACCTACTAGCTGATGAAGCTTTGTGTCTTTCTTTAAAATGGGGAAAACAGGTTGCCCACATACATAATTTTCTGGAACTGGATATTTGTTTAAGGATTTTGCGATCTTATCTTTTTCATCATTACTTAGCGATCCAAAGAAACTCAAAGGGACCACTTCCTCCGTCAAATACCAGTAATGATTGGCAAAAGATTTCAAAGCAGCATTTGCAACTTCCCTATCCTCCTTCTTGTAATTCACCAAATCATGATAAAACTTCAGATCATTAGCTGGACTATCTAGTGAATTAGAACATAAAAGCCAGTATTTTCCATAAATTAATGCATTAAATAGACACATTCTCTTTAATTTCTTAATCAATGATTCATCATATGATGCTTGGTGGGCAAAAGCATACATTTTATTTGTATACAAAATCATTGCCATCCACCTGGCACGGTGCATTGCACCAGGTTTCCGCCAATGACTGTTTTCTCTGGAAACCTCTCCTAAAAGCATTAAAGTTGTTTCAGCAACTTCCTTATAGTCATCACGTGGAAAGCAGTCAGATTTTCTTAAACATTGGGTCATAAATTCTACACATTCTTCCTTTAGGCCTCTTTGATACCTTGATTTAACATCAAGAACATTGTATGTAGATTTCGTATTAATTTTCTTCCATTTAGACTCGCGAAATTCTTTGAATAACTCAAACTCAGGAGATTTACTTGGGCCAAAAATGGTTTCATACACAGCACACAAAACTCTTTCAGCCACATGATGGCGGCATGCTAACCAAATCAATTTCTTTTGCAAAAGTTCTTCAAGTAACTTACAGGAACCTTTCATCCATCCTGAATTGGATGCAGTGGTATCAAATGATACTCCAAAGACATTTTGCTTCAAGTTCCATTTTTCAATACTTTGAAATACAGAAGTGGCTTGAGACAATCCAGTGGAATCATCTATTATAGAAACTGATAAAAGTTTTTCTACATTTGGGTATCCAGTAACAAGTATTGCAAGGCGGTCTTCTTGTTCTGAACATGATTTAGTAAGCAGCTTGCTATCCCAATGTACTAGGCAGTGATCAGGAGGAGTAAAATCCTTGATGCAAGTTTCATATTTTCGTTTTCTTGTCTTTCGAGCGGCTCTTGCAGATGTGGTCCTGGAGAGAGACAGTTTTTCAATATCCTTGCCACACCTAATGGCTACTGCAGCAGCAAAAACAGTCCGTTGTCCAATAGAGAGATTAAGTCTGTCTGCAGTGGAGGAAACCAATGGCGAGGCAAGAATATTTTTGGGGCTGGAAGCATTTGAAGGTCCTGCTGTAGGTTCTGTCGGAAACTCTTCATAGCTGTCTGTCTCAGAACTGGTCGTGCTAGAAAGAAGGGTCTCTGATGTTCTGGCTGTAGCACTCACTTGCTTCACTGATTTATGTTTCTCTTTGCGTTTCTTCTCTTTCTCTAATCTAATGTACTTGCGCTGTACTTTTGACGCATAATCTGCATCTAGCAAACCTAAACATGTTTCTCGTTTTGTTCTTTGATCTTCTAAGAATGAAATATCATATGCTTTCTGAGGCTCAGTTCTCATGCGGTCTTTTTGGATTAATTCAACGGCATTTTGAGAAGAGATGTCAAAAAGGGAATCCATAATTTTCATGAAATTAGAGAGTTCATTTTCAAAGCTTGCTCTTTTTTTGTGCTTGATTAAATTATTATGCATTTCTTCTAGATTTAACAGCATCTTCCTGCCTTTAGGGTTTTTACTAATATCTATAGTAGGAATGCATGCTTTTTGCCATATTATTAGTAGCTTCTGTAGAACTTCATTAACAGTAGAATCTTTTGTAACTTTTGGACCCTTATACTGCATTCCGCAAATAAATAAAATGGCTTAGAACATCTTTATTGGATGGTAAAACAATTTTAGATGAACTCATAATATCAGCCTGCAAGCGACCAAGAATAAAGTCATGCTGTTTTGTAGCTGTTTGACTCATTTTTTATTTATTTTTCAAATAAAGCAGTCTGAAAAGAAACAATAAGAGTAAAAACAATGCTTGTTTATTAAAATTCAATGTAAAAAAGGATTTTTAAATTTGGATTATACTCACAATATACTCATAAATAATGTAACTTAAGCACCTTATTTTATATTAATACAATAAGGTGCTCTTGGACAAAAGAAAATGAAAATTTTCAAAATTACGTAAATTTCTATCTTAATGAACGTTTCTAATAGAACGTTTGATTCTAAATCATTTTTATTCTATAACATTTTTCGATAAAGTTGATAGTTTTTTAGATATATGGGGTTTTAAGGAAATGGGGATGGGCAAAATTTCAAGGGGGGTGGGGGGGATTCAAAATTTGTTGGATTAGAAAATGCTTGTTAAATTCGTGTTTAGGACATCATTTGGCACAACATTAGACTCCTGGACCTTGACTTTTTGAAAATGACCCAAAAATGGTACACCCTAACCTCCCATTGTTGTTAGAAGGGAATGATGCAATGATCATAGATTTTATGGCTCAAGTAAGGAAATTCCCGGTGAAAAAAGCAATGTTGAAAACATTTGGTGAATTTGCACACTCACTTTTAAATACGTTTTTGAGTATGGGATCCAAGTCAATCACAATTCATATCTTATTTGAAAATTACAAGGCTTCAAGCATCAAGACTGGAGAACGGATGAGACGATCAATTGCGCATTCGAAAATAAAAATTTCCATAACATCACCTGAGCAGAGGCTTCCAATTAACTTCAACAAGTATTGGAGTTCCACAGATAACAAGGCAAACTTCCAAAATGTTTTTGTCGGCTTTTTCATGGAAAACTACCATGGAGATAAAGTAATTGTACTGGGAGGGAGTACTCTTGAAAAACCTGAAGTTTGTGTCCAATTCCAAAATGGGAAGGTCTGCGAAATTCCTGAGCTTTGTTCTTTACAAGAAGAAGCAGATGACAAAGTGATGTTACATGTAAACTATGTGGTGGATAAAGCAATGCCTGGTGGTGGAGCTACAGTTTCAGTAGCTACCAGTGATACTGATATCTTTGTGTGCCTCATCTACCATTTAACAAAATGGATTGAGCATGGCCTGAAGGAATTATGGTTTGTTAAAGGCTCTGGAACAAGTGGCAAAATCATTCCTCTGCATGGCTTGCATCAAAAGCTTGAAAACGATTTGATCCAAGTTTTACCTGCCTTGCATGCTTTAACTGGCTGTGACAGTGTCAGGAGAGTAGGCACAAAATCTAGTGCACTGAAGCAGTCAAACTACTTTGATGAAATTAAGGACTTTGGCAAGGAACCACTTACAGAGGGAATAATCGAAGGTGTCGAAAACTTTCTGGTTCATTGCATCAAACCCAAGTCAAAATCCATATCATTTGATCAACTAAGATCTGAGCAATACTACAAAACTAGGGACAAAATCGATTTTACTCAGCTTCCTTGCTCTTCAAAAAGTATTAGACTGCATATTGAACGGGCATATCTTCAGTGCAAACTTTGGCTTGACTCTCCATATGGCTCCATATCTGAAAATTTAAATCCACTTGACTATGGTTACGTAAATTCTGATGAGGGACTTTTGGAACCTCAACTAACCGATTACCCAGATAAACCTCAGGATTTGATTGAACCTTGCACCTGCAAAACCTGTACCAAGAGGTCAAAATGCCCTTGCACTGCGTCATCCATACCATGCTGCTCATTCTGCAAGTGCAATCAAAGAACATGCCAAAATCCTAACGCCTGAATTTCAGCAGGTAACTGAATAAAATTACAGATGAACAAATCTGTACATTGTACTTCTGTTTCATTTTCATGGTGTCGGAAGATGATACCACAAAAGCCATAGTGCTTTTATTTGTAAATAATGTTTCAATAAAAGTTTCAAATAAACAAAAAAAAGAACAGAAAAAAAAAACAATGGGGCCTCATCATTAAATGAGGTCGTTCCCACTAAGTTTGCTATAACTTAGCCCATTGCCGTGGTGCTGCACTGGGAAGATGCACCTGAGTGACGGTAACACTCTTTCTCAATCACATAAGCGGCCTTGACAGTTTTTGTCATTTTTGCCAAACTCTTTGCCACTTTTGCAAGATTTTCAGTCAACTTCATCATCAGAAATAATACATGATCTTATCTCACAGTCTTTTACAACATGCAAACCTAAGAGTTTTATAAAATTAGCACTACTTTTTATATTTTGTCTATTTTTTCAAATATTCTACAACCATTTTTTTGTGTTAGGAAATTTTAGTAAGGCTATTAATATCTAATTTCTTGACTCTTTAGTTCGATAAGATTGATTAGAGCTAGTTTATGCACGAAAATAGCCAAAAATTTCATTTTTGCGATTTTTTGACAATATTTACTTAATTTTTTATTATTTTTGCTGTTATTTTTTGACATGTTTGTCAGTTTTCTTGGTTCAGGCAGCAGTATGTTACAAACACAGATTCTCAAACAAACAATGCCCTTAAAAAAATTTTCAACTCAACAATATGACAAAAATACGAAAAACTAATAAAATTTTGCCATTTTTTGGCAATTTTTTGTCATTTTGACCACTTTCGCACCAATTTGGTGCGATGGCATAGAAAAATTCGGATTCTACGCCCCAAAATTAGTCTAGATCAGTCGTAAAAACCTCTGCACTCAGAAATTTATACGAACTCTAGGCCAGATCCTGTACTACTATGTCGGAAATAAATTTGAAGTGGTTGTTTACAAATTGAATGGATAGAGTCGACGTGGAACAAACTCAAACGCGATAACAAGCGCCGGTGTGGTACCCACCGTTCCATAATCGACTCGTATCTCTGCGAATTTCTCTGGCGTCGCCGACACGCAGGCAAAGATCTAGTGCGCCAAATGCTGAACAATATTGCGCAGTTTGGCAAGTAGCAAACTTTGGTTTGTATTCCGTTCTGTGTTCTGGAAACCTGTAAACGTAATAAACTTGCACATAACTTTTTTCGTGTTTATTTCTCCAAGAAACGGATTGCGGAAATAGATTCAGCGTAAAAATCTACGTCTATACTAAAAATATGAAAAAAATCCAATGCCGGTGTAAGGTCTGAAAATCTACCCCCCTCCCAAAATATACCCGGGTAGATTCTCAGGCTTCCAGAATCTACCCCGGGGTAGTTTCTGGAAGCTACCCCCAGGTAGATTGTGGGAGCTCTCAGAATCTACCCCTTCCTCCCAGAACCTACCGCTTAGATTGTGCAATCAGCGTGAGTCAAACTGACCTCATTTGACTTGGTTACAGTTACTACATAGCCTACAAACTTAAGGAATAAGAATACCGGTACTGCAATAATCCTATTGACACATTCTAGGCCAGGGGTGGCCAGACTTTACTGAGATGTGATCTACTTTTTCCAAAGTTTTCCCTATACGATCCACCAGCCCAGTTATATATATATATATATATAGAGAGAGAGAGAGAGAGAGAGAGAGAGAGAGAGAGAGAGAGAGAGAGAGAGAGAGAGAGAATAAAATGAAGTGAATATAAGAATATATTGCCAAATGCACACAGATATATTTTTCATTAAATTTTAACCCCCATACTTATTAGAAATTAGGTATACTGGAATAGGAAGAGCTTACTTTACTGATGTGATGATTTGCACTGCATGGCATCAGCAAGTCGTGTGTATTCCGGATTGTAACTGCTGATTGCTGGCCTCAAACAAGCATCCAGGTGATCATCTGTCAGAGTGGCTCGGTATTTTGATTTGATGATATTCATGTGTGAGAACGTTGACTCGCAAAGGCAGGTTGATCCAAAAAATGCTGTCAAGTACATGGCACTTTTTCTGACATTCGGATACTTTTCTTCAAGAAGTAGGTGCCAAAAGTTTCCTTCTGAAGGCCTGGATTTGATTTGAATATCGTTTCGCAGAGTCAAAATTTCATTCTCGATTGCAGATACGTCCATATTAAACAATAAGGCCATTTTTGATGTAATATCATCAATGTCAAAGTTTGCACCAAATGGGAAGCACATGAATGTTGCTACAAGTTCTAGTGTTGCTAAGTCTTGGGACCGTCTTTTGAAGTCTGTAATAACATTCTGCAACTGTTCAACGTATCGAACACTGTCAAACTGGTCGCATTCTTTCCCCTGACTTCCCAGCTCTGACATCATGTTTTTGAAGTTCCGCAGTTGGTGTCGCTGCAGCTGTGAGGATACCAGTTCTAGTTTTTGTTTAAAAGCATTCACTGAGGTAAATATTTTAACAATAGTTTTGTTTTTCAGTTCCAACTCTAAGTTTAGCTGATTTAGAAAAGCAGTGGTGTCAGTCAAAAAAGCTAAATCTAACAGCCACACTTCGTCTTCCAACGCTTTGCAATATGTTTCTTTTAACTTCAGAAAGTCTTTAATTTCAGGTAAGAGATCCCTAAACCTCTGCAGGAATTTACCTCTACTTAGCCACCTGACATCAGTGTGCAACAAAAGGTCAGTGTGTTCTACTTTATTTTCTTCTAGCTGAGACCAGAAGAGACGCCTTTGTAGACTTCTCGCCCGAATAGAACGCACAATCTTATGGGAAATATCCATAATTTCTCTAATATTCAACATTTTACCACACGATGCTTGTTGGTAAATTATGCAGTGATAATTAAAGAAGTTTGGAAACCTTTTGTCACTTTTGCACAGGGCGATGAACCCATTGGAACGGCCAGTCATAGCAGGTGATCCTTCAGTCGTTATGCTCACAAGCTTGTGAAGTAGGAATTGTGTCGTTAGCAAACTCACTGAATGCATGAAAAATGTCCTCACCTCGAGTTTTCCCTCTTAAAGGTAGGATTTTAAGCAGTTCTTCTTTGGCAGTCATATCTTTAAACACGATTCTAATAAAAATGCATAACTGTGATGTGTTGATCACATCTGTCGAGTCATCAAACTGAAGTGAAAGGAACATGCAGTTATGTATGTCTTTCTTCAGTTGTTCCACCAAATTCTCATCCATTACTTCACAACGCCGCATCACAGTGTTTCTGGATAACTGAAGCTGGTTAATAGCAGACAATATTTTCTATTTATTACTGAAATTCTGAAACAACGACTCTGCTGCCTCTGTAAATGCTTCTTAGAATATTTCTCCATCCTGAAAAGGTTTCTTGTATTTCGCAAGTACACGGCTCACCCGAAATGACGCAATCGTTGCTGCTTTCGATTTTGTGCTAGGCCCTTTAAAGATAGACTGCTGAGCACTAACTTGAGACTTAAGTTCATTGACTTTTCTCTTACGTAGTTCACTTTCAGCTGGGAAATCACTGTCATACCGCTTGTGAATAGTTTTAAAATGCCCCTCTAAATTCCCTTTTTGACGAAAGCGACACATGCATGGCAAATTAAACACACACATTTGGAATTTTTCCAACTGACAGACGCGTCACTTAAGTGACACATGCTCATAACAGCTCAGTTTACCGCGGTATGAAATTTTGGCAGAAATTACTGTAAAGTTAGCGGTATCATTTTCTGTGACATTAATTAAATGTCTCTCAGAATTATTAAAGTTAAACTTTGTTATTTTTTATTAAATGACTGGTAAACACAAAGATAAAACAAATAAATGTTGCTACCGATAATGGAGGTGATAACAAAGAACGCTAATTTTTGGTAGTAGCGGTCGGGTCGTGTGCACGTTAGTATTGTGAAATGTAAGGTCTCTGTTGCTAGGCTAAGCTACTGGTCATTCTGCGATCTACTAAAAATTGCTCTGCGATCTACTGGTAGATCGCGATTGACGTTTTGGCCACTCCTGTTCTAGGCAGTTCTTTTGTTTAGATCTACCCTTTTTCATTCATACCTCTTCTTGAACTAATCCATGACCTGAAACCTGACCTGTCAGATTCACATCACCCCTCTGATCCATTGTGACCACTTCCCAGACCTCAGCTGATAGCTTAGATCTTAATCCATTTCTAAAAACTGTTACTAAGACAGATCAGATAACAGGTATAAAGTGCATGGAATGTATTCTTTTTGTTCAGTTACTTGACAGAGCACGATTGAGTGAGACATTGTCATAATAGACGCTCTGTTGTGTAAGGTGTTTTATTACTGCACTGAGGATACTGAGGATACTTTATATATTTGTGTCACATATTGTTGTTATAGTGGCCGTGCTATAAATTCAGTGTGTCCAGTGCCTTCATCTCATTAGAAATTAATCATGGAAGATGTATTACACAGCGATCTTGTTCGCTTTTACACCGCAGATACGAGATATCCAAAAGCAATCTATGAGTTAAAAGGTGGTGATCGTATCAATGCGAAATCTAAGTTTAGGCAGGTGGCTAAATCATATAGCATAGAGAGAGGCGTTCTTCTCCACAAGAAGGAAGGACGAGAAGTTTTGTCAAAAGCACGTTTTCTGGAAGTCCTGCAAGCATTCCACAACAGCCCTGTTTCTGGTGGTCATTTTGGAACTGAAAAAACTTACAAGAAGATAGCGGAAAGGTTCTACTTGAAAGGTAAGTCTAATACATTATATACCAACATATTGCATTTTTAATGTAATAACTAAGGCAACCAAAAATCAATAAAGTCATTTTTTTGTGATTTATTGGGTCATTTTTTTAATTTTTGGGGTCAACATTTTGGTTGCCCTAGTAATAACTAAGGCAACAATAAGGTAATTCTGTGGATGGCTGAGTAAGGAATATGTTATCTGTATAGATTTTTTAATAGCTTTGCCTGATTTGTATTTGATTGATGCTGTATTTGATTATATTTATATCTGAAACTAGGAAGGATTGAATAAATGAGGTCTTCCCATATCCTTTTTAGCCTCTTTGTTATCCATGTATTTTCTATATAAATGTACAACTGTATATTATATCTTTTGTTAATCTAAATTTGTCTTTATAGGTATGAAGAAAGATGTGAGTGACTACTGTAAAGAATGTGAAGCTTGTTTCAAAGTGAACGCCAAGTGTACATCAGACGCACCACCTCTACATCCAATTCCAATACTCTCAAAGGTGTGGAG
Source organism: Bathynomus jamesi (assembly GCA_023014485.1). Classification (NCBI taxonomy): domain Eukaryota; kingdom Metazoa; phylum Arthropoda; class Malacostraca; order Isopoda; family Cirolanidae; genus Bathynomus; species Bathynomus jamesi. The sequence continues at coordinate 579,733 of JAJOZX010000821.1, read as the reverse complement.
TCTTGTTGGTATTGACCTCATTGGACCATTACAGGAATCGGCAAAAGGCAACAAATACAATGTGGCAGTGACGGACTACTTCAGCAAATGGTCAGAAGCAGCTGGCATCCCAGACAAAACAGCAGACTTTGTGGCACAGTTCTTGTTCACAATCATTTGTAGACATGGCTGTATGGATGCCCTGATAAGCGACCAGGGTTGAGAGTTTGTTAATAAAGTTATAACAGCCTTGTTAGATAAGCTGCAAGTAGATCATCGAATCTCATCCCCATACCATCCACAGAACAACGGTCAACGAGAACGTGATAACCGCACCCTAAAGAGCTCCTTGGACAAGATGGTCAATGAGGATTGTAATAATTGGGATGATCTAATTCCTGGGGTTTTGCTAGCATATCACACAACTGTACATAAGTCCACCAAAGTAACTCCTTTTGAAGTCATGTACGGAAGGAAGGCCAAGCTACCTACTGATGTGCAGTCTGCAGCCAACGACTTTGAAAACTTGGATTGTGCTAGTCAGGAATTCGTTGATGAGGTGAAAGCAGCACAAAAGGAAGCATATGACAAGAGACAACACTCATAAACCTCTTACTGTAAGTTCAAGGGTTTATATAAAGAACAGCCGCAGAATACATCGTATGGGTTCGAAGCTGGAGCTCGCTGGATCGGACCTTACGAAGTTGTCGAGACCCTTGACAAAGGACGAGCCCGTCTGAAGAACTTGAAGACTGGACAGAAGCTGAACAACATCTATCACGGATCTAGTCTCAAGGTACCAATTTCTCTCTTTATTTCCTGCATTACATTTATTGAAAATATTGTACCCCCTCCACTGTATGCATAGTTACAACAATCAGTGTCCCATTTCTAAGGGTGTGTTCCACTAAACGAGGAAACTTGCGTTTTTTAGACGAGGGTGTACACGATTTTTTAAAATCGTATTCCAACTTGACCAGTAAACATAACCGTGGGAAAAAGATGCAACTGTACATAAGAAAAAAACTCACTTAGTGGAAACATTTTCATTGAAAAAAACTTGTGTACACTCGCGTCAAAATTTTACTGGAGACGTGGCCTAACTATAACTCGTATATAGATTAAGTGAGTGAATTTACTGTACCTCTACTAGTCTCAGTAATATACTTAATATGTGCATTATTTACCTGGCTATACTTCTAACCCTCCTTATAAGTGATATGTATCCTGCTAACTTGGCATAAAACGCATTTTTTTCTTAATTGTTTTTCTTAATTCATAAAACGCATGTGTTTCTTAATTGTTGGTGTTTGTATTCTTAAAGATCTACGCAGATGAGACTAAGAATACAGAACCTACCTACATTGATACCTCGAAGCCTGCAGATTCTATCAGTATCAACCCTGTCAGTGTAGAGTCCTCTTCTACTAATTTAGATTCCACCAGTGACAATACCTGCAACACCCTCCAAAGGAAACGCAAGTGGGACTCAGACGACAAAGATCTGTCACAAAGCAAGCAAAATAGAACACCAGTCAAAATGTTCAAACCGCTTCCTGCAGCTGCTAGGCGCTTACTGGCAGCTGACCTTGGGCTCAGGGTAGAGAAGCCTGTTTACTTTGGGAGGTCTGTACAGCTCCATGAACCAAGGCGAATATACAGCACCAAGGGTGATGGGAACTGTTACTTCCGTGCAGTCAGCCACTATTTGACAGGATCAGAAAACTCTCACTTAGCTCTCCATGACAAGGTCGTTCAACATTTGAGTGGTACAATCAATAAGAAATTAAAGGACTACCTGTCCCAAGACACCAATGACTACCTTAACAGTAGCAATATGAAGGCTAGTGGCACGTGGGCTACAGATGCCGAAATTATGGCTACTGCCAACATGTTGGGTATTGACATTGTTGTATACATCAAATCTGGCCAGTCTTTTAAGTGGCTTGTGTGCCCAGCATCAGTTTCTCTGCAGAAAACATCTAATCACGCCCTTTATCTCACCAACATCGCTGATCATTTCAGCACTGTACTCGTAGTTCAATCTTAGCCATAAAGAAAATGCTTCCAAACTTTTAAAAAATGCATTTCTACACGTATTATCATTTCATTATATTTTTAAGCTAGTGCATTAATAGCCCTGTATTTCTAAAAAGAAATAAATTACATTGTTGTTAAGTAAAGTTGCAAAGTAAAAAAATTGGTATGTCTACAAGTGTTATTATTCCATTGTATTTTTAAATAAAAAAATGCCTGTGTTTACAAGTATTATCATTATTATTATCTCACAAACATCCCTGGGATATGGGGGTAGATTCTGGAATTTCCCACTGTCTACCCATGAACATTGGATACTTGTCAATACATATTGTCTGGGGGTAGATTCTGGGAACTCCCAGAATCTACCTGGGGTAGCCTCCAGAAAGTACCCAGGGGTAGATTCTGGGAGCTCCCAGAGTCTATCCGGGTACAGTTTAAGGGGGGTTATAAACTGGGACCTTACACCGGACCTAAAACCGAAAAGTTCCCAAGATGTAGCCAATAGTATGGTTATCATGTGCTGAAAAACTCAGTTAATTATCTTTGGCCGTTTCTTAATTACAAAAAATTTAACTTGACGAAACAAACAGCGAGATTTTGTACAGGAAATTTAATTTAGCAGACATTAAACGCATGTTTTATCAAGACTTTACATTAACTGTATCAACAAATCAACAAAACAACCGAGTCAATACATTAACTTCAAAATCGGAAATCTCATCAGACCGTCTTTATCATCCAATTTCACGATTTTCCAAGAAATTAATGGTATTTTGTGGTGTTTCTTACAATGGAAAAACCAAATTATTCTTTACTGATCCACAAAAAAAAAAAATAAACTCGCAAAATTACATTGAACACCTCGGATAACTTTTACCGGAATGCCAAGACTTGTACCCGAACGAAGATTTTATTTAGGTTCAAGACAATGCACCATCTCATTCAGCCAAGGCAACACAAAAATTTTTGATGGCGAACATTTCTGAATTCACAAAAAGTGAAGAATGGCCACCAAATTCTCCTGACTTAAATCCTCTGGATTACTTCCTGTGGAATGAGCTGAAGTCATTGGTGTACCATGGTCGCAGGAAACCATTTTTAAACCTGGAAGCACTTAGACAAAGAATTGAGGTTGTTCGGCCCATGGTGTCTCAAGACAAAATCAATTCAAGAAAATGGGGGGGGGGGCAATACAACATCGATTTCAATAGGGTAAGTTTTATATGAGTTTCATTGAAATTCTTAGCTCATGATAACTATACTATTGGCTACATCTTGTACTAATTTGGGTGTATTAGCTTGACTAGTTTGAAATTTGTAGGAAAAACAAAAGTGTCCAGGCTTTTATCGTCCACCCGGTGTGTATGTGTGTGTATATATATATATATATATATATATATATGGGAATGAACTCAGAATGGTTCCCTGAGGTTTTTCATGATACACACAGACGGGGGCTAACATCATGAAAAAGAAGAAAAACTATAGTGTTTGTCATTTACTATTACTTATTCGGACTATAGTGGATTTAATTTTCCCTGAAGAGTTCCTTGTTCCATGCACGGTCTGTGTGTATCATGGAAAACCTCAGGGAACCATTCTGAGTTCATTTCCATCATGAAACGGACATGTTATGTGCCTTGAAAAGTGGACGCTCAATTCTGACAGTTGAAGTTTAAGGTTTGGTTTTTGGCTAAAAATATAATAGTTACCCCTTTTTCTTTGATGTTCTAAATGTAGCGAGGCTAGGCTGCTTTAAACCCTAGATCATGTCCCTAAGCTGGATTCTATCTGCTTTGCAGATAGCTGGTGAGGGAAGCTATATTTTTGGGACCTCTTTGCGAGTGACCCGTTGCCCACGTCGGGGGCTAACATCATGAAAAAGAAAAAACTATAGTGTTGGTCATTTACCATTACTTATTCGGACTATAGTGGATTTAATTTTCCCTGAAGAGTTCCTTGTTCCATGCATGGTCTGTGTGTATCATATATATATATATATATATATATATATGTCATGCTACAATTACTTTTTTATTATTTGAAATTTAGGCACTGCATTATGTTATCCTTTAAAATTTAAGTCGAGAGAAAGGGAACTTTGTAAATAACTTAAATTTAATTTCATAATTTAGATTAAAATAAAACTCGAAAAAATAACGGATCTTTTCTGTATTGAAATTAGAACAATACGTCTGTTTGAAGCCACATCAATGACTGCTCAGTCCAGCTAATGCGTTCCATTGCTTTAACTCCCGAATTATTATAATGGCCAACATCCTCGGGTTTGAACCCCGGAAATGGTGTTACCCACTGAACAACGGCCGATCAGAATTTACCGATGAAATGGAACGAAGCAGAGAGAGAATTCAAAGTTTTTAAAATCTTTGTTTCGGTCTATTTCACTTTCAGTAAATATTTTTCCAACTACACCAGGAAAGTCAGGACAGAGCTTTGAAGTACTTATACAGAATAGCAAACTATGCAGTATTTACAACACTTCTACATATATATATATACATCGAGATTAAGCAACACCATTTTTACGTATCAGTGGAAAATATTTCTAAGTCAGAATAATTTTGGTTTAATTTATTTTTCAGTAATTAACACACAAACCGGTAAAAACTGACCTTCAAAATTTTGGTTAATTTGAAAACGAATGCAGTAATGTGAACGGTTGAAACGATAAACAAAATTTCATCTTAGATGCCTTTTTGGACGACATGACTTTCACGAAATGGCATTCTGAATTAAGTGTACTGTAGAATACTTACGATCTCCGGCTGAGCCACGTTTATATTATTCGAGGTCGACCTCACGCAATTCTCTTTTATTCAGCCATTTTTTAAATTTTTTTTTAAAGATTTACACTTTCCGTTGACTCCATATTCACGCGTCTTGATCCGAATTAATTGTAGTTAATGGAGTTAATTCAGTCGAACTCCAATTATAAATGAAGTATATTAGGAATCATCAGTATCGGAGTTTGTCCTTTGATATAACAGTAAACCCTCGTCCAACGCGTGTTTGTACAGCGCGAATTTGTTTATACACGGAAAAATAAATGCGAACAATTATTTGCCGAAAGCGGAAAATTTGATTATACACGGTCCGCCAAACACGCTCTAATACAGTAGTACTGTACGCGTGCCAATGCGCGCTCTAGTGTTTTCTCCTACACTGTCCAACACTCCCGTATCTCCCTCCCTCTCGCATCACTCCTCGCATCACCCTTTGTCTCAGTCCCGGTACCGCGTTAAGTTCAGTGAAGTTGTGTTGGATTGTTTTTGTCGTATTTTGCTGTTGTTTTGCTATTACCCTTAGAGAGCAGTATGGCACCCAAATGTAAAGCATCTGCAAGTGATAGTGAAGAGAAGAAAAGTCGTAAGGTTATGACATTAGCCGAAAAAATAAAGATTCTAGATATGTTGCGTGGTGGTATGAGCATTAGGGCGGAGTGAAAAACTCATTTTTCGAATTTTCAAATTGGCTAGTGTGGAAAATGTGTGGAGTAGTGAGGAAATAAGCTGGTATAAATTTAAAATCATAACATTAATATCTTCAGGTGCCACAATGACCTTCAATATTGAAAAAAATTGAAAAAAGCAGATTTTAACCAATAATTACAGAAGAGTCCACGATGCACAATAGACAAGAATTTATTCACACTTGTATAAAAATAGCTCAGTCAACCTTTAAAAAAAGTTTCTATTCTCTAAAAACAGTTTTCTATAGTCAGCTCACTCAGCTGTCACGTGAGTACCTCGGTTCAGTGTAGCTGTCGCTCTCGTAGCAGGTGGGTGTTCTGTTGTTGGCGTTACTCAGATAGTCTAAACTATATTTCTTATATATTTTGCATTTCTGTATTGTGTTGCCCTAAGTTTGCCATGTACTATTAACTGAAATTAACGTATAATTGATATTAGCTCTTTCTTTTTCAGATTTGTATACTTTCAAAATGTCTCGAGTTTGTGCAAAATCAACCAGGGCCTCAACTGAGTGCCCCATGTTTGGTATGGGGGAAGATTTGTGGCACAGGAATCTTCCTACATACGAAGGAGTTTTTAAGTATTACTTGTTTGTAAGAAACGATTTGAAACAGAATACTAATAAAGATCCTTCAATATCTCAAATATTAGAACAAGTTATTGATAAATTGAAAACAATTTGGGAAAGTGCTTCCGTCCCAATTCTGTCAGACAGGCGAATTGAAACAATGTTCAGAAGCTACCACGAAAAGTATCGTGTCATTATGAAGCCATACCAAAGCAGAAAAAATTCTGAAGCTTACAAAGCAAAGATTGATATGTTCAAAAAAGAAGCACACACGAAACTTTTTGACATTGCAACGTGCAAGTGCAAAGTACTAACACAATGTTCTTGTCCCAAAGAAAAAACGGTTCCAAAGGAAGAATTGACGTTCCTCTTAGATCAAAGGAGTGAAAGAAAACTGTTTATTGATAGAGTAGATATTACACTCTCAAAGAAAAAAGCATCTACGTTGCTAAGAAAGCAAAAAGAAGCTGTGAGGCTCACCAAAGAATCTTCACAGGAGAAATTGCAGGATACAAATGTTGAATTATCATCACCGACATCAAATAGTGAAAGTGAATCTGGCGAAATATCAGACGATACATTTCCAGAGCCAGTTAGCTCGAAGAGAAAGCTCGAACAACCTGAAGAACAATTATTCAAGAAAAGGAAAACTACAAATCTACCTTCAGTGGCTACTGCTTGTGACAGGACTGCAGTTTCAGATCGAGCTGCAGCATTCATTGTTAGTGCAGTATTGCAAGATATTGGAGAAGTTTCTATTGACAATACATCTGAAGTAGTGGAGAGGAGTAAAATCAGAAGAGAAAGACAAAAGAAGAGATCAGAAATTATGAAAGATCAAAATCAGGTCCCAATCAGAGGAATCTATTTTGATGGTCGAAAAGATTCTACACTCTTCCAAAAAAAAGAGTCCAAAGTATATCAGAAGAAGGTAACAGAAGAACATATCACTTTAGTGAGAGAACCTGGTTCAGATTATTTGGGCCATTATTCTGTGAATTCTGGATCAGCTGAAGAAATATGTAAAGGAATGTTTGAGTATATTGGAAATAATGACATGAACCTGGAAAACCTTGTTGCCATTGGATGCGATGGTGCAGGTCAACACTGGAGAAAAAGGAGGCGTTATAAGGCTTATAGAATTGAAGCTGAAGAAGCCAGTTCAACATTTAGTGTGCCAGCTCCATGCCAATGAATTGCCATTACGCCATTTAGTTGCAAAGCTGGATGGAAAAACATCTGGCCCCCCCGGATTCACCGGTCCTATTGGCAGGGAATTAGAGAACTGTGAGAGTCTTCATATTGTCGAGTTTGAAAGGATTGATGCTGAGGAACCAACTGTAGACTGTGAAGATCTTAGCACCGACCAAAAATATCTAATTGATATTCATCAGGCCATAACAAAGGGATATTGCTCTCCAGATCTTGCTCATCGTAGTCCAGGCAAAATGGCACATTCACGATGGCTGACTACAGCAAATCGTTTGCTTCGTCTATACGTTTCAACTGTAAGTCCATCTGAGAACCTCATGAACATTGCTTCTTTTATAATGAAGGTCTACATCCCAATGTGGTTTTCTATTAAGCAAAGTACGTCTTTTGTCAATGGCTCAAAACATGTTTTCAAAACTATTGAACTAACAAGAACACTGAATGACGAAGTAAAGGATATTGTAAACCCTGTCATACAAAGAAATGCATTTTTTGCAAATCCAGAAAATATTCTAGCATCAATGATTCATGATGACCGCAGCGCCATAAGAGAATTAGCGTGGAGGCGAATAAAGAAAGCAAGGCAAACAAACAAGGAAAAAGTTGTGAGGCGTTTCACAGTACCTGTTATTCAATTTGAAGCTACTGATTATACTGATTTAATTAATTGGCAAAAATGCATTGTCACTGAACCACCTGTGACAAGACACCTGACAGAAAATGAGATTAAAGAATTCATAGAAAACAAGAGTACCCCTCCATTCGAGAAATTCCCTTGTCATACACAAGTAGTAGAAAGAATGGTAAAATTAGTGACTGAAGCATCATCAAAAGTATTTGGATTGAACGCGCGAGATGGCTTCATAAGATCAACACTTCAGTCACGTAAAAAAATGCCATCATTCGAAAGTAAAGCTGAATATAAAGTTTAAATAAAACGTTAATAGAAAAAAACATGCGCAAGGATGGGTGGTTGGGAGGGCATGGGTGGAGCTCGAACGCAGCCACCTCCTCGTGGTGAGTTCTGGATTATTTAGATCATTAATCAAAAGAACATTGATCTAAATAAACTAAGAGCTGCGTAATTCAGTAACTATTTTGGTAATTGGAACACTTAATATATAATAATAACAAGTAAGTTTCAGTTATTGTACTAATGCAGAATATAAGAAAATCATTATATTTCACTTTTTTCGACGGCTTTGTGACACCTGAAGATATAATTTCGCAGGACTAATATTTATGCACAGTCATTATCTATAGCACCCACATATTTTCCGCACTAGCCATATTTGAATTTCGAAAAAAAGTTTAAAAACCTCATTTTCGATCCGCCCTAATGATCATAACATCACTTAGCCGCGAGTATCACGTGAATGAGTCTTACCATACGCACCATCTGAAAGAGTGAAGAAAAGATACGTGCTATTTTCATTTAATATATTTTTATTTATCATGTAAATATCATTATGTTTATGATTTTATTATTTTCTTATTTCATATACAATATAGGTAGGGAAATTCATTTATGTGTGAATAAAAAATCTACGTATCTAAGCATTAATGGGAGACTTTACGCGGCCGCGTTCACGTATCCCCATTTATCCCATTAGGTATTAAGTTTGTCCAACGCGGATTTACCATCGCGCCGTTCTCGAGGAACCTAACCCCCGCGTTGGACGAAAGTTTACTGTATTAAAAATAATGATGAGGATTCACATAAAAATAAATTATTATTTCGGAATTTGGACTTCATTTTTATATCAATTTCGGTAGAACATGACCTTATACTATATTCTGTATACATAAACACGATAATAATAATAATAATCAGCGAGGAGGGCCAGGATCTGGCACAGCGCTCAAGCCACCTAATGTGGCCCATTGCAATAACTCCCGCATTTTTATTACCAGCCCTGTCAAGAGTCGAACTCTCGACCTCAATGTGTTCACTTCACTTACCGGGAAACGGTGTTACCCGGTGAGCTATGGGAAACTGGCAAATAAACGCGTGTAATAGAGTAAGACCGAAAGATAAGGGCTAATATTGTCGACAGTGACATATTTCTTATCCTAATTCTTAATCATAATTAATTATCATAATTCTTATCATAATTAATTATGGAAAAATTTATTTCGAAAAAACGTTAAAGTACAAAATGAAAAAATATCCTTTATCACCATATTTGAACATTTCCTATCAATTAATCTTTTAAAATTTTTAATGTTTGTTCACTCATTGTCTTCTCAGATTAGAGTGAAGGCGCAAATGACGCATCAATAAAGGGTGTCCATAAATGATTACCCTGATTAAAGCATGCTATAACTTTTAAATAAACACTCTTATTCAAACACAGTTTTAATCATAAGTAGATAAACATACAAAGTTTTGACACATAGTTAATGAACTTAATAAGCTTCCACATGTGCACCCCTAGTGGCACGTAAAATGTCTAAACGGTATTCACATTCACGCCACACATTTTCCAACATTTGTTACCTTGTAAGCGTGTAACTTCAAACGTTTGTGTAACACCTTGTGCACCGTAGACTTCGGTATCTTTAGTTGGCATGAAGCTTGTCTCACCGATTTCCTTGGTGACCGTGTGAAAGCAGTTTGAATGTTTTCCACCGTCCCAGCGGAAACTGATGGTCTACCACTGCTCTTTCCTTTTTCCACGTTTCCAGTTTCCAAGAATTTTTTCATCCACGACTTAATTAACTTCACATCAGGTGGATTATTTCCATACTTTGTTCTGAACCTTCGCTGAACACTGACAGGAGATTTTGTTTCTGCAAGCCACACAACACATTGTGCCTTCTCTGTCACAGACGCCATCTTAACTGAACAGCTACTACAGCGCTCCTAGCGGCGAATGCGGTAGACGAAACACACCAGCACAGAAACTCTATGCGTGTATGAGATCACCTGTAAAAAGAAGACGAATGTAAGATTCGTCATTAAAACATGAGAGCATACTGTTTTCAGGGTAAACATTTATGGACACCCTGTATATCGAATATATAATAAATAGAAGGTATCCGAAAAGTCTCTAATGGGAAATGCGCTGAAACTCGTAACCAGATGGGAAACACATTTATTTATGGATCCATCTCATAAATGTTCAAAATGTTCACCATTCATTTCGAAGCACGTTCATGTAATTAATTAATTACTGCATTAATTTAATTCCGATTGGATAGAGGTTTTTCCGTAACCGTGTGCAGTATATCAAATTATTCTTAGTCCTACTTTAAGGAATCTAATCCTAACTCATATAATAATATAATGTATAACGATAAAACAACGCGTGTGTGAAGTCTTTACAAAGAGAAATGTCATTCTCATTTTTGGGCCAGATTCTCTTGGGTACAGTTTGTTACCTCTTACAAATAGTTTTGCCTTACTTTGTTACATCTTCGATTAGAATTAAATCAGATTTTTCTCCTAGACTCATTGTTTCACAAATAAAAACAATAGTAAAATGTGCAGTTTATAGTGATACGAGATACGCAATATCATTTATCTTCGTAAAAATGACTTATTTCATATTGTTATCAGTAAGAATCCGAAAGGTTTTATTTTCGTTTATCTTAAACTTTATCTGCATTTCCTTCTTTCAAATGATCTGAACACATTATTATTATATGATTTCATGAGCCTCGGGGGTGTTGTGGTTAGCATCGCTGACTACGAATCTATCGGCCCCGGGATCGAGACCCGGTGACAGCAAGCGGCGCGCAGCAGAACCCAGCTGTTCATCCTTCCACGCAATAAAAAAATTGGTTGGTAGATAAATGGATACCCAGGGTAACCTAGTAGTTAAGACGCTGGGCTGCTGGTGGGGCGTGGTTCGGATTCCGTGTTAAACTGTAGGTCTAAGGTGGAGTGACAAGCTTGACCTTCGGGTAAAATTAGAGCGTTTGACCCTACTCCGTTAAGAAGTTGAAAATATGTATTTCCGATGGTTTTTGATGTGGTTTGAACGATTTTGACCTTCATTTCTATCAGAAAACAATAGTTTTTAAGATATCCCCCCCCTTATCCAACGATAATGGGGGACCCCCAGTAGGAACCCGGGGTTTTGGGTGGGGGGAAAACACTAAAACCGTTCAAAACACATTAAGAACCATCGGTAAAACATATTTTCACCAAACCTAACCTAACCTAACTTAACTTAACTAACCTATTATAAGTAAGTACCTTATCATGGAATGTCCAGGTCTTCATCCGATGACTCGTCGTCCAGGTTGGGGATAGGTGCTGGACAAAGCTAGGCACAAACCGTTAATCCGTTAATCGTTAATTAACGAAGTTAACTTTTTTGTTAACGATTTAACTTTTAAGTTAACTTTGAAAATCATTATCGGACTAATTAACTTCCGTTACATTTAACTTCCGTTAACTCAAGTCCGTTAACCCCAAAAATTCATAAATAAACGTTTAAAAGTTTCTATTATTTTCAGTGCTGAGCAGGTGCGCAATTAATCCGCCACTGTTAATAGTGATGAACGAATTTCCATTTCCGCAGTGCAGAATCAGGCGATATATTTGTTTCCGTCGCCACAATTTGTGTCTTACCAAATATGGTAGTTATTTATGGCATTGGTTTGAGCAAAACATGGTCGACTGTAAAATCAGGCGGAAAGATTTGCCATTTGAGTTGAATGTTTCAACTTCTTTCAAGAAATATCACGAGCATTTTAAGGCACTTTCAATAATATATATGTAACAATTACAACAAATAACTACATTCGTTTCATTTGCAGTCTGTCTCTTGCGCAACATGTTTGTGCTAGTGAATATTTAAAAATAATCGTTGTCAAGTAAGTCATGTATATTTATAATATGTCTGTGAGTACCTTATTAGTAGTCTCCTTGATACATTTCAAGAACCATAAAACTGATCAGGTAAGATTTCAATTCTCATGTCACTTTGATGACATAAATTAAGTCAATTGATGTCTTACAATGGGAGCGTTTTCACCTTAACCCTTTATGTCCTGGCGGTACTTCTAGGTACCACATCTTTAAAATCTCCATAATTATTTTTCTACCCGGTTGATCCTGCCGGTACTTTCAAGTCCCAATGTGAATTAGTTTCTTTATGAGATAATAGATGGCGTTGAGAAGTAAATGTGAGCGTGTGGCGCCAGAGGCTGTTTACTCTTTAGTATCTCTGCTGTGAAGACCGAAGAAATTTCAGTGCAATTACTTCCCGAATATTCTGTGCCATATCTGTTCCAAATAACAAAGGTAAGGGTTATTTTATTTTTTATCTTGTTCTTCTTCAGTGCTGTCATCCAGACAAAAGAGAGCAGCAGAAGCCACAGGTCACTCAAGGGCAAGGCCCAGAACTTGGTCAAGACCTGGCTGGAGACCAACTCCAAGGACTTGCTGACAGATGCTGCCTTCTTGGGCGAGCAAGTGTTGGTGGACTTGTTCATCAAGTTCAACACAGCCATCCCCTCCAGTGCTGCAGTGGAGCGTTTGTTCTCTATGGGCAAGGACATCCTGAGGGCCAAGAGATCATCCCTGTCTGATGAAAACTTTGATATGCTAATTTTCATGAAGGGCAACATGCATCTCATGGACAAAATGGAGAACGAGAAGAAGAGGGAAAATTAAATTATATATATATTGTGTTTTTCATTTTTTTTATAATAAAAGTTAACGTTAACGGTTTATCGGTAACTTCCGTTACATGTTTAACGAATTAACGGATTAACGGTTAACGAAGTTAACTTTTTGGTTAACGGATTAGCGGTTAACGAAGTTAACTTTTTGGTTAACGGTGCCCACCACTGGTGCTGGAGTAGCCTGTGCAGAAGCAGCTCGGTTTGACTGTGGTGGATATAGAAGAGCCGCTTGTTTAAGAAAGCTGTGGAGCTCCTGCCTGCACTCGGACTGTTTGAGGAACAGGTAACGGCGAAGGTACTGGCGGAGAAATTTGATCCGAATACCAGGCCGCTTAACCCACTCCTTAATGTCCCTCCACAACCTTTCTATGTTCTGAGTGTGCACCTCCTTGTCAACCGAGTCCACAAATTTCTCTGAATGATTAATCACCTTATGGGTGTACCCTTCGGCCCTCAGAGTTTTGTATGCCCCCGAACCATCACTCACAATCACCGAACCAGGCAAAATGTGTTTCTTAATGAGGGGCACAAGAATTTCGGCGTCGCGTTTTTTTCTCAACGGTTCAACTAACGACACCACAAAACATTTTTTTGAGAGCCGTTCAATCCCGCCAAACAGCCATGTTTGGTCCAGCACTCGGCCACGCTCGTATTTCCGCCGTACGACCAGAGTTTCGTCTATTTCCACCACGATATCTTGTCCACCAATAGAGGACTGATTACACTGGTCAACAACAATTTTGTCACAAGGGTTTTGATGGGTGTTCTAAGTGTACTTTTTCATGCTGAATCTAAATATGAAATCAGATTTTTTCTATCAGGCTTAGTTTACTTGTGACGCTATGTTCATTTTTTCCTCATTTAGCATGATCACCGGATAAAAAAATAATAACATATTATATATAATTAAGTATATAACAATATTATAATATAAAACATTATAAAAATAATAAATATATTAATATATTATATTAATTAATATAACTATAATAAAATATATTAATATTAATATATATGTTGTATTAATTTTTCTGTAAAATTAGTACAATTTATTCCTTTGGGGAGAAAGTTCTGATAATGCTGGCAGGATAAATTTGGTCGGAGCAGCAGACTGTGCAGGTTGAAACATGTTTGTACCTGTTCAGACATGAGCCTAGTTTCTGTGTGTAGAGCAGCTCCAAGTCAGTCTGCTTGTAAATGTCACAGTGTTAACAGCTAGTGTCTGTTGCTTCTTGTTAATTTTACACCAGTGTTGTATTCATATAGATGTTTTGTAATGCCGCGGAACTGTCTGAATCATCCTAATTCCTTTTGTTATGTATGTGGTGATCTAACTTTAAAATCCCAGAAACGTAACTTTACACCATTAGTAAAAAAATGCTATGAACTTTATTTCGGATGTAAAGTAGGCGATCAGGACAAGAGTTGGGCCCCTCACATTTGTTTTGTGACATGTGTAAGACTACTTACAGGATGGCTAAACGGTTCACGTCACATGCCATTTGCTATTCCAACGATTTGGAGGGAACGCAAAGATCACACAACAGACTGCTATTTCTGCCTGGTAAATACAAAGGAGATCACTTCAAAAACAAAAAGCCTTATGAAATACCCTAATCTACCGTCTGCAATGAGACCAGTTCCCCACAGTGCTCAACTTCCAGTACCAAATCCTCCTGAACATGTAAGTTTAAGTGATGAGGAATCAAACGTAGCTGTAGCATATCACGAGGAAAAAGATGAAGACATTTCTGATCCAACATTCCAGGCTACCTGTTCCTCCAATGAACCACATTTACTGTCACAAAGAGATCTAAATGACCTAGTTCGTGATTTGAAATTATCTAAGAAGCAGGCTGAACTTTTAGGTTCAAGATTAAAGGTTGGAATCTACTGCAACGTGACACTAAAGTTTGTTTTTTCCGCAGCCGCCATGATGAATTCAAAGAATGGTTCTCCCATGAAGATGGACTTGTGTTTTGTAAAGATGTTAATTCAGTCATGGGGGCTCTTGGTCATGAACATAACGTGGATGAGTGGCGATTGTTCATTGACTCGTCAAAAGTCAGCTTGAAAGCAGTCCTTCTTCACAACGGAAATAAATTTCCTTCTGTACCTATTGCACATGCTGCAAACATGAAAGAGTCATACGACAACATGAAGTTGCTTTTAGAAAAGTTTCAGTATCAGAAATATAAGTGGAATATCTGTGGAGATCTGAAGGTCATTGCACTTTTGCTAGGGTTGCAGCTAGGTTACACCAAGTACTGTTGTTTTTTATGTGAGTGGGACAGTAGGGACAAGCAAAACCACTACGTTAAGAAGGATTGGCCAAAACGCACCTCACTTGTTCCAGGCAAGAAAAATGTTGTGAATAGTTCACTTGTTGACCCTGAGAAAGTGTACCTTCCTCCTTTGCATATCAAGCTTGGACTTATGAAAAACTTTGTTAAAGCGATGGATAAAGAGCAAACAGGATTCACATACTTGAGAAATAAGTTTCCCGGATCAGTGATGCCAAGATTAAAGAAGGCATTTTTGTAGGCCCTCAGATCAGAGAATTGTTAAGAGATGAGATATTTGAAAGAGAGTTGAATGAAGTTGAGAAAGCTGCGTGGCAGAGTTTCAAAAGTGTCCGCACAAATTTTTTGGGAAATCACAAGGCCGAAAACTATCCTGAAATAGTAGGAGATCTTCTTAAGTCTTACCAAGCAATGGGGTGCAATATGTCAATAAAGGTTCATTTCTTGAACTGGGGGGTTTATTGGACTTTTCAACTGGTTTGCTTTTGGGAAAACAATTTTTCCAGACTGTTTGTAGAAATTTTGTAATATTCTGTAAGACGATGGCACCATTCCCTTTGTTTTCATTAAATTCTTGCCACTTAATTTTCTGCTTTAATTAAATATTAGTGTTAATAACCATTATAATAATTTTTGTTCTCTGTACTGGTTTTTTGTCTAATTTCATCTATATAGTTCTTTTATATTTAGTAATTTAGCAGCCTACAGATTATGTTATCTATTTGTTATCTATGTTATCTATTTGTTTTCATTAAATTCTTGCCACTTAATTGCCTGCTTTAATTAAATATTAGTGTTAATAACCATTATAATAATTTTTGTTCTCTGTATTGGTTTTTTGTCTAATTTCATCTATATAGTTCTTTTATATTTAGTAATTTAGCAGCCTACAGATTATGTTATCAATTGAAAAAATCTTTAGAGGGCTTTATGGCCTTTAATTTGAGGTGCCGATTGTGAATTTTTTGCTTGTTTATTTAACTCATTTACTTTGTAATCTCCGTCTATTTTCTGTTTCTCCTTGATAATGTGAATATATCACGAAAGCGCTCGGACTTCGTGTTTCCTTTTCCCTGTGGTTGTTTGCTTATATATATATATATATATATATATGCAAAGAAATCACAAAGCAACACATGACCTTTTTAATAAACAAAGAATCACAGGGAAAAGGAAAAGAAAACACGAAGTCCGAGCGCTTTCGTGATATATTCACATCTTCAGGGCCAAGAAAGAAATAGCTATTTCTTTCTTGTCCCTGAAGATGTGAATATATCACGAAAGCGCTCGGACTTCGAGTTTCCTTTTCCTTTTCCCTGTGGTTCTTTGCTTATATATACACTATATATATATACACAGGGTGGGAGAAAAGTCTTTAAGGATTTTATACATACAACTATTTAATTAACATTATACAGATAAGTGTTCGAATGATGAACCAAATCAAACAAAAAGTCTATAAGAATTTTATTCATACAAATATTTTAAATTGTAATTTAAGCTTCAAAGAATTTTCCATCCGCTTTGATACATTTGTGGATGCTCTCTGTGAAACTCTTCATTGTTCTTCTGAACGTATCGAGTGGGATCCTTTTCAGTGCTTCATCTATTCTGCGGCCATGGTCATTCCCATTTCGATAGATGAAACCAGGAGTGTAAAATTTGTCACGCAAATAAGCCCAAAGCCAGAAATCACATGGAGTTAAATCAGGTGATCAGGCTGGCCACTCGATGGGACCTTTCCTTCAAGGTTCGTATGCAGAATCTCACGGGAAACTGCAGAGTAATGTGGAGACGCTCCATCATGTTGATAACGCCAATTCCTGCCAAAGCCATTAGTAAACTGTGGCAAAACTTTGTCTCTCAATACCTGGCAATAGCGTTTTCCAGCCATCGTATCTCTCGATATGTCAAAGGAAACGAGTCCTGAATAACCAATGCACATCCAAACTGTTAGTGTCGCCGTTTTAAAAGTTTACCCACTCGTATTTTGGGATTTATTTCGCCCAGTACTGAACGTTGTGTTTGTTTCCTTTACTCGTTAAACTAAAGACACATTTATCTGAAAATTTCCAAGGAAATCTGGATCACTGTTGAACTTCTGTCTCATTGTTTCAGCAAACTGCAGCCGTCTATCAGAATCATGGTCGTATATGAGGTGAGAGTAAATGGGTTTGTAATTGTGGTACCCATGTGATTTCAATATTTTTGCTGCTGAAAATTTGGAAATACCTGATTCCTATGCGACATTTTCGTTGAAATTGGTGGATCGACTTGAAAAGTGGCGAGAACATTTTTGTTGTTGTTGTTTCTTGTCGCCGTTACTAGCCTTCCGTTTCTTGGATGATCTTTTTTTTACCAGGCTCCCTGTTTCCAAAAGTTTGTGCTTCCACTATTGAAGAGTGGTTGCATTTGGTAGTGGTTTATTATATTTTTCTTGAAATAAACACAAACTTTCTTCACAATTATTATAAGAAATAGCCCACGATACAAGATACACTTTTTCTTCATTGCTGTATTCCATCCTCACTGACATGGCGCTGATTGGGGCTAGAGCCTAGGACCTAGGCCCCTAGGGCCTTCCTTTTCTAGCCTAGGGTCATTCCTAGACTTGTATAGTTGCTTTGAAAACTATCGCACACATTGCAGTGATATCATTGGAATTTATTTATTATTAATAACAAACTAGCAGAACCCCGTGGTAAAAATATCACGCTTTAACAATCAACAAGGGCAATTTTTTTTTAATAATATTTCCCGGAATGAACACACACAAACAAACATTATCCGATTTCAGCTTTATATATATTTAGATTATAATTTTCCCGTAGGCTTCGCTCAATTTTAAGCAACTTCTACTTGATAATTTTTTCTCTCCAAAACCCCATTTCCGTGTTTTAGGGTGGGAAGGACAGACAGACAGTATTAGCCTATTATTTTACATATATATAGTAGCCTACGGGTCACTAATTTATAGTGGCCTAGAAAGTAGGCTTACTCTAATTAATGAATTAAATTGAAACGAATAATTAGGGTCACCAACTTGGGCACAGCCCAAACAGACTCTAAATATTCGTTTCAATTTAATTAATTAATTATAGTAAGCCTATTTTCTAGGCCACTATAAATTGGTGACCCCGGAATGACGTTACTGACGAAGGAACTGAGAGCGAGAAGTGACGACAAATGCAAGAATATGGCATGTAAGAGAGATTTGAGAAAGAACTCGCATTTTTATAGGCCTTGGTGACATCCTCTGGCGGGGATTTCGGGAAATCCCACAAAATTTGTATTTCCTCCGTAGGTCTGGTTCATGCCCGCGTGTTTAAGTTTTATAGCCCTGTTTACAATTTCCAGCCATGAAACAAACAGGCGAGGAAGAGGAATTTCGTTTGCCTCTACATACCGTATATATAGATAGAGTATTGTTTGTATGTATAAAATCCTTCAAGACTTTTCTCCCACCCTGTATATATTTATATATATATATATATATATATATATATATATATATATATATTGTAAATAGGAATATAAAGACAAGAGATAAGACTCTCAACATTTATTGGCCAAAAGTTTCGGTCCACTCAGGGGCCATCTTCAGTGACTACATGAAAGCATCTAAAGACAATCAAAAATATAACTAAAGTAAATACAAATATCAGAAAAATATACTATACATAATAAAACCAAGTACAATAAGCAAATAGTTCCAATCATAGACCCTCTCACACGTAGTCATTTCACTTTGCGAGATTCTTTTGAGTTTGTTGATTGTGTCACCAAGTTGAAATTTAAGGATTGTTTCATGGCTTCCTTTGATGTTCAGTCTTTGTTTACCAATGTACCAGGTACAAGTTTCTAATACAGGTACATTGTACCTGTATTAGAAACTTGTGATATTATTATAAATTCTTTGTTTGATTCCACCAATGACATTTTGGGATTAAGCAAACAATTGTTTTCAAAACTTTTAAAGTTATCAGTCCAGGATACCATTTTCTTTTTTAATAAAGAACTTTTCCACCAGCACGAGGGAATGGCAATGGGTTCGCCCCTTGGTCTGACTTTTGCTAATTGTTTTCTTTGCTTTCACGAGGAAAAGTGGCTGAGGGGTTGTCCGCCTGATTTTAAACCTATTTTATTTAAATGATTGTTTTGTCATTTTTAAGCAGAAAGATCATGCCCCTTTACTTTTAAATTACATTAATACTAAGCATCCTAATATTAAATTCTCTATGGAAGTAGAACAATATAATAAAATTTCGTTTTTTGATGTTACCGTAAATAAACATACTACAGTCTTCTCAACGCAGGTATTCAGAAAACCAACCACCACCCAACTCGGCACTAATTTTTTTAGCAATATCCCACTTAGTTTTAAGCTGGCTGGTATTAAAAGTCGTATGTTTAGAGTCTATCGTCTCTGTTCAGGTTGGTCTTCATTTCACTTAGAAATTCAGAATCTTAAGAGATTTTCTAACTATAATTTTTATTGCACTTCGACTATCGAGACTTTAATTTCAAAATTCTTAAATAACTTATATTCGCCCAAAATAATTAAGTTCACAGTTCCGAAACAGAAGGTTTATCTTAAGCTTCCTTTTTAAGACCAACTAACTTTTCAACTTAGTAAAGATGTCCACTCTATTTTGGACAGACACTTCCCTCAATGCGACTTCATAATTATCAATTCTAAGCCTAATTCTCTGCAATCTTTTTTCCGCCATAAAGATCACCTCTCCGTGCTTTTGAGATCCTTTGTTGTTTATCTACATACATGTGCGACCTGCCAAAGTCGCTATGTAGGGTATACTGCCCTGCAGTTGAAACTTAGGATTTCGAAGCATTTGGGTTTTTCTTATCGAACTTCTCGCCCTCTTTCTGGCATCATTCAGAGACCCATGAACACCCGTGCCTCCAGGAATCCTTTACGATTATGTCGTCGGCTTTTAATTCTCTTGATCTCAAAATTTTAGAATCCCTTTTTATGAAGAAGTTAAATCCAGAATTAAACGATAGCCTTTCCTCGATAAAATTACTTGCTTCCTAATCAACCACCTATCACCTTTTCAATACAACGCAGTAACTTGGTTCTTTCTCCTTTCCTTTTTTTCTTTCCAGTTGTTATTCGCATCTCTTACCATCTAGGTTAGTCCTTTTATTAAATTTAAAAAATTTTAGTTTGTTTTATTTTCAATGGGTTTAACTTTTATTGTTTTATTGTCTTACTTTTCGAGATAATTTTTTAAGCTATTTTTAACTATTTGCTTATTGTGTTTGGTTTTATTATGTATGGTATATTTTTCTGATATTTGTATTTACTTTAGTTATATTTTTGATTGTCTTTAGATGCTTTCATGTAGTCACTGAAGATGGCCCCTGAGTGGACCGAAACGTTTGGCCAATAAATGTTGATAGTCTTATCTCTTGTCTTTATATTCCTATTGAGGATAAGGGGTTCCTGAAGAACACTTCTATCGTAACTATATATTGTTAATTCAGGGATGGGAAACCGAAATGAATTTCGATTCGAGTTTCGATTTCAGTTCATAGTTTTGAGAAATATCGATTTCGGTTTCGATTTCGGTTTTTTATTTTTTTTTCGATTCAGGTTTTTTTGTCGATTTCGGTTTTTCATATCGATTTCGATTCGAGTTTCGATTTCGATTTCAGTTTTCCAGATTTCAATATAATATGTTCATTATTTACATATAATATGAGCTTTTATCTTTTATTCTGACTACCTTTGTCATAAATTAGAAAAATTATGGGAAACTGTGGAATATAATTTCCACATGCACAAGCGACGCTCTTTCTTAAAAGAAGACGTTTGCGAAATAACAACTTCACTTTCTTTTCGTCTATTTATATAAAGCGTAATTTGATCTTTATATTTATGAATAAGTCAGATCTTTGTACTCAAATGATCTGAATTTTGGAAGGATTAGGATTATTCCTGACTTATCTTCCAAAGTATCATAAAATTCCAACAAGTGACTGTCATTAGTGGTTCTCAGCTCATTTAGAGGATTAACAAAATTTCCCAGGCAATGATGTTTCCGGCGAATGACATGGAATCCTCCAATTGATATTTGGTTTCTAATTCTCTCTTTTTCATAAAGACGCTCTTAGTTGCTGCTAAATACTCTTAGGGACCCGCCTAAAACCGCCCTCCTTTGAGTGAGGAGAATATATTTATCAGATCAACGCAGTCAAAGCACCCTGTTTCTATTTATATATATAAAAAAATCAGGGATAAATAAACAAAACTGGATGGAATGTAAGGAAGCTAATACATCTTAAAATTTCACGCCTTTATGTTACCCTATTTGAGGAGTCAGGTATCATAAAAGTAGCCCTGTCTTTAATTCCCGGAAGTTGGTCAACTCTCCTTTAATAGAAAGCAGTTTGAATATTAAATTTTATTTCTTAATTTAGGTTTGAACTGATATTTTTTATCGATTTCGATTCCGATTCAAGTTTTTTTATTCTTTTCGGTTTCGGTCTAAATTTCGATTTCGGTTTTTCCAAAAATATCAGTTTCGTTTTTTTTCGATTTCGCTTCAAGAAAAAATATCGGTTTTATCGGTTTATCGATTTCGATTTCGATTCGGTTTCCCATCCCTGATTGTTGTATATGAGGAATGTAATGTATGTAATTAATTAATTAATTAATTGGTTATAAATTAACCTAGAAACAGAAATTGTTCATGAAAATAGAATACACTTGAACGCGGTAAAAATGTCCGCTTCTCTTTTTCGTATTGTGAAAGGAATGTGTCAGTTTCTTCGGTAAATAAATTTAAAATAGATTTATATTAAATACGATGTAACTTAACGATAAGGCAATGAATTCAATTGTTTGTTTAATTCTGAAAATTTAAAATAACAATTACAAAGATATCGGGGTTAATATGTTTTAAATGACATGCCATGGCTGGACATGTAAATCAAAATAGCTTTTTATGAGGTAGTTTTAGTCGCTTTATTCAAATTTGTCACTCATTTTTTGTGCAAACTATTGTAGAAAATAATAATAATTATACAAATATATATATATATATATTTAGTGTATTTGCAGTCGAGGTTGGTATGACGTCATGTTACTCTGCGACTTAATTAGTTTGTTGGTTTCTGTTCTGGCTATATTTTTTTTCTAATTGAATCCAGTTTGGTGGTGTTTGTGATAGAATTATGACGTGCCGTTCGTGTGGTTTCGACTGTGAGAACTTGATTCGTCATGTGCCCTAAATGAAGACAAAGCATTGGAGGCTTTTATCAATTACGGGTTATTCTCTCATCCTTAACACTCCCAAAATGTGACAGTGAGTGCCTAATACGAAAAGATCAGAAGATATTTAGGTGAAATAACCAATATTAACCTGTTAGGATAATTGAATGCCCGGTTAGGTCAACTGTACGCCCTTGATGATTGGTTAGGTTAAGTCGTGATATTGTCGTTAGTTTAAATGAAAATTACGAGAGCAAACTTTTGTGGTTAATTTTGAGGCGTTTTGCACGTTTCCTGTGGTAATGCGTCGTTTTCAAGATCTCGTAACATGAACATGATAGGTTATGCTTTATTGTATAAAATGTAGTAAAAAATACATTTTTCAAGTGTATTTTGGTGTGCTTCGTTCGAATATGACCTTCATTTCTTGTGCAAATGAACAGAAATACAGTTGTCATTGCATGGCCCAAACACGTATTTCTGTTCATTTGCACAAGAAATGAAGGTTATATTTCAACAAAACACACCAAAATACACTAGAAAAATGTATTTTTGATTTCAACTTCAGGCCATGTCATTCGCAATATAATTACCGATATCGGCTACACAAGCAGTAGAATGGATGAAAAAGAAAATTAATAAAAATTTGTAATTAGGTGCTTAAAAAGAGTCTCAAACGTAGCCATTTCATCTCGTTTTGAGTCCAACAATAAAAGGAGGGAATTAAACGCTATAAAAATTATTATACCGTTTATAAAGGGAAAGTTCCGTTAGGGTTCAATCGTTAACACGTCAAATTACTTTTTTAATATGCTGGTAACTTTTAAAACTATGGAAAAAACCATAGGATGAAGCTAATTCAGGAATTTAAAATAAGGAAATTAAATGATCTTGCACCTGACAGCATACAAATACCATATACCCGCCAAAAGATGGAAATATTGGATAAAAACGAAAGTAGACCTAAAAGTGGCTAACAAAGATAAATCTTGGATCGAAATATTCTTTACATACTGCCGAATAACTTGACATAAATTTTGTTAGAGACAAAATTGGTGTAAATATTAGGAACACAAAAACCACCTTTAACCTTGGAGGCAGCTAAAACGAACTGACGACTGAAACCTGAGTACGGCAGTGCATTTCTGGGCGTGAGCTCGTAAAGTTCTGAAAAGAAATTCATGTTAAAATTCTTGAGGCTTGATAGAAGAATTAGTTCTCCCTAAAATCAAACAAAGAAAATGTGTGGGTTCACAAAATTGAACAGGCACAAGTAAAATTGTTTACCCCCCTCCTAAGATCCGTAGAAAACGGAATTCACTTATTTACTCCCGCGCTAAAGTACAGTGTGTTCTAAAAAGACCTGGACAACTTTGGTTGTTAATAAATTTAGAACCACATACAGTATAATAAAACGATACCGTTTGTTTTATATGATACAGAAACTCAAAGTTTTCTTTATTTTCAGGTCTGGTGGTTTAATGTAAAAGAAAATGGCGACTAGAAAGCTCTGTGCGTCGAATGGTTCATCGAGACGAGATCCGACACCCAAGTTTAGCGTAATTTTCTTACAAGGTATGGAAGGAATCCACCATCGCGGACTAGTATCAGAGAGTGGTACAAGAGGTGAATCTTTTCAACAAAGTCCCAGAAAATCAATCCGACGCGCATCCAAAAATTGGCACTACCAACCACCACTGTGCACGGGATTTTACATAAAAGTCTGAAGCTTTATGCCTATAAGGTGCAGATGCTGCAGGAACTGAAACCAGATGACCGACCAAACGCAAGGCGTTTGTCGTGGAAATGCTCAGCCGCGTAGAGGATGACGAAGATTACCTGAAAAAGGTCATGTTCACAGATGAAGTTTGTCTTCATGTATCGGGGGAGGTCAACCGGCACAATGTGAGGATTTGGGGCTCTGAAAACACCCACGTGGTTATTGAACACATACGCAACAGTCCAAAGGTCATTATGTGGTGTGGCCTTCTCCATGACCGCTTGGCGGGTCTATTTTTCTTTGCGGAGAATACAGTGACCTCAACAATTTACCTAGACATGTTGGAAGGATTCGCATTCCCACAGATTGCAGACCTGCAACCCGATATAATTTTTCAACAGGACGGCGCCGCTCCCCCTCACTGGGCCTTTAGTCGTTCGAGCCGTCCTGAATAACAAATTTCCAGGTCGCTGGATTGGCCGAGACGGATCATTCGCCTGGCCCCCGCGATCACCAGACATAACCCCACCCCCTTGATTATTTTTCTGTGGGGGTTGTTGTTGTTGTTGTTTAGCCGATCAGCCCACCCTGATCGAGCAAGCCAGCGGCACGCAGGTAACCGATCGCCCTCTCCGGAGTGGACCAGAGGTTCAGCGCACTAGTGATGTTGTGTTGTGTTCGTTGTTGTGCTAGAGCGGTACAGTCCGTCATAATGTGTTCAATTGTTTGTGGTGTGTCTTGGCACAGGTGGCAGGTGTCGTCTATGGAGTTGTCTAGTCTGTGTTTATATGTCCGTAAGTTTGGGTGATGTCCACATCGGAATCGTGCTAAGTTAACTCGATCCGATCTGCTCAGGCTGATCTCTGACCTGTTAATGGGTGGCGGCTTCGCACCTAGGACCGCATTCGGACCGAGTCGTGTCAGTGCTTTGTGGGTTAGATGTGTGTGTATGTGTTTTCTGTACTGTGTGGTGTCTGTGGGGCGTGGTATGGAATGGAGTATTTCGTTATAATATCTCTCTGGTGTTACCTTAATGGTGCGAGGTGTTGGTGCATGATTGTACATGTAGTGGCAAGGGTGTTGTGGGTTAGTTGTCGCTGCTGCCATGAATTGTGTTCCCCTCATGTCTAAATGTTCCCTAACTTTTAGTATTTTTGTTTCTGTGTGCAGGTGTTCTATTGGTGTTGTTTGAGTGCATCCTGTAATGATACGAAGTGCGTTGTTTTGTATTGTTTGTAAGGTGTTTTGTGTGTGTTTGAGATAATGGGTGCCCAGCATGGGCTAGCATAGTCCATAACTGAGCGAATATATTGTTTGTATATGAGTGATGTTGTTTCCTGCTGGTGTCCAAAGTTTGTGCCTGTTAGTACCCTAAGCGTGTTAAGTCTTGACGTACATTTGGTTTTAATGTCCTGAATGTGGTTTGCAAAAGATAATGATGTGTTGTATGTGACACCAAGTATTTTGGTTCTGTGAGTGTGTGGAATGTTGATGTTGTTTAGTGTAAGCTGTGGAATTACCTGGTGTTCTTTTGTATTGCTTGTAAGCAAGGTGATGGTTGATTTTGTGGGCGCTACTTTGAGTCTATTGTGTGTGAGCCAGTCTTGTATACTGTTTATGTATGTTTGTAGGTTATTTGTAGCGGTGTCGATGTTGTTGTGGGTGGATGTTAGAGTGATATCATCTGCATATGATGATAAGGTAAGCTTGTTATCTATGGGTGTTGGAATGTCATGCATGTATAAGTTGAAGAGTGTTGGTGAGAGAACAGAGCCTTGAGGGACCCCGTTCGGAAAAAACTTGTTTTTGGATGACTTGCCATTAAATGTGACATGTGAGTATCTTCCTGAGAGATAGTTGCTCAGCCACCTTTTGGTGTTATTGTGCATGTTTGTGTTGAGTATTTTGTTTATGAGAGGGAAGCGTGGGATAGCATCAAATGCTTTACTAATGTCTATTGTTGCTAATAGTGTACGTTGAGCTGGTCTTCTGGAGTTGATGCCATCCATGATGTGCTGCGTGAGGTTAGTGAGTAATGTCGTGGTTGAGTGGTGAGGTCTGAATCCATGTTGAGTAGGCGATAGTGGTATGTGTGGGTTGGTGATTTGTAAGATTAGTCTTTCTGTTACTTTGGAAGGTGTGCATAGTAAAGTAATGGGTCTATAGGAAGCTGGTTCTGTTGGATTTTTGTTTGGTTTGAGTAGTGTAATAATTTTACCTTGTTTCCATATGTCAGGAATAATACAGTGTTGGTATGAATATGTGCTGATATTTGTGAGAGCTAATATTCCTTGTGGGCCCAAGTGTTTAAGGTGTATGTTAGATATGTTGTCTGGTCCAGTAGCCTTCGAATTCTTAATGTTTTTGATGATCTTGGTGGTCTGGTCTGTATTGAAGGGTGTAATGGTCATGTCGAGTCTGTAGGTTTTCTTGTGTCTGGCTGTTTGTCTGTCTGCATGTTTCTGGTTGTTGTCTCTGTTTAAGTGACTTATCTTTGCGTAGTGATTAACTAGAATGTTAGCTTGTTGTGTGTATGTTGGGATATAATTTTGGCTGCGACAGATAGCCGCGTGTAAGGTGTGAATGCCGCTGTTAGAGTGGGTAATGCTGTTTATAGTCTTGTATAGCCTGTATGTATCTGTGGAGTGGTTTAGTGTTGTTATGAATTCCCTGAATGTTTCTGTTTGTTTTTCTTTGAGTTTGTTGTTTATTTCTGTGTTGAGCTGTTGTATCTGCTGTTTTATGGCTTCTGTGTGTGGTGTTTGTGTGTTATATTTGAGGTTGTTACGTTGCCTTATGAGGTGGGCTATTTCTCTAGTGTAATTTGGGTTGTATTTCCTAATGTTGCCCTTGGGTATGTATTTGTTTGCATTATTGATAATCTGATTAAATGTCTTGAGTGTTGTATCGATGTTTATGATGGGTGTGCTGTTTAATGTGGTGAATTGTTCCTCAGTCTGTATTTTGAACTGTTCCCAATCAGCTTTCTTGTAATTTCTGTAAGTGTGCCTAAGGCTGTTGGGGCAGAGTGTAGAATGTGTTGTAATGATGATGGGCAGGTGGTCTGATGACAGTTGTTTTTCTGTTCTCCATTGTGTATGTGTTGCTAGTGAGGGGGAACAGAACGTTATGTCTGGGGAGGAGTTTGAGTATCCTGCTTGATGTGGTATGTGTGTATGTTCTTCTGTATTGTTAAGAATGAAGAGGCTGTTTAGTTGTGTGGCTATGTTGGCGCCTCTGGTGTTGTTTTGGTTGTGCAGGTACCAACTAGTGTCTTTGGCGTTGAAGTCTCCTCCTAAGATGACATTAGTGAGAGAGGCCAGATTGTGTAACTGTGGATTGTAATTGGCTGGCACCTGAGGTGAACTATCTGGTGGGATGTAAATGTTGATTAGTGTGGTGTTGTGTTTTGCGCGTGTTTTAATGTTAACTGCCTGTATTTCTATCGTGTTATCTGCTTGGATTGTGTTTGTAATGTTTTGGGTAGCATCAGTGTAGCTAATGCTTTTACGTATGTAAGTGATGAGTCCACCCCCGTTACCCCCAGTACGATCTTGACGGATCGCCGTGAAGTCAGGGATGGTGGGTGTTTTGTGTGTGCGTTTTAGTTTTGTTTCTTGTATAAGTGCTATGTGAATGTTTTGTTTGTGTACGAATTCCCTAAGTTGCATGATTTTGTTTGTGAGGCCATCTACGTTGTACTGTAATATGTTAATATTATACTTCTGTATGTGTCTCATGGTGCTATTGTGTCTATGTCTTTGTGTATGGTGACATGTGTACAGTAAGTTGTAGTGGGACCTGGATTAGTCTTAATGTCGCCAGAGAGTAAGAGTAGTTCGGGGAGCACGCAATTGTTCCCTGTAATTGAAAAAATAGCACGCTGAGAATAGGTCCGGCCCCGGGAGCCGATCGGCACTCTGACCGTGCCACGCAAAAGGCCGTCGACTGCCAGTCTAGCCAACCGTAGACAGCCCGCTGCACGGAGATTTGAGGAAGTTTGGCCACCAGCGCGTTGATGTTTTGGTTTGACGTCGCTTCTTCGCGTTGACGTGTCCTGCGCTGGAGGATGCAGCCACTGTTTAGAAGCTTCCTCGTCAGCTGCTAACACTTTTTTCACGTTGTTCTAACTACTGTACCTGTTCAGACGTTTTTTATAAACAAATCTTTATAAACAAATATGCAATTTTGTCTTGCTCTCTTTGTTGGAGTTCTGAAAATGAATTGCCCTCCTCTCTGCTAAATTGCTCTAATATGGACTCTGTTTCTTCTCTTTCTTTTATTTTCACTAGGTTGTGCACCTGGGTGTTAATAAATTATTTGCTAGTTCCTGTGGAAGGCTGTTATTACTCTTCGGGAAGATTTTACTTGAAGCTCAATAAGTAGTTAAATTTGAAATACAACTCGTCACATTTTATTTACCTATAATAATCTTCTGTGGGGGTTTGTCAAAGATGTGGTCTATAAGACCAAGGTGGCAAACTTGCACGATCTTCGAGCTCGGATCACAGCTGCATGCGCACTGGTGGACGCCAACATACTCAGCCGAACATGGCAAGAACTCGTGTACCGCCTTGATGTCCTGCGCGCAACAAACGGAGCGCACATTGAAGTGTATTGATGATGTGCACAAAACTTTGAGTTTCTGTATCATATAAACCAAACGGTACCGTTGTATCATTTGTGGTTCTAAATATATTAACAACCAAAGTTGTCCAGGTCTTTTTGGAACACCCTGTACATCAAATAAGTAATACAAGTTGTAATTGAATTTATATTGGCCAGGGTTATCTTAATTGTCTTGCGCATTATAGTTACTGCTGTCATCAGATAAGTAATTAACAATTATAACTTAAAAATATTCTAGCCATTCTATTTTAATTGTCTTGTGCATTATAATTAATGCGGTCAAAAGGCCAAGTAGGTAAGTAATTTTAACTCCAAATAATATGCTAACCATATTATTTAATTGTCTTGTGTTAATTTTGAATTTAAAATTCTTAAGGTAAGAATCTGTCTCAAATGTCATTTCTTTAACAATTTTCATTAATGTCAAATTTTATTTTTTTTGCATTGTATTTGTTTGATGTTAACTCTGACGTAATATATTATTTTTTGTAAAAAGCTTTTCAATTATCCCTCTACACAGAATTAACGGCAAACCTAAACTGTATTTTCTTGTGTTTGGCTTGAACCTCAAGCCAGGCATATACCTTTACCTTACCTTACCTTTGGTTAACCTTTGGTTAGCTTCCGCCCGACTTGTTCATTCTGACGAAGGCCAAGCTTTTCACTCCACCTTAGACCTACAGTTTAACGTGGAATCCGAACCACGCCACCTTCAGCAGCCCAGCGTCCTAACCACTAGGCCCCCTAGGGTACCCATTTATCTACCAACCACTTTCTTTATTGTGTGGAAGGATGAACAGCTCGGTTTTGCTGCGCGCCGGCTGCCATCGGGTCTCGAACTCGGGGCCAATGGATTCGTAGTCAGCGACGCTAACCATTACACCACCGAGGCGCATATATAAACTATAATATATATATATGTATATATATATATATATATATATATATATATATATATATATATATATATACACACGAGGGTACTTCAATAAGTATCCGCATTTTTATTTTATATAGTCCGGTTGCACGGGGTGGGAACCCTGCATTGTTTGTTATAAAGCAAATATTGACATTTTGAAAGCTTATACCACCCCATTCAAGAATCCATCTGGTGTACACCTGACCCCCGCTTGGCTTTTTCAATATGGCCGCCATTTTCCAAGATGGCCGGCGAAACTGAAAAATCCCATATCCTGGTCAATACTTGATGGATTTTGATGATCTTGGTGTCATTTCTAGGGGTTTTCAGGATGATGAGTCGATCTGGAGGGGTTGCAGATACTTTGGGAGTCGTTTTGACCCACATTCGTCAATACTCAAGGTCATTGGAGGTCAAACGCCCCCCGAAATAAGGAATATCCTATATCCCGGGCAGTCGTGGAGATATTTTGGTGATCTTACTGTCCTTTTTATGGTTTTGGGAGAGACTAAGTAGTTCTATAGGCACATGATAACAGTAGAGTATCATTTTGCAAATCCATGGGTCAAGTCAAGGTCATTTGAGGTTAAAGTTTGGCCTTGAAATACTGTATGTTAATGCCACAGTTGACATCACTGTATTTGCTTTATTTCAGTGACAATTTCTACAATCTAGCTAACTGCTGAGCACTTAACATCTTTTCGGCAGATAAAACCAGATCATAATGCTTAAATCACATAACCCACATTATATGGATATGGATATTCGGATATAAACCACAATTTATGCTGAAGTGCAGGGCACATGCATTCTATGGAAGGTTGCAAAGCTACAAAATATGACCTCGTAAGCAAAACAAAGCTCAAACCTAGCTGGGGGATTAGCATTGACAACTTTGATGCAGTTATTCACATTAGGTAACCATTTATTGGGCACAAATATCAAAATACATGGTTGTGTCAGGATCGCAGGATCATCAGTCTGCTCTTCGTTTGCGTTTTGGGTCAATTGATTGTTGCAATCCAAGCCGCTGCCACATGCACAAAACATTGTGGAAGGGATTCCGCGTCCCATGCAGCCGCAGCGACTCCCCCTGCATGCTGATTGTGATTCACACCCACATCTGATTAGCTTCAGAACTTCATCTGGTGCTAAGCACACTCCTTCACCAACTGTTTTTGGGATGAGAACTCTGTTTGTTTCGTCTCTCTCCCACCCATAATGCACAGGATCAAGTGGTGGTGGGTCACACTTTAGTGCATCGAGCCAGTTCGCCACAGTGTAGTGGGCTCTGAGCACATTTTGATGGAAAGCTTCAGTTGTTGGTGGTAGAGAACATAGTTTGGGTGCAGCTGTTCCCGACTTCCCTGTCTTCTGAGCACATACTCGCTGACGACACTCAGTAAGAGATGAAGATTTCTTATCCCCATAGCATGCAACAATGAACGCTGTTGCCTCTTTCTCGATATGGTCAAAGCATGCATCAAGGGACCCCAGCTTGTCTAGCTTCCGACCTTTCTTGGCTGTGGCAATGGCAGTGGCTTTGCCGATGCCATGTATTGCTGCAACTGTGTCACAACCACTCAAAGCGTGTAGTTTGAGGATTTGTGGGATGATGTCTTTGTGCTGGGTTACAGTTGCTCGGATGTCCACTGATTTTCTGCCACGCACTGGAGACTCCATAATCATGGGACAGCCTAGTTTCTTAAATTCATAGAAGTGAGTTAGCATGGCAAACACGTCTGTGTCATCACAAATGATGGAGATGCGGGCATCAGAATCTTTCTCAGCTTGTGCGATAGCGTGTTGTGTTATTATCACGTCAGCCTCTTCATGAGATGATGAGAGCTCCAATGCTGCTCGACTCCTGCCTCGCACAATGGAAGTCGGTACGGTCTGCCATCCTGCAAGCACTAGCTCATGGTCTTGGGTTACAGTTGCGAGATACTCACTGTTAGCAAGGATTTGCTCACAGAGCAGCCTGTTTTGGAATCAGCACAACCAAGATGTCATCAAACCACCAGGTGGGCAGTACCATCAGCAATAATCTCAACAACCTGAAAAAAATAAGAGGAATAATTAGACATATTGGAATTCACCTTAACATGGGGAAAATAATCCCTGATTTCACTTTAAACCCTATATAACTACTCAGTCTCGCCCAAAACCATAAAAACGACAGTAAGATTGCCAAAATATCTCTACGACTGCCCGGGATATGGGATATTCCTTATTTCGGAGGGCGTTTGACCTCCAATGACCTTGAGTATTGACGAATGTGTGTCAAAACGACTCCGAAAGTATCTGAAACCCCTCCAGATCGACTCATCATCCTAAAAACTCCTAAAAATGACATCAAGATCATCAAAATCCATCAAGTATTGACCATGATATGGGATTTTTCAGTTTCGCCGGCCATCTTGGAAAATGGCGGCCATATTGAAAAAGCCAAGCGGGGTCAGGTGTACACCTGATGGATTTTTGAATGGGGTGGTATAAGCTTTCAAAATATGTAAAAATTTGCTTTATAACAAACAATGCAGGGTTCCAGTAAAATCAGGGTCTGTGCTACCGGAGTAATAGGCTTATTTAGGCTAGCAACAGTATAGGCTTATTTAGGCTACTCGTAGCTGTCACATATCGTACGAGTAGTGAGCACTGCTGCGCCGCTTTCAATTTGTATTCTGGAGGAACAGAGATCCGTCGTTCGTTTTTTGTGGGCAGAAGGTGTGAAAGGAGCTGAAATTCACACGCGTTTATGTGCACAGTATGGGAATAATGCGTTACCATGGCGAAGTGTGTACGAGTGGATTCAAATGTTCAAGGAAGGTCGGACATATGTGACAGACGCTCAGAGCTCAGGACGACCGTCAACATCAACCAGTGGTGACAAGCAGGAAGAAGCCAGAGCCATGATTTTCGATGCCAGAAGATTAACAATAAAAGATATTGCATCTTCATTAGACATCAGTCAAGGGTCAGCCTATTCGATAGTTCATGACATTCTTGGCTTTCACAAGATTTGTACAAGATGGGTGCCCAAACAGTTGACATAAGAGCACAAGCGTAATCGTATGGACGTCTGCTCTCGTCTTTTGGCGCGGTATCATAATGGAGGTGAAAAATTTTTGAAGCGCATTATCACTGGAGATGAAACCTGGATCCATCACTATGAACCAGAAAGCAAACGACAGAGCATGCAATGGAAGCATCCAACATCTCCCGTTGCAAGGAATTTCAAAGCGCAGCCGTCAGCAGGTAAAGTTATGCTAACACTGTTTTGGGATACACGAGGCCCTATCCTTGAACATTATCTAGAGCGTGGAACTACAGTAACAAGTGCATCGTATTCTGACATGCTGCGGAAGCAAACCAAAGGTTATATGAGGTAACTACAATGCATTGTGATACATTTTTGATGATAAAAAGTATGCTTTGCAAAGTGGTGTTTTATATGTACAGCATAAGTTGCTATTATGAGAGTCAACATATACAGTTTTTACAACTATCAGTCATCAAATAAAAGGTCAATCAATCAAATAAAAAGTATTTCTGATTCAGATTGTGTACAGTCCCTGTCTACTGCTGCACAACAGGACTTAGATGAACTAATTCGCATATAGAAGAAGAAGCAGCATATAACACTGCCCAACACCAATTTTGCTGATTTAATTCTAACACCTGTTTTTAAGTAACTTTGGTGTGCTGATTTCAAAAATCACCTTAGTTTTTGTCTATCACGTCAGATTTTCGAGCAATCAAATACGGATATTTTGGAGATTTTTTTTCTTTTCAAAAAATAAGTTTTTACATACTCAGACTCAGCATGGAAAAGTAAACAATTGTGCAGGGAGTGAACTTTAATATACAATGGTAATATTGACACATAAAGTGATTAAAAGTGTTTAAATAAGCAAAAAATGAATCCATATTAAAGCAAGCACGGGACCAGTTTTCTTAACATTGTCTTTTTCTTGTTTTCTTACTTTTCAGTGCTGATAAATTTTCTCTTATAGGACTTCTTAGAATGAGAGATGTCAAGACAATCTCTTTGCAGGCTCCAGCAGTAGTCAGCCATCATATGGGTATCCCATCTTCCTTGGTATCGTTCTTCCATCACTTTGATATCTTGGTGGAACCTTTCACCTTGCTCTTCACTAACATCACAGATACCCAAGATTTTAATATGTTGTACATGACCTTTAGATTTAATGCACAGATTTGCGTATTCCACAGATAAAATTTTGACAGCAAAACAGCTGTTAACAGGTCTCAAAAATCATCAATTTTGATAAGCGCCCTTCATGGATCACCCAAAATAGGCATATTGCATTGCACGAAAACCTGATGTGATGGACAAAATCTAAGGTGATTTTTGAAATCAGCACATCAATATTATCCAGGAAAAGGTCTTTGAATTAAATCAGCAGCAAATAAATATTTTTTTGTTGAGCAGTGTAATCAGCCTAATGTGCTAAATAGATAGTGTTGGATTTTTTATAGTAAACATGGCATTTCAACAAGGTGAATCTCATGAACCACACAGTACCTTACAACAAACAGACTGGACAAATCATGCTACCTGAATTTTTCGAAAGAGAGGTTGGAGAGAGCCAAGAAAAAGTCCTCTGGGACAGCTTCCCAGCCAAGTCCTAAGAAAACTCGTTCTACCCTGCAAGGCACTGGAACTTCAAGTTACACACATGGTACACAAAGTATTTCTTCTGTGACAGGTGTGAGGGTCCAATACATCAGTTATGCATTAAGAACATTGGCACTTTTGTCATAGAGTGTGCCGCAAAGCTCCGTGACACTAAACTACTGGCTAAACTTGCAATGTCAGACATGCATGCCTTAGATGCGCATTATCATAGAAAATGTCTAATAGCTCTTTATAATAGTGCACGCCGGGTTTCGAACAAAGAAGGGGATACTAAAAGTGGATACTCCCTACCTACTGAAGCTATTGCACTGAGTTAGCAGCCTATATTGAGGAATGATCATCAATTCAAAGCATACTTCCATTATTCAAACCCTTTGATATCTCAAAGTTTTATTCTAACCGACTACAACAACTAGGAGCAAATTTGCAACACCAGGTTAATTCGACAAGAATAAAGGAACGTGTGTTAGATATTATACCTGATGTGAGGGTGCAGGCTCATGGCAGAGATGTACTACTTGCATATAACAGACAGAGATTGCAAGGCCTTTATCGAATTCATTCACTGTGGGTGCAAGAAAGCGTGTAGGGGACTGTGCAAATGCTCCAGAACCAACTTTTCCTGTACAACTCTTTGTCCTTCCTCTGGACAGTGCAGTGGGCAAGAGCATTTAGTGCATGGTGTTAATCATATAGCATGTTATGACTGAAATTTGTGTTTATTGTGTTAAACATACTATTTTATGACTGAAATGTGTATATTGTATTCTAAATTTTAAGTACCCACTTGAAGACCATGCTGCATTTGAGTAAGTGTATGTATCAATTCATGCTTTGACAAAAGTGGTTAGATGATTTACTATGTGTACTCTTAATGTCAAATAAAGTACAGGGTAATTTGGCACCAGTTATAAATAAACTTACTTTGAACATTAAATTCCCGACTCACACCTCATTTTTCATTTTGCGTAAATTAGTTGTCTACTTAGTGTTGTCCACTTAATGTTGTCCACTTAGTACCACCCCTAAACCTTGAGATTTTCCTTGGCACCCATACTTATATGAAAAAGTATACATCAAAGTATATCTGGGCCAGATTTGGTGCTTTTATGAAAAAGTGAACGATTTCACCAAAATTTGGAGCTTACGCGGTGGAATAAAAATCACACTGCCAAAACTTACAGTTTTGGTAGTTTTATTCATTACTTACAATTAAGGATCTTCAGATGAAGCACCTAATATATCAACCTGAAATTTTCAAAGGCGTCATTCGTTACTGTGCAAGAGGGACGCCGCCATTTTAAAACAAAATGTATGAAGGATACAGATATAAGTTTCAAGCTGATCTTTGATCAGCACATTTGGTTGCAATTGGTTAGCACAATAGCTTATTTAATATGCTATTGAATTTTGAAAAATAATCTCGAGTCGGCCATATTACCTTATTAAAGTCTGATTAGTGCGCAATATATATTTCCATATATTTCATAAGTTGTAAGGGGTGAAGGAATAGAAAAAGTTGGGAAAAGAGAGGGAAAAATGGGAGTAGTATGTGCGCAATTGGTCTGACAGAAATGTGTCAATTTGAGAATTTTCCCCTTGGGTTCCTCACCGTCTTCAATCAGGAATCCCTTCAGGGGCCCTCTCTCCCCTTGGATTCTTCACCTTTCTTTATGAGGCGTCACGGTCTTTCAAGAGAGATGTTTGTAGGTTTAAAAAAAACAAACAAACATTCCCTGACGAGATGTATTTGAGTCCGGGGATAGGTTAGGTTAACCTAAACTAAGGGTAGGTTGATTTGAGTAGGAAAAAAATTATGGCCCTTTTCACGCAGTGTCCCGCCGCCACCACGCCCGTAACGCCCGCCGCCTTAAAATAAAATTTAAATACAATTAGTTAATTTCTAGATCTATTTTCCTAATACAAATATCTGAACAAAAAAAATTGTTTAGGAATTAAATTGTAGTGAATCAGTTTTTGTTTTGCTTTAGTATTATTGCGTAAATGAATAAAACAAGAGATATGCAAAGGATGGTGTGGTCGCATGCCGTCGCTGAAGGTAGAGCTCTTTTCTCCTCCATCCTCCGAGAAGGTGTCGGTGGTTCTGCCACCGGCATCCGTTGTCACTTTTTAGGGTGCCTGCTGTCTTTTGTAGGGTTAGTAGGCCTCGGTGTTTGGATTCCTAAATCTACAAAAGAGCTTGCTCTTAATGCCTGGGAGTGCCTGGTTGAGCCCTGGCACCTGTCTTTGTATACTCACGCTCTCGTTTCTATGCCACCCTTTTCTACTTCTTTCCCATCTTTTCGTCTGTTCAAGTTTCTCTTCTTTACTCTCCTTTTGGTCACATCGACCACCATTGAACAAAATATTAAATCATTACACTCAAAGGCGAATATAAGATTAATTTGTGATAAAGATAAGCATTTTGAGAATGCAATGGCTTTCGCTGTTGCATGTTCATTATTTGAGACCTTATGTGTTCGCGTATGGATCTGTTAGATACGATAGATCAGGGATTCTTAACATCTGGGTCGTGACCCAAACTTGGGTCATTAAATTGTCATTTATCATTTATTTATGTTATCCTTAATGATTTTACCATTATTATTTATTTTATTATCTATTACGATTGAACTGTTTGAAGGCATTGGTCGCCGAGCTAGCCCCGAGACCAGAATTTGGATCGCAGCCTAAAAAGGTGAAGAACCCCTGCGATAGATTGTAATTTCAGTCTGTTATTCCCTTTCTGTTTGAATTATGAAATTTTATTTCAAGTTTTATTCCGGTTTGGGGCAACCAAACTGGTGAGTTTGTTATTTGTTAGGTCGGCACACTTACGCTACCTGCTTTTCACTTGTTTATCTTTTTCTGCATCTGTTCTTCTTGTATATTACCTCTTGGCTGTAAGGCTACATTTTTTAGGGACAACGGAAATTCTCAAATTCTCAAATTGAT
This sequence comes from Bathynomus jamesi, assembly GCA_023014485.1. Classification (NCBI taxonomy): domain Eukaryota; kingdom Metazoa; phylum Arthropoda; class Malacostraca; order Isopoda; family Cirolanidae; genus Bathynomus; species Bathynomus jamesi. Next base: position 542,380 of record JAJOZX010000821.1, on the reverse strand, counting down.
CCATTTCTGTCAGACAAATGCAGCCATACTACTATGGGGAAAGGAAAAAAGAACCGAGAGAAGAAAAACGAATGGTACAGAGATAAAAATAAAATGTAAGGAGGTGGGAAGGGGGGGGAAAGGAAGGGTAGGGAGGGGAGAAGAGTAAAGGGGTTAATTAATTAATTTATAATTATTTAATCATAATGAATGCTAATTAGTTTTTAAATGTTAATTTATTTTTTAATTAATTTTATTTAATTAAGAAATTTAGTTAATTTCTAATAGTTGACTAATTACATTTCTAATTACTGGTGGGGATTGAGGAAGGAGGAAAATTAAAAGGGTTAATTAATTAATTAATTGTACGTAAGTTTTAGTTAACTGATTTATTATTATTATTATTAATATTATTATTATTATTTCAGAAAGTCGATATCAGCCTATGTCTTTATAAAGGATTTACATTTAATTTCCAATATTCGAAATAGTTTTTTATTTTCAGTACTGAGTTTCTTAATAATAACTCTAGATAAGAATTTGCAGTATGCTAAGAATACTGTCTTCATTTTTTCTTCTGCTGACGCGTTTCGTTCATATACATGTATCATACTTTGAACATCTTCAGAGCTTTATACATAATTTTAAAGTAAAATGGGTTATATATATATTTCTTGATTGTAAGTTTGATACAATTTCAAATTAATTTAAGAATATTCGAAAGTTCATTAAATTTTATATTAATTTTTGGTTTTTTCCTTTTAATGTAAGAGGCTTTGGCAATTTTTAGTTTTTGTACGTTATGTGATGAATATAAGATTTGAAAGTTTCGTGAGATATTTTTTAAATTTAATATTTTATGATCTAACACATTAAAGGGAGAGCATACCAACATAAATATCGTCCAAGTAATGCGAACATTACAGAGTAGATCATAAAATATTAAATTTAAAAAATATCTCGCAAAACTTTCAAATCTTATACTCATCACATAACGTACAAAAATTGGATCAATCCCAGAATAGGCACCTGAAATCATTTTTAAGTGCTTAATCTGGGATTGAGGCAAAACACAGGTGCTTAATCTGGGATTGAGGAGAAAAAAATATAAACAGTTTTTAGAGATATAATTTCATTGTTTTTATCAATATTTGAAAAAATCAACTCTAACCTAACCTAATCTTTTGCTATATCTTCTGCTTTTTTGGTTAGTTTTGCTATTCTTACCAGTTTCATTTGGATTCAGAAATATTCGGGTTCATATTGCAGGAATTTATAATATCTAAAATTTTTCTTTATTCATTAAACCACTTTAAACCTTTTATAACTTTGCCTTTATTACATTTGTAATAAACTTTGTATAAACAATAAATTGTAATCATCAGGTTTTTTTATTTAATTCCTTGCAAGGTGCCTATTCTGGAATTGAGGTTGAACGCAGGTGCTTCATCTGGGATTGAGGTACATCAGGTGCCTATTCTGGGATTGACCCCAAAAATTATATAATTACACCGTTTGGACTGTTTGGATGCGATAGAAGATTGAGGGAAGTCTTTGTTTTCTGTGAAACACAAGTTTATTTATGCAGAAGCTTGAAATATATTTACAATATTACGTCGATACAATATATGAGAAAGAGAAAACTTCATCAACTTGAGTAGTCTAAGCAACATCATCCTGTTTGCATATACGTCTTGTGTTTCGTATTTATCAATTATTACGAAAGAAATCTTTTATAACTTGAAGAGCCTAATCATTTTCATTAATCAATAAAGTAACATAAATATCATCAACTGTTGCCGCAAAATAGAAGTCAACATCTTCCTTCCTTGAATAATCAATTTTAAAATTAGAAAGAGCTGTTTTGAGCAGAAAACTGAGATTTGTTTATAAAAAAAACTCTGAACAGTTAGCTAGAACAACGTGAAAAAAGTGTTAGCAGCTGACGAGGAAGCATCTAACAGTGGCTGTATCCTCCAGCGCGGGACATGTCAACGCGAAGAAGAGGCGATGTCAAACCAAAACATCAACTCGCTTGTGGCCAAACTTCCTCAAATCTCCGTGCAGCGGGCTGTCTACGGTTGGCCAGACTGGCAGTCGACGGCCTGTTGCGTGTCACGGTCAGAGTGCCGATCGGCTCCCGGGGCAGGACCTATTCTCAGCGTGCTATATTTTTCATTTACAGGGAGCAATTGCGTGCTCCCAGGACTACTCTGACTCTCCGGCGACATTAAGACTAATCCAGGCCCCACTACAACTTACACATGTAGCACCATGAGACACATACAGAAGTATAATATTAACATATTACAGTAAAACGTAGATGGCCTCACAAACAAAATCATAAAGCTTAGGGAATTCGTACACAAACAAAAAATTCACATAGCACTTATACAAGAAACAACACAAAACACACACACACACCCACCATGACTTCACGGCGATCCGTCAAGATCGTACTGAGGGTAACGGGGGTGGGCTCATCACTTACATACGTAAAAGCATTAGCTACACTGATGCCACCCAAAACATTACAAACACAATCCAAGCAGATAACACGATAGAAATACAGGCAGTTAACTTTAAAACACGCGCAAAACACAACACCACACTAATCAACATTTACATCCCACCAGATAGTTCACCTCAGGTGCCAGCCAATTACAATCCACAGTTACACAATCTGGCCTCTCTCACTAATGTCATCTTAGGAGGAGACTTCAATGCTAAAGACACTAGTTGGTACTTGCACAACCAAAGCAACACCAGAGGCGCCAACATAACCACACAACTAAACAGCCTCTTCATTCTTAACAATACGGAAGAACATACACACATACCATATCAATCAGGATACTCAAACTCCTCCCCAGACATAACGTTCTGTTCCCCCTCACTAGCATCACATACAGACTGGAGAACAGAAAAACAACTGTAATCAGACCACCTGCCCATCATCATTACAACACGTTCTACACTCAGTCCTATCAGCATTAGGCACACTTACAGAAATTACAAGAAAGCTGATTGGGAACAGTTCAAAATACAGGCTGAGAAACAATTCACCACATTAAATAGCACACCCATCATAAACATCAATACAACACTCAAGACATTTAATCAGATCATCAATAATGCAAACAAATACATACCCAAGGGCAACATTAGGAAATACAACCCAAATTACACTAGAGAAATAGCCCACCTCATAAGGCAACGTAACAACCTCAAACATAATACACAAACACCACACACAGAAGCCATAAAACAGCAGATACAACAGCTCAACACAGAAATAAACAACAAACTTAAAGAAAAACAAACAGAAACATTTAGAGAATTCATAACAACACTAAACCATTCCACAGATACATCCAGGCTATACAAGACTATAAACAGCATTACCCACTCTAACAGCGGCATTCGCACCTCACACGCGGCTATCTGTCGCAGCCGAAATAATATCCCAATATATACACAACAAGCTAACATTCTAGTTAATCACTACGCAAAGATAAGTCACTCAAACAGAGACAACAACCAGAAACACGCAGACAGACAAACAGCCACACACAAGAAAACCGACAGACTCGACACGACCATTACACCCTTGAATACAGACCAGACCACCCATATCATCAAAAACATTAAGAATTCGAAGGCTACTGGACCAGACAACATATCAAACATACACCTTAAACACTTGGGCCCACAAGGAATACTAGCTCTCACAAATATCACCACATATTCATACCAACACTGTATTATTCCTCACATATGGAAACAAGGTAAAAGTATTACACTACTCAAATCAAAGAAAAATCCAACAGAACTGGCTTCCTATAGACCAGAGGTCGGGGAACAGGGGTAAATTACCCCAAATGGGGTAAATTTAAAAATTTTTGGGGTAATGCGTGCGGTATGAGAGCCTCAGTCGTGTGTATGGTATCATGAAACGAAGAGGTGCTTTTAGTGCTTGACACTTTGTGCTGATATTTGTTTCGTATATTTTTATTTTATTTTGTTACATAAATGTGGCGTTATTCTAAATTTTAGAATATTACGAATTTACGTCCTGATTTTGATGTTGTATCAAAAATGAAACAGCATCATTTTTCCAAAACCTGAAGTGGAGATGTTTTGAATGAAATTCTTCAGTTCTTCAATCCTTTTTACTAATTTTGTTTGTGTGCTATTCTTATGCCAGCATGTGTGGCTTTTTTTTATTCCTCCATAATAATGGATCCAATAAACATTTTTTGAATTTGAATTTTTTGTATACCATATGCAACAATTTTAAGAGCAATTGGCTTGTTTTTGTTTACTTTGAAGTCTGGGGGCAATTTCATTTTACTCAAATAGATTTTTGGGTAATACCCAAAAAAGTTCCCCGACCCATGCTATAGACCCATTACTTTATTATGCACACCTTCCAAAGTAACAGAAAGACTAATCTTACAAATCACCAACCCACACATACCACTATCGCCTACTCAACATGGATTCAGACCTCACCACTCAACCACGACATTACCCACTAACCTCACGCAGCACATCCTGGATGGCACCAACTTCAGACGACCAGCTCAACGTACACTATTAGCAACAATAGACATTAGTAAAGCATTTGATGCTATCTCACACTTCCCTCTCATAAACAAAATACTCAACACAAACATGCACAATAACACTGAAAGATGGCTGAGCAACTATCTTTCAGGAAGATACTCACATGTCACATTTAATGGCAAGTCATCCAAAAAAAAGCTTTTTCCGAACGGGGCCCCTCAAGGCTCTGTTGTCTCACCAACACTCTTCAACTTATACATGCATGACATTCCAACACCCATAGATAACAAGCTTACCTTATCATCATATGCAGATGATATCACTCTAACATCCACCCACAACAACATCGACACCGCTACAATAACCTACAAACATACATAAACAGTATACAAGACTGGCTAACACACAATAGACTCAAAGTAGTGCCCACAAAATCAACCATCACCTTGCTTACAAGCAATACAAAATAACACCAGATAACTCCACAGCTTACACTAAACAACACAACATTCAACACACTCACAGGTCCAAAATACTTGGGGTCACATACAACACATCATTATCTTTTGCAAACCACATTCAGGACATTAAAAGGAAATGTACGTCAAGACTTAACACGCTTAGGGTACTTACAGGCACAATCTTTGGACACCAGCAGGAAACAACATCACTCATATACAAACAATATATTCGCTCAGTTATGGACTAAGCGAGCCCATGCTGGGCTCCCATTATCTCAACCACAAACATAAACACCTTACAGACAATACAAAACAACGCACTTCGTATCATTACAGGATGCACTCAAACAACACCAATGGAACACCTACACACAGAAACAAAAATACTGGAAGTTAGGGGACATTTAAACATGAAGGGAACACAATTCATGGCAGCAGCGATAACTAACCCACAACACCCTTGCCACTACATGTACAATCATGCACCAACACCTCGCACCATTAAGGTAACACCAGAGAGACATTATAACCAAATACGCCATTCCATACGACACACCAAACCCACAAAGCACTGACACGACTCGGTCCGAATGCGGTCCCAGTTGCGAAGCCGCCACCCATTAACAGGTCAGAGATCAGCCTGAGCAGATCGGATCGAGTTAACTTAGTACGATTCCGATGTGGACATCACCCCAACTTACTAACATATAAACACAGCCTAAACAACTCCACAGAAGACAACTGCCACCTGTGCCAGGACACACCACAAACAATTGAACACATTATGAGAGACTGTACCGCTCTAGCACAACAACGAACACAACACAACATCACTAGTGCGCTGAACGTCTGGTCCACTCCGGAGAGGGCAATCGGTTACCTGCGTGCCGCCGGCTTACTCGATCAGGGTGGGCTGATCGGCTAAACAACAACAACAACGTACAAAAACTAAAAATTGCCGAAACGTTTTACATTAAAATGAAAAAAACAAAAATTAATATAAAATATAATGAACTTTCGATTATTCTTAAATTAATTTGAAATTGTATCAAACTTACAATCAAGATATATATATATATATATATATATATATATATATATATATATATATAATGAATATATAACCCATTTTACTTTAAAATTATGTATAAAGCTCTGAAAATGTTCAAAGTATATGAACGAAACGAGTCAGCTGAAGAAAAAATGAAGACAGTATTCTTAGCATACTGCAAATTCTTATCTAGAGTTATTATTAAGAAACTCAGTACTTAAAATAAAAAATTATTCGGAATATTGGAAATTAAATGTAAATCCTTTATAAAGACATAGGCTGACATCGACTTTCTAAAATTTTGCCTCAATAATCAGCTGTTTCCTAATTTTCTAAACATAAGACTTTTCGACAAAACAGCTCACAAAGAAAAGTCTACAGAAAATTTCAAAACGCAACTTCTCAAACGCGAAATTGTGAAACAGAAAGATAAATTAATCGACCTTAAAAAAGAATCCATTAAAAATGTTTTACTTTTCAGAAAAGAAACAGGAAATCTACACTTCTATTCTTCTATCTTATTCTTAAATAGAAGCTTAAGAGAATTCAAAGATGACATTGAGTTTAAACACTTAAATAAATTACACAAACTTTATAGGGGAACAATTATACAGAAAAACAAAAAATCAATAGTGACTAATTTATCAAATTATGAACCTAATGAACACGAATCTAGTATACTTGACAAAGGATTAAATTTTGGCCTTAGGAAACCATCTAAAAAGATAGAAAAACAAATTGAAACCGAAAGACTTTATGAAGAAATTAAATACAATGAACATAATGGTAAAATAGATGTGATTAATGATGATGGACTTAAAACGAAATTGAAAACCTTTTCAATCTCATTTATTGAAAATAATAATCATGGAAAATTAACAAAAAATGAATATGACGCGATATCATCTCTTAGAAACAATGATGAAATCATAATAAAAAAATCCGATAAAGGTAATAGTACTGTTATATTGAAGAAGAATGAATATAATAATAAATTAAGAGATATTGTCAGCAAAAAATAAAATTGCTAATTCAATAAATGACGTAAACACCTCCAAATTACTAAAACAATCAGGAAGTTATAATGACGGTCATCTTTATGGACAACCTAAGATTCATAAAAGCTCTACTAATCCACCATTACGCCCTGTTATCTCAATGAGCGGAACTGTCACACATGATATCGCTGAGTTTTTAAATAATATAATAAGACCGTATCTTAACAAAAAAACTTTATTGTAAATTCTACAACCGAAACACTAGCTAAATTATCTAACTTAAAAATATCCAACGCTGAACAACTTGTTTCTCTTGACGTGGAATCACTTTTTACAAATGTACCAGTCATGGAAACCATAGAAATAATTTTGGACAATGTTTACAATAATCAAAATTTAATTGCACCAACTTTAAAAACAGAAGATATTAAACAATTACTTATTTTGTGTTGTACAAAAACCCCGTTTAGATTCTGTGATGAAACATACATACAGATAGATGGTGTTGCTATGGGCACACCATTAGGACCTACCTTCGCAGACTTTTATAGGTCAAACTTAGAAAATAAAATAATGAAGGAAAACAACTTCTACAACCCAAAACTGTATATGAGATATGTCGACGATACCTTGACACTATTTAAAAACAATAACCACATTCCTTTATTTATTCGAAGACTTCATGAACTAAGTAAATTAAAAATCAAATTTGAACCTGCCTTGAATATTACACTCTCTTTTCTCGACATTAATATATTCATTGGTCAAAATGGATGTTTAACGACTGGTGTACAACTGTACATGTTAAACCAACAGACAAAGGAACATATTTAAATTATACTTCATACTCACCAGAAAAATATAAACTATCAATAATTAAAACACTTATGCACAGAGCTTTCAATATATGCTCACGTTGGCAACTATTTAATCAAGAAATTGAGAGAATAAAGCAAAATCTAATAAACAGTGATTTTCCGCTATTTTTAGTCGATAATATCACAAACCGAACTCTAACAAATTTATATAACAAAAATAAGGAAGATGATGAAAATAAAAATAAAAATACAGGTATAAAATTTTACTTCGAAACAAGAAACCCAACAAGACTAAAACATGAAGAAAAATGTCTAAACAATATATTAAAGAGGCACATAAAACCAATAGATAAAGAAAAACTATCACTGTTAACATATACTATAAAAACAAAAAGTTATCAAGTCATTTTTCGACACGTAACAAAAACTCTGATAAGCAACATCATGTGGTGTACCAATTTACATGTCCTGTAGGTGACTGTACGTCGACTTACATTGGTTAAACCACAAACCACATTAAAGAGAGAGCATACCAACATAAATATCGTCAGTAGTATGCCCGCAAAAAGGTAGAGTGCAGGAATGTTGCAAATGTTACGAAATGTTGCAAGAGTGCTAACCCCCTCCCCCTTGTGCCAACCCCCACCCCCCCTTGGTGCTACCCCCACACCCTTTGTTGCCAACCCCAAAATGGGGTTGCAAGGGGTATGCAACTTGGAGTTATCCCCCAAGCTGAACACCCCAAAGGGGCATACCTAACCTAAGTGGCCTCTTTGGGGAAGAAGTCGGGACGGCCTCACCCCCCCACAAAGGAGCATACCTAACTAAGGTGGAGGGAACCCAGAGGAGGAGGGTTCTTCGCTTGGCGAGAGCCAAGCCGCAGCTTTCTTATAGGGCCCCTAATCACCTAGGTGGCTTAATCAGCCAGTGCCTCCGGGCACCATCAGCCAGTGCCTCCGGGCACCATCAGCCAGTGCCTCCGGGCATCATCAGCCAGTGCCTCCGGGCATCATCACCTCCGGGCATCAGTTGACACGTCACGCGTTGGAGGGCTTCAGTCCCGTGCGTCCGGTTGTTGGGCGCCCTATGCATCACCTCGCACGGTTGCTGGGCGCCATAGGCATCAGCCCGACCGGTTGATGGGCGCTCTAGGCATCATGCCGGTCCAGTTGCTGGGCGCACTAGGCATCACCCCGTATGGTTGCTGGGCGCCCTAGTCATCACCCCGTACGTTTGCTGGGCGCCCTAGGCATCACCCCGTACGGTTGCTGGGCGCCCTAGGCATTACCCCGTCCGGTTGCTGCCAAATCGTACGCAAAAAGAATAACACCATAGCCAGAAAAAATGGTAACCATGGTGATAGCCATGACCTAATGATCAATTGGGGTTCGAGACCTGTTGGTAACCATGGTAATAGCCATAGGGTGGTAACCATGGTGATAGCCACGGCCTAATAATCAGAAAAAAAAATTGGTTTCCAGACCTGTTGGTAACGATACCCATGGGTTGGTAGCCATGGTGATAGCCACGGCCTAATGATCAGAAAAAAGAAGAAAAAAGTTCATCTAAAAAATCATGATTGCTAACCAAGATATCGTATTTTACACCCCACTACATCACAAGTCTTTGCATGTCCCTTATGGGAATTTAAATATCTTCCACTTTTATGATATGCATTTTAATTCCCCAGGCTATCACATGCCAGCAGCACACCTATAAAAAATATAAAATTTTGGGCGATATATATATATATATATACACATTTAACTGCAATGACCACGCAGTATATTAATGTATAGAAACGACGTAAGTATAGAGGAGCGTTCTGCACACGAGGAAGAGAAATAACGAACAAATGAAAAATGAGGTGAACCGCCCGGGAATCGAACCCAGGATCTTCCGATTGCCGGTCAGATGCGCTATCCATTACACCACGGGCCTCGATCAGTCATAAGGCATTGGTTTCTGCCCTATGTAGGAGAATTTCGACTTATGACTGATCGAGGCCCGTGGTGTAATGGATAGCGCATCTGACCGGCAATCGGAAGATCCTGGGTTCGATTCCGGGGCGGTTCACCTCATTTTTCATTTGTTCGTTATTTCTCTTCCTCGTGTGCAGAACGCTCCTCTATACTTACGTCGTTTCTATACATTAATATACTGCGTGGTCATTGCAGTTAAATGTACATATTCACGATTTGCGAGGGTGCCCTCTCAGGGCATTGGTTTCTGCCCTTTGTAGGAGAATTTCGACTTATGACTGATCGAGGCCCGTGGTGTAATGGATAGCGCATCTGACCGGCAATCGGAAGATCCTGGGTTCGATTCCCGGGCGGTTCAACTCATTTTTCATTTGTTCGTTATTTCTCTTCCTCGTGTGCAGAACGCTCCTCTATACTTACGTCGTTTCTATACATATATATATGTAAAAATTAACAATGAACAATTCCTATACCATCATTATATGGTTTCATTGTCTTCATGCAGTACTTATGTTTGTATGGTTTTTATGTTGAATGTTCATTTTTACATAATAAACCAAAACCGCCTAAGCGAGTTTTGAATAGAATTTCAATTTGTACTTCTTTATTCATTACTGTATTTCTCTAATTCATCTTTTCTAATAATGACCTATACTGTACGTATGACATAATGTGAATAACTATGACGTCATAAAGTAACTTAATTCTCTTCACGTTTTTCATACCTTGAACACTGAATCACGTGTTTAGGATTTGGACATCTTCCGTATTCAATGTATGGTAAATTCTTTAATAATAAAAAGAAACTTCATTCTCTATACGTCATTATTTATATGTTGTGTCCTACCTATTGTCTACTGATGCCTATCAACCTATCAGTCCATATTTTACGCGTGTCTATATTAAGCACACAACTTATTGTGTTACGTACATGTAAATACGTCCACATGTACTTTTTTCTTTTTCTTTTAAGTGCGTTCACCTCTCGCAAGATATTCACAAATGCTTAGGTAAGTGGTCGAATTCGCTAATCACAGCAAAAACGAACGCTTCTAAGATAAAAATCTCCTTTCGCTCTGATCCAAATTTATAACATAAGGTGTTATGTTGTATGTTATATTATTATAATATACTGTATTGTTTCCCTGCTTGGCCACTAGTTCGTTATCGGATTACGTCACATAGTTATCCCCGTTCTCATTACTTGTACTTACTATTTCTACCTAATTGTCATTCGAATTCTATATTACTTATGTAGTACGTTATCATAAATGTCCGTGTACTTCCAATGAAAAGTACACCGTATTTTTGTCCGCTTTCCTCATCGCTGGCTAATTAGACTTTCAAACTCTGATAACCAACCTGGTTCTAATAATATTTGACACAATTTGGCGTAATTATTGTTAACTATAAATATATAACATTGTTGTTAATACCCTTTAAATTATAGAACAAGGGTTAACTCCCCTTCATTATAGCAATTGTATCACCTATTTAGATTACTTCAGTAGTAGATATGTCAATTAACAATTTTCTAAAATTGTAATTAAATGTAATACTTTAATATAATGTAATTGATGTAATGTACTTTAATGAAACTGTAATTAATGATAATAATTTAATATATAATGTAATAATGTACTTTAAATGGAATTGTAATTAACAATAATAAGTGAATATGAATTAATTGGTAATTGTAATTGTAATGAACCAAAATTAATACGTACTCAATGATGATATCGCCTTCAGAAATGTAGACTTGGCGAAAAATATGATTAGTTTTTATTTTTATTTTTTTAATTTTTATTTGGAATCTTTCAAACATCTGATCATATGTTTAAAAGGGGGGAAACTTAACCTTCAACTGCATTCCCCCAACATTTAGACTTATATGATACATGTAATTGTAAAATTAACTTCACTTCATCACTGCACTCTTCTTTGGTCACTACTACGAGACTCCCTTGTTAGCAGCCTCGCTGCGAGGAGGGGGCAGAGGCCCTTTGCCTCCTTAACTTTTTAGATTCCGGCCTGAGATATGGTCGAAAGAGGTCGAATCTCTATCCCTATAAATTCAGAGCACTACCTGTACATTTTTTAGAAGTAAATTACAGTAAGAGAAACTTTTTATTTTCCCCTTCGAGTTGGGCTATCTTCAGAAGAATTTAGTCAGTAAAGTCGATAAGTTATAAAAGAAAAGTCGATAATTTTAGTATCAGAGAAAGTATCAGAGTATTATAGAAAGAGAAGAATTAACAACTGTCGACCCTATAGCGAGAGAAAAGAATTAGAATGTTATAGAAGAAATATCCGTTGCTGCCTCTCAACCAGAACCCCCGTAGATTCGAACCACCCAGGGCCATAGACGGATGGGTTAACATATATATATATATATATATATATATATATATATATGAGAGAGAGATAAACAACATCGCGAAAAGGCTCGAAATCTACAGATAAATTCGAAACAAAGCTGCTTGTGGAAAAAACTGACCGCAATAGAAGGAGTTAAGCATTTATGGAAATAATAAATAAATATTTTTTTATTAGAGTTTGAGGCAAAAAATTAATTACACGCCGTAAACTAATCTGAGATTATCCTCATATATACAGTATATATATTTGCCTGTCCCTTATGGGCAGCTAAATATCTTCCACTTTTATGATACGCATTTTAAATGCCAGTCCATCACAAACCTTTTGTCAATCCCTCATGGGTAATAAAACATCACGAAAAGGAACGAAATCTGCACATAAATTCGAAACAAAGCTGGTTGGGAAAAAACCGACCGCGGTAGAAGGATAAACATCTATGGAAATAGTAAATAAACATTTTCTTTTCCAGACCAACGAGTATGTGCAGGTAATAACACGTTTTCTCGCCACCCCACCCTCTCTCTCTTGAATACAAGTTCGAGAAGCAAATCGTAACGCGTCTCTTCACGAATGGGGCATCTGAAACGCCACAGAATACACAGAACAGCCAATCACATCCCTGTGGGCGGATCCCATGGCACCTGGTTGGCCGATATGCGAGCCTATGCGTTAAGCCCCACCCAAAATTTCACCGCCAGTCAATAGGATGCTAGCGACTGTGCTTTGTGGGTTGGTCACAGGTCCCTTTATAAAGGGAGAATTTCGCCGCAGAGCCTCAGTTTCGTTCATTTCCAGCTAGTGAATAACTCAACATGAGCCAGTTGTACAACACCCCCGACCTGATTGGCGATGAAGACTTTTACGCTCACGCAACGCGTCTAATTTTCAGCGCTGCAGAGCGGGGTGAACTTTTATCTAGCCAGAGTATCGCTGAAAATTGTGCAGCTTTGGAAGATCCTACAGGCAATTCATTTGAAATGTAAGTGATTATATTCTCCGTTTCATTCAGTGTTAATTAACTTATAAGCGCCATAATAAGTGCGTTTTGAGAATAGTTTGTGCTTTGTTCTCGTTTATTTTAATTTGTAAAAAGCCGTAATAAAGCGAAGTGAACTGCTACCTGTCCACAGGACGGTCTCTATTTATATATATATATAACGGATTTGTGACAATTAACGTATTTATTTTTATAATAAACTACAAACTATAAGGTGTCTTATATAACCTTAACATTAATTTGGCTCGGGTGTAATCCGAGCCTGGTGACCTCGAAGCCATTTCGAATCACTTGGTATTATTATAGTAGGCCTACGCCTTAGCCACTTTCAATTGGTGATAATTTACATCATAAATTATTAACCCAGCCTATCATTATTAAACAATCAGTCATTGCATCAATTAATCATTAACATACAATCAACTCATTATCACCTTAAACGGCTAAAATTAGGTCCACTATAAGTTGGCTGTGTATGAGAGCGAGTGTGAGTGGAAACTCGTTTTTATACGTAGTTACTGTGACGTAAGATTTCGCGTCAAATCTTAAGACGCCTTGCCCGCGAGTGCTTTTATTGTTAAGGGCTTGTTTGATTCTTTGCCCACGTGTCCAAGAATGTTTGATGAAGGCATGGAAGAAGAATTTGTCTGTCTATTTGTTGGTCTATTTCTGGTCGATCCGCTACATATATATATATATATATATGTTCCTCTGTGCGTATTTCGGGTGAAAAACAATAGGTTTTTATTTATTGTCCACTCTCATTAGAAATATTAAAAACTATTAAGAATTGCATGCGGGCTTGAGCCCCGTTGCAGGCAGACGATGTCTTAGCACTCGAAAACTGCCAGGGTATCTGCTTCTGGTTACAATTTGCTGTTAGTCTAACCTGGCTCTATTCTGAATTTTTCTACAACGTAAATAATTAATCCCAGGATTCTTTCCCGTTTATAATTTATTTAGTATTCTAATTTCCTTTTATTTATTTTAATCCCAGGACACTTTTCTCCTTTATAATAATATAATCTAACCTAACCTTCTCGTTTATAATATAACCTTACCTAACCTAGCACAACTGAACCTATCCGGGCCACATTTATATACATCGTTTCGTTAATTAACTTATAAATATGTTTTGAAAAATATTTTTAAATTATTGTCTGGTTCCTTCGTCGTTATTTCTGCATATATATATGTATATATATATATATATATATATATATATATATATATATGGTGCGTTTTATTTGTATATCTCTCGACAGTTTAAAAATTTATAGAAAGTTCTGCAGATAGGATTTTAAAATCATCAAAACTTTTAAGAATTATCTGCATTTTAAATTCGTGGCATTTTCTCGTATTGTAGCTCTTTATTTTTACTTAACCTTATAGGACCGATGAGGAACTTGATCGCATTATAGCCACTTTTGATGAAAGGGAAATAAATGCTATGGATGCTTCTCCGCACGGCCAACCCAGCGATCCAGAAGTCGCAGTATTGAATCACAGCCGGTCAAGCGAGTGCGAGTTTGTAGAGGAGATAATGTAACTGTTTTTAGGTTATATAGCATGTTTTTGGAATCGTGAGCAATAACTTTGGGTAGGCCAGGTTAGGATATATATATATATATATATTATATATATATATATATATATGGTGGACGAATTAACCGCATCCAATTTCGTGACATTTATTTAAATTACAGGTCCGAAAAGGAGCTAGACCATATTATAGCCACTTTCAACGAAAGGGTGATAAATGAAGTGGTAGCCACCCCGCCTAGCCAACCCAGCGGTCCAGAAGTCATGGTATTTACTCACATCCGGTCAAGCGAGTGCGACCTCATCGAGGAGATTATGTATTTTTTGAGGATAAGAACAAAACAATATATTTTCATTAAATAGCAGAAAACATATACAAAGAGGGTCAGTGCCCAATTCTTAATGGATACAAATGTATATACAGGTTTACACAATATACATCTTACACACTACATGGGGTACTAACATATGGGAACCTTTTTTATTATCTGTTTGCATACATATTTATCATTAATATTTGTGTCGCATAAATCAAATAATTTTTAAAAATTCATAAATCCTTTCCCACGTGACATATGCATGAGAAACAAAATACAATACAATCAACATGTTTCAGTATAATATCCTTGGAAACGATATGGATTCCAAATAATCTCAGGCACGTCTAGTTGCGTTATAAACTTTACGATTGTCGAGTCATACCATGGTAGAAAGCTGAGTGAGTCAAAATAGTACATTATTTCCTTAGTTTTAAAATAGATTGCAAACCAATGAATCCCCTCACCCGCCACAATGTCGGTGTTAACGATAACCCCGTACCAGTTTCTCGTACTTGGCAGATTTAATATTTCATTCTTCGCGAACACTCCGATAAATTTGGAACGCGCGAAACAGTCACTTTTCATCGCTCTCTGGAGTGTATTCGCGTCCATTTTAAAACTCTGTGGTGACGTTCCTAAATCTGTCTACTTCTATTAGGGCTTGCGACTCGAGGTATATTAGTACACTAATAGGTGCGTCTATAGGTTTGGCAAACTCCAGCCTCACTGAGATGGTGCCGCTCTGTTGGGGGTTTAAATGCGTATTTACGCCAGCAGTTAAGTCAGGCGTAATGTCAAATGAGTAAATATTAAACTCTTCAACAAATTCTTTCTGTGTTATGCCGAAACCAAGTTCATCACACGCACCTGTATTATGAGCCAAAGTACTATAAGCTCTCGCGCAGAGCGGGAACACAGCATCTGTTAAGTAATCCATATCCATTACCCCACCCAGAGCGATGCTGTTTACGTATAGAGTAATATTTTTAAGGCCGAAATTCTCGAATTTTAAGGCACTCTTTTTATAATTTCCATTCGTCGAGGCGTGGTCTTGCATTCCAATTAAAATCCTTTTAGGTAGGACTCCAAGAGCAATGTTTTCTAGCTGTTCGATGCCAGACCTGCGGGAATCGTGTACAGTTTGATCTGTACCCTGTTAATTGGATATTTTACTGTGGCATGTACCAAGTCTTTCTCAGTTTCTATTTGCTTCGGGGAGTTTAATTTCACTCGGCGTATATGCAAATACGTTTCCATGATGTGTATCACAACGGGTTTCGCGCCTTCTTCTTGGTCTGTCCCCATATTTTTATGCAGATCTCAGGGTTCGTGCGGGTAAGCTTCAATTTCATATCCACCCGGTTCATAAGCACCTTCTCCTGGAATGTAAATTCTGTATGCAGGCATCCAAAACATTCGTATATCCTTTTTTTAGAATTTTTAAATTTATCCTTTATTCCATTTTCATCTTTAGTGCGGTAATACCCCTCGGCGGTTAAAAAGGTCGCCTTCGCATCTTTTGAAAAGTTCAGGACATTTTCCAGATAGGCTCGTAGGTGATAGTAGCCCGTGCCGGCAGAGATGTTAGTCTGATTTAAATATACGTCACACTGACTGAATATGGAGTGCAGAAAGTTGGTTTCAGGGTAGGCAGCGTAATTATCATCGCAATCCGTTCCGACAGAATGGACTGTGCGTAGTTTAGCATACATGTGCATGCAACTCGGGTCAAAAAAGTAAGGGCATGAGCTGGGTATCACGAATTCTATAGGGGCACTGGGTGAACTAATTGTGTTTAACGGGTTAATTGTAATAAAGTTACTATGTTCAATAGAGACCTGAGTACGTGGCATATGAAAGAGGGACAGTTCTGATTTACAGCATTGTGAACTACACAGATGAATGAAACGTGCCATGACGAGTCAGAAATAGTGCCACCTTCCTCCGCGAGTATTAGTCAATCTATGATTCGTGAGAGTAGCGTCCTCAGCTTATATCAGATAAATAAATGGTCAGTCATAAGTTTCATACGCTTAGAGCCCTTCTTTTTTGGTTTCCTTTTGCGTTTAACGCCACATGATGGTAACCCCTTCTTCCTAGCAGATCTCTTCTTCTTTCCGCCACGTGTTGGTAACCCCTTCTCCCTAGCAGTTCTCTTCTTTCCGCCACCAAGCATTTTTCTCTTCGCGTCTTTGATGATTTCATCCCGTGTATGCTTTAAATGTTTTTTTAGAACTTCTTTAGGCTTATTTCCACCCAATATGTCCTCTGCCGTGTTAAAACCTGTTTGTAACGGCTTCTTCCGTAGGTACCTGGCCCCCCCTCTTCAACAGTGGGAGAGCGGTGCGTAGTATGGATGAAAAAATGGACCCAAGTCCACTACCACGCTGGTATCTCACCCCTCGGTATACTGTGAAAGGCTTTCTGGCCATTATAACTCAGTGCGTCGGAAGTGCAGCTTCACTGTTAAGCTCCCGTCACCGAATGGGAAATTTTTACCCTCAATCGTTCTTATATATATTGAGATATTAGTTATTAGATTAGTTGCGACATTCACATAATGGGGTATGTCGTATGTAATACTGAAGCTCCTTCCTCTATGGTTAGGTATGTGAGCTATGCGTAGCAGGCGTGCCTGGGTATCCCCAACAAACTGGTGTTCCGCTATATTGCTGTAAATATAGCTTCACTGTTAAGCTCCCGTCACCGAATGGGAAATTTTTACCCTCAATCGTTCTTATATATATTGAGATATTAGTTATTAGATTAGTTGCGACATTCACATAATGGGGTATGTCGTATGTAATACTGAAGCTCCTTCCTCTATGGTTAGGGATGTGAGCTATGCATAGCAGGCGTGCCTGGGTATCCCCAACAAACTGGTGTTCCGCTATATTGCTGTAAATATAGCACATGTCTGGAGGCTGAGCGCTTTCATCCAATTTCTCCATCTTCGATTGATTCACTAAGGTGGACAAGTCATGCGGTGCCTCGTGAAAGGTATCTCTTTGGAAGGTTGATCGATATCACCCCTCGGTTATAATTTTGAATATTCTTCCATCTTTAAGATTTCTGTTAACCTTTAATTTTAGGATTAGAGTATGTGCAGGGTTTCCTTTGTTTACGATTTCGTATAATAAATCATTCGTAAGACTTGAGTTTTTTAAACTCACGTTTAAGTCTCTCACACCATCCTCAACCGAACCATAACGACCAGGTCCTAGTGTTACTTCTGTACTGAAAAACTGTGCAACCTTAGTCCGGGCGATACGTGTAGTTTCATCTCGAGTTAACCCGGATTTTGCACACTCATTACCGTCTCTAAGAACCGTAAAAACGGTATTTAAAAAGAGGGTGTCCAGCTGAATTTCACATATCTCCACTTCATACGAATCACGGCCAAACTCAATGGGTCCATGGAGCTCTGTTACAAAGTTGGCTAGTGTGTTGTTAGGTTGTACAGACAGGGACGAGGAGGACGGGAGTGTGACGTAGAAATGGTTAGGAGTCATGCTGCATACTAATTAAGCTTCATTACTGCATTAGCTTTTATATAGGTATTGAAGCTTTCTGGGTAACCTAGCCATTTCACCAGGTACATTTTTCTCTTTCCTGTACCTTTGCTTCCTAAAATTTTCTCAATTTAAACACATTTTTTCCTAAATTATATGCCACTCTCTGCAATTACTCACGGTAAAAGCCTCCCGAGATCTGTTCTCCATTAAAATCTTCAACGTAATACATCATTATATTGCCCTTAGATCTTATAGCCCTAACTTTAAAAATCTCGCGTGTCCAGCCTTGCTCAAATCCCTTCGCGAATTTATTCCCCGAACGTGAAAGTCTTACATAGTCATTGATTTTGAAACGTGCAGAGTGTGGTGGTGGTGGCGGCACTCCATCTCTTCTCGTGCGCTTGCCTCTTTCTAAAACATCGTTAGGCGTTGCACCGATCGTACGATGGTGTGAACGGTTGTAGGATGAAGCCAATGAACCGATAACGTTTATATATCTGTATGTGTTTTTATGTGTAAAATATAGGTGCATGCGTTCTTTTATGGTACGTTGAACTCTTTCAGCTAAAGAAGCCTTATGTATAGAATTGGAAGTGTAATAGCTGATATTAAACTCTGACAGCATGTTCTGAAAAGCGCGTCCTATAAATTCTTTTCCCATATCCGTACAAAAATAGTCAGGAATCCTGTTTTCTTTCAACATCAGCGTTTTGACCGCTTTAGCAACTGTTTCAGGTGATTTATTTTTCAGGGGAATTAACCACAGGTATCTAGAGAATACATCTATTATGAATAGGATGTAACGGTAGCCATCGTTATACATTGAATATCTTTGCATGTCTGTTAAATCTGCCTGCCAAATAGAGTTAATCGAAGCGGCTGTTGTCTTGACTGTTTTAAACCTTTTTCTCACCGGTTTGTGGAGTGTATAAGTATCCTGTCCCCGTAAAAATCTCTCAACATCTTTTTTCCTTACAGCATAAACACCTCTGTACAATCTATTAACGCCACCATAGTATGCAGTGTTAGAAAGGTCATAATAGTGCTTACTTAATACGTTAGCCATTTGCATATTTTAGAGGCACGTGGATAAGTTTGGCCGCCTGCTCTCTTCTTTCTCCTCTTCAGAGACACTGCAGCTGCTGGGGGCGAAGGTGTACTCAGTTATGACACGTGCGGTGCATGTTCCAAGTCTTTTAACCTATTCAGATTACCTACCAATGTTTTGGGGACATTTATTTGTTGTAGTCTTGCTTTAATATGCCTCCTTCCTGTTGGTGAGGGCCTACCCCACTTTCTCACGAGAACATGAACAATATCAACGATATTGGTCCCTTGTACCCTTGTTCCTTCAACAATGACCTCGCCTGTATCGGTCCGCTGTATGATGGGATCCTCACTCAACAGATTATAAAGACTTAGCCCTTTATTCCTCAATGTATGGGGGAGGCTGTTTTTTAACACATGTTAGATGTGTTGTGTTCCGCTGCTCTTTGGTTGCCCAGGTCCTGCAGCGTTATGCTCAGCGCTACTCGAGCTGTGCCTCACGGGGAGTTCTGTAGGATGCTTATAATCTTCGTACTCATGAAGAAATTTCTGCAAAGCCTCTTGATACAAGATCCTTTTCTCATCAGGTGCCTTTTCACTGTTTAATAGGGCTAGCAACTCACTTTCCATTCTTTTAAGCCTACTTTTACGGGGTTCTAGAACCGCATCTGGAGTCCTTTGTAATGAAGCATACACCTCTTGCGGAATCACAACCACCTTCTTCATTATATTACTCTAGTCAGTAAAGGGCCCAAAACTGAAAATAAGATGGGGAGGAACGATCCTCCTCTCTTTACAATAATGCGCTTTTTCTTGCCCACAGTCTGACTTTTATGAGCGAGCGTCCGTATTATGTTTTTGTAACGACGTAAGCGAGTCTTCTGAGAGGGTTTCATTGGAACATTACATTTTATAGCATTAAGGCAGATTTCACAGATGCATTTTAAAAAGTCAGAGTCGATATTTTTAACAAACATCTGCTGCAATGCCCGAGGCAGTCGTTGATAGATTTTTATTAATTCGCGTTATTTCTTTAGCCTATTCGTCATTCTGGAACATACACGGTTTCAGGTTCGCTTGGAAATATATTCGTTCTTAGAAGCACCCGAAACGTGTTTCGCGGGTGAAGGTCACAAAGCAAATATCCATAACGTTGGTTTGTGACCTCTTTATAAACCTCCAAAAACTCCTTACGCTGATTCGGGAACATTTGACTGGCTAATACCCCAATTTGTGACACATCTCTACGTTGCGCGAATAAGACTAGATATTGCGTATTTAGCGACACATCGCGTATGTATCTATTTTTGAAAAATGGATTCTGATTAATGAAGAAGACGCTTATGTTAAGGTGGTGGGAAAATACTGTAAATGTCTTGGCAAACGTTTTATCCATCTCCAACATGAGGTCGTCAATTACGATGACTGTATGTTCATTTCCCTTTGACGAATTAACGTCATAGACCCCCTTGTGGAACAAAACATCATCTTCGTACTCGTTCATCACTGATTGGTATGTCGAATAGCACCAATGGGCTCGTGAATCTGAATTTTTCTACAGATTCCATTTCTAACACGTCACACCCCTAAGTGGGTCATTTACAAAACATTACAAATAACGAATGCTGCTCCTTATATTTTGTTTTCTTCTTCCACAGAACCGTGAATGGCGACGATGTACAGCATCCCATCATCAACATCACGGATGATCCCGTTGCCCATGCATGTACAGTACCCACCCCCTCCGATGAGTCCTCACCAGCGACACATGTAGCACGTTCAAAGCGGAGGTGTGGTGACGAACCCTCCACGTCAGGTATAAAGCGTTCCAGGGTTGTTAAAACACCAGTAATAGATCCCAAACCCTCAACGTCTTACGCAACAAGCCCCACCGTTAAGCCTTCCGCCAATATACCCCCTTATTCATCCTCCACAGCACCTCCCCGTTCTGTTGAGTCTGCAGTAATAGAGCCCCAACCCTCAACCTCTTACGCAACAAACCCTGCAATACCACCTTCCTCAAATATAGCCCCTTATTCATCCTACACAGCAGCTCCCCGTTCTGTTGAGGATGGCGTAACATTCGAGTTGGTGCGCACCACAACCCCAACTCCAGCCTTGACTAGAAATCGGTATATAGTCAGGGTTGATCCTAGAGCCATGTATAGCAACGGTATTGAACATGGACTACGTCGCGTAGTAGAACGTATTGTAGAGTTTGCCATTCAGAACCGCGACGAGCGTGAAGTCAGAACGAGGTTGTCCTTCGAATTCGGATCAGATGATGGTGATGTAAATGATTTTTGGGTAGTAGTACCATTCAGGCGTTTGGCGGCTGAAGATGTAGAGTATATATTAGGTCGTATAATGCAGGCCTCCCAAAGTAGTGTAGCCTTCAATATGGACAACTTCACGGTAAATATTGATCGTGTATTCCTTGTTGCGGGTCATAGTGCCACACCTTAAACTCTTACCTTCAATTTTCAGGCTATTTCCAGACAGCATATAAACGTTGATCGTGGTTGCGGCTTTATAGCAGTAGTCTTAGCTCGTATGTTTACTGTACTAAATACACGGGCCCAGAAAATTTGGCTGCCTACGTTCGTGGAGCGCGCCCGTAAACTAGCTGTAGACTGTGAACTTGAGTTTGACTGTAATATGGGTCCTGAAGAGCTGAGAAGGGTAGAACAGAAAATAAATGCTCGCATAGTTGTATTTGGCCTGGATGATCGTCGTAGAACTGTGTATGTTTTTAAAAGCTGTGTGAGAGATCGTACAAGAACCCTACTTATTTTAGGACTGTCAGGGACAACATATCTCCCCATCCGTAATATAAGGTGCCTTTACGCGAGTTATGACAAAAATCGAAAATATGGACGGCATCATGATTTGTGTAAGGGGTGTCTCGAGTTTGCGGATGATATAGTGAAACATTGTAAAGAATGTCACATGGTATGTTTGCAGTGTAAAAGCTCCAAATGCGAAAGTCGTGTAGTTGAAACTGAGAAGAGGGATTGTAATGTGTGTAGATGCACATTTTTCAAAATAGCTGTTTTGAGCTCCATAAATCAATTGGTATGTGCAGGGAAATGAGAATCTGTGAATGTGGTATGTTTCACATGATGGATAATTGGGGAAAGTGACGAAATTCACTGCTCTACATGCCATGAGAAATATAAGGCGGATGGTGTAAAGCATGTATGTTATACGAAAGACGCCAAGCCTAAAAACAACCCTTGTATAAATGTGTATAGAAACATACACGAACGCTGAAACCAAAGAGGTTATTCCACATTTACTTGTGTGCCAGACTATCTGTGATGAGTGTATGAAGAGCAAGAGAGAGTGTGATGAGTGCCACAAATGCGGTAAACGGACAAACTTTTTAAAAACGAATGCTCACGATAGCCCTGTAAATCTATTTTGTGTCCTATATTGTCAAGTTATCGGACAAGTTCAAAAAAATGACTGTGTATATTCTCGCCCATAACGGGGCAAAATTTGACACACAGTTCCTTTATAAGGAGTTACTTGAGCACGAGTCCACTGAGATATTTACAGTTGATCCGTTGAAAAGAAGCAACAAATTAATACAGATGCAAATAAGAGGTAATGTACAATTTTAAAGACACTTTATTATTCACACCTTGTAAATTAGCAAAGCTACCCAAGGTGATGGGCGTAGCAGCTGAAGTTTCAAAAGGATATTTCCCTTACACATTCCTCACTAGCGAAACTTTAAATTACGTAGGTCTACCTCCACCCAAACATTACTTTAACTATGATTGTATGAACACAGATGAACGTGAAGATTTTGATCGATACTACAGCAGTTTTAATGAACGTAATCCTTATAATATAGGTGATGAATGTGAGCGTTATTGCGTGAATGATGTGCGCGTGCTTAGAGTATGTTTCCAGGCCTTTAGAAGGATGTACATATGTCGTTTCAAATGCGATCCGCTGCAAGTCGCAACCACCATCGTCTCATTATGTTTTACGGTGTTCAAGAACAACTTCATGCCTAAAGACACCTTAGCCATTATCCACAGCAACAACCCCCGCAGTTATGGGCACAAGACTATTTACTGGCTCATACACCTACAATAGCAGACAGGCGTATACATAAAACATGCCTGCAACACGGGGGAAGTACCCATTGAAGTTAATGGCCATGTTTTTTGGGTTGATGGTCTAAGTGAAAACCGTGTCACTGGCGAGAAGACTGTGTACTCCTTTAACGGTTGCTGGTGGCATGGATGCCCCCGTCCTGAGTGTGGAATCGTATGGGATATCCACGGTAGATCTCCTGCCGACTGTCTTGCTGGGACGCGCACCCGAGATCAACTTATAGGCTCCCAGTTCACTCACAAAGTCTTGTGGAGCATGAGTATGATGCCTGGATGGAGCTCGATGAGAAGTATCGTGAAGAAATAAACACGATCAAACGTTCAATGGTACTGGATCCTCTCAAATGCGGTGATAGCTTGTTCGGTGGGCATACAAATCCCTTGAAGCTATACTTTCCACCTACGGAGGGTGTGAAGCTCCACTACTACGATTTCTGTTCTTTATACCCCGACGTGATGAAGAACAATCCGTACCCCGTAGGTGCGCCTGAGAAACTGGTGGGACCTAGCCTACCCTCCATCAACGATTTTTCAAGAAATTTGAATGGTCGCTACTTTGGACCCTCTTTCGTAGACGTGCTCCCCCCCTCGCGATTTATGGATGCCGATCTTACCCGTCGTTATAGATCACAAACTCATGTTTCCCCCTGTGTGTGAAGTGCGCGGAAGAGAACATGGGTATAGAATAATGAAGATACATGAGGTGTGGAGGTTTCAGAAGCTACCCAACCTTTTCACACCATATATAAGCGCATTCTTGAAGGATAAGGTTGAGGCGTCAGGATATCCGCGAGGGGTTGAAACCGAAGATGAAAAAACGTCTTATATTCAGTGTTATCGTGACCAAGTGGGTATACAACTTGATCGTGCATCCTGGCAAGCGCTTTAGTGCAAAGTTGTGCCTAAACAGCCTTTGGGGAAAATTTGCGCAGAATACCGGCAAAGGGAACGTTCATTCGACGCAAAGTTATAGCGAAGTCTGGGATTATGCCAACGCACCCGATAAAGAGGTTATGGAGATTGTGAATGTAGGTAATACTTACATAATAAAGTACAACAATACCGAATTGGCCACAGATACCTCGCGGGTTACAAACATTCCTGTAGCCAGCTTCATAACAGCTTACGCGCGCATCAAACTTTGGGGCCTATTGCATTCTCTTGGGCGGCGGGTTTTGTATGCCGATACAAATAGCGTGATATTCACAGCGAGGAGGGAAGAATACATGCCCGCTCTTGGGGATTTCCTCGGAGAGGTAACTGACGAGATCAAGGATGAGTATGGAGACATTGCATACGCAGACTTGTTTGTGTCAACAGGGACAAAAACCTATGGGGTGCGAGTGAGGATAGGGGGTGATACGAAATATATCGTGAAGGCTAAGGGTATCACGCTTAACCAAGCGAATCGGCGGGTCGTCAACTTTTATTCGCTGAAGGAGTTAGTGGGCTTGGAAGATGATGAGGGTAACCGTCCGCCCCAACTGACTGTAGGCACCCACAATTTTCGGGCGCAGAAGCTGGGGGCGTGAAGGAGCTTAGGGGTACAAAGGTGTGCCGTAACACCTATAGGAAACGCTACCAGGTGCCTGGTACCTATGATACCGTGCCATTTGGATACCATACTCTTTGATATGTCTATTGTTAGCTTACTTATTACACGTATTTGTAAATATATACA
Organism: Bathynomus jamesi; assembly: GCA_023014485.1. Lineage (NCBI taxonomy): Eukaryota > Metazoa > Arthropoda > Malacostraca > Isopoda > Cirolanidae > Bathynomus > Bathynomus jamesi. The sequence continues at coordinate 516,911 of JAJOZX010000821.1, read as the reverse complement.
CCCTGAATATTTCGTTTATTAAATAAATCGTGTTTCAACCAGCGTTTTACTTTGCGTGTGTACAGTAAAAAGTTAAGCCCCGCCCACTGTAAGATCGGAAACGTGAGTCATGCCGCAGCCTGGGCTTCCCTGCGTGCTCAGTTGACCTCTGTATACCCTTGAGCTCAGACGTGTATTCTCTCGCATAGAAGAAAATATAGTACTGGCCACCTTTAATATAGCGTGTTCAACATTTATGAAGTGGTATTCGGCAAAGTGCATAGATTTGGTGGATATTGAAAAAATCCCTCTTCCCTCCTCCTTTGCCTCTTTTAAGGCTGTATTGAACCGTGCGAAGGACCGAGATGTTCAAATATTCTAAGGGTATTCTGGCGAGGGGGTTGTAGAATTTCGCAGTACAGACGATGTATTGAAGTATGTTATAGAGCTAAGCTTTTTAAATGCACGCATATACGGCGAGGTAGAAGAAGCAGCACGTTCAGAAGATAAACAACAGTTATGGGTAGTGAGTCTTGTGGATGAGTGGTGTGACAAGCGGTATTATATCATGTTACACCATACCGATTACTCGTACCCTACGGCTGAAAATTTAATTCTTGTCATCATGGACAATCTTAAGTATTTTTACCTACCACTACATTAATATATATCATGATGAGGTTTGTAGTGAAGTTGTGGCTAATGGCCTGTGTGAGTTTTTAACAGACTTTAGAGACGAGTATCGCCTGTTAAACAAAAAGGATAAATATGAACATATGTTTCTCTCTATTAGCGCCCCGGTTTGTGAAGATGTTTAGTTTGTGGAAATGGTGAGTGATAAAACATTTAAAAACGTTATAAAATGTGTTTGTCCAAGAGTGTTCGAACAAGTCTGTACACGCTTTAGCAGTGTGACGCGTTCCCGCCCACCCGTATACCTCACGAAACATACGAGTTCTAACAAACCCATACACGTTTCATCAGCGTGACTCACCCCGCCCCGTCGACCCGATCCTCCCACCTGTGACTCACGCGGAGCATACGAGTTCGAACAAGCCCATACAGGTAGTATCTTCAGCGTGATTCATTCCTCCCGTCGAGCTGATCTTGTCTCCTGCGGCTCATAGTCATCTCAGAGCTTGCACCGAGTGGACGTGCCATAGTCATCTCGAACCGAGTGGACGTGCGAATACGATGGAACTCCCTTTGAGAAGCATTCTCAACGTCTCGTACGACGTCTCCGTGACGAAATCATTGCGCGTGTTCAGGTGAGAAACCGGCACCATTAACTATGTGCTTGACACGGTCTGCAGGCATGCAAGTAAACGCAACGTTATTTATTTAAGTGTTGAGGAGATGAACAGAATCTTCGTGATAGTTGAGAGGTGGGCAGAGGACCGTTATAGAATACCTGTTGGCTTAGATACAATAAGAGAGATGATTAGTGACGCCTCCTCATATACCATTGTCTGTACATTGAGTGTAAATAATGAACGACCATGCATTGATATACGACTGATGTGGAAGAGCACAGCTGATAATGACGTTCTTGTCCCTACACGAAACCGTTTCATCCTCGACAGAATGTTTGAAATCGTAGGATTCCGTAAGCTGAAGCTTATATTAGACGGTCGTGTTACGGATATAATTTACTTTGACATGGTTCTTGAACATACACCGCTCTGCTCGACGGATTTGTTGAATGTAGGAATGAACAGGGGAGAACGGTCTAGATCTGGATGCATATTTAAAAGGTTTAGATTCTTCGAAATACCCTGAACTTTGGTACAAAGCACTTCAGAGGTGCAGAGCTGAGCTCGCCTACACTGTTCACCATGAAGAGCTGTACCTCTATAGTCTATATAATGGATAGATGTCGTTACGACTTGGAAGATTATTTCCAATGCAGCTATGCAGTGAAGAAGAGTTCACGATTGAAAAGCTCAGGACGGCATGAAAAAAACCCCGATTGTAAAGGCGTGTTTATAAACTTGTATTTAATGTTATGGTTAACGATGACGTTTTTTTGCGTGCTTTTGATTGTGTTCGTTTAAAGATAACTTGCCCGCCGGGTGTAAAGTGGGTACAAAAATAATGATGAATGATATGAATGCCATTTATGTAGAGTATAAACCTCCGTATCAGTTAAACGGTGAAGTGATGCTTGGACGGTTTTACCACCTCGTACAAAGTAACGGCGATGTGGATATAGACTCTATCACATGCGAATTTAGCGTTTTGCACCGTAGATCGTAAAGGTAATATATATTTTTCCTGTACTAATATGATTATACGTTTTGTATATTTTCAATATATTTGATATATATGAATATATTTCCTGTACTAATATTTTGATAATGCACCGTTTTGTATGATTATATATTTTCCGTTCTATTATTTGACCATATATATGTATATATTTGATATATCCCATTGTATTTCCATTAATTCATGTAAATAAACAGAATGATGTATTGGTGTTTTATTTATTCCTTGAACACAATTATATCATTTGTTTCTAAAACGGATTTCAGAATAGTTAATTAATTGCTATTTGTCAATTAGATAAGTAACGAAGCTGACAACTCAACTTTCTAATCCAACTGACGGGTTAATATAAAGAATAATTAAATAAATAAAGAATCTGGCAACTCAGCCTTCTAAGCCAACTGGCTGTGGCGCCTGCTGGCTCTGGCTGATTAATATATGGAATAATTAAATAAATAACGAATCTGGCAACTCAGCCTTCTAAGCCAACTGGCTGAATAATATATGCAAATAATTAAATACATGGCGCAAACTGGCAACTCAACCTTCTAAGCCAACTGACTGAATAATATATGCAAATAATTAAATACATGGCGCAAACTGGCAACTCAGCCTTCTAAGCCAATTGGCTGGTTAAGCCACTTGGCTGATTAGGGACACTATAAGAGAGCTGCGGCATGGCTAAAGGACTCATATGCGCTTGGCGGTCACCAAGCAAAGACCCTTCCTCTGGGTCCTCTCCTCTTCCTCTCTCTCTCTCTCTTTCTCTGCCCCTTTGGGGGGTGAGGCCGCCCCACCTTCTACCCCAAAGAGGCTCCCCCTCTCCCTTTCTCTGCCCCTTTGGGGGGGTGAGGCCGTCCCACCTTCTCCCCCAAAGAGGCCCCCTTAGGTTAGGTATGCCCCTTTGGGGGGTTCAGCTTGGGAGATAACCGCCTCCAAGTAGCATACCCCTTGCAACCCCATTTTGGGGTTGGCAACAAAGGGTTGGCACTCCCCTTTGGGGGGGTTCAGCTTGGGGGATGCCTCCAAGTTGCATACCCCTTGCAACAAAGGGGGGTGGGGGTTGGCACCAAGGGTGTGGGGTGCCACTCTTGTAACATTTGGAACATTCCTGCACTCTACCTTTTTGCGGGCATACTACTAACGTCCAAGTAAAATTAACGAACATTACAGAGTATATCATAAAATATTAAATTTAAAAAATATCTCACAAAACTTTCAAATCTTATACTCATCACATAACGTACAAAAACTAAAAATTGCCGAAGCCTTTTACATTAAAATGAAAAAAAACAAAAATTAATATACAATTTAATGAACTTTCGAATATTCTTAAATTAATTTGAAATTGTATCAAACTTACAATCAAGAAATATATGTATATAACCCATTTTACTTTAAAATTATGTATAAAGCTCTGAAGATGTTCAAAGTATGATATATGAACGAAACGCGTCAACAGAAGAAAAAAATGAAGACAGTATTCTTAGCATACTGCAAATTCTTATTTAGAGTTATTATTAAGAAACTCAGCACTGAAAATAAAAAACTATTCAGAATATTGGACATTAGATGTAAATCCTTTATTATTATTATTATTATCTTTATTATTTGTACGTCACACATTCTGGAGAGTTCCCTTCTCAACCAATTTAACACCAAATTAAATGTTTGAGACATGTAGAGGTCGGGGGAATGGTAATAGTAAATTTAAAATAAAATTTTCTTGGATACTTCGGGATTTATGTAATTTTGCCATGGAAAAATAAAAACTTATCTGGGGAAATTTATTATTATTATTATTATTATTATTATATTTTTCTGATTCGTGTCCCTTTCAATCTGCTATTTCCGGTGTTCCTTAATCTCCTCTGTCACTCACTTTACTAAATCCTCCTCTGCTACCTTCGGTCATACCCTCCCTATATACTGACCTGCCTGGTCACCTGATGAAGACCTTAGTATAGGCCGAAAGCTCGTTCTCTCATAAATTCTCGTAATTGACAATATTTACTGAATATAAATGTAATATATACTGATTTTACTATGGTGACTATGCAGTTAACACTTATTTTATATTCTTGCATAAAATAACTTCATTGCTGTCAAAAACAATGTATTGGATTTTATCTTCCTGCGTTCACCAAAAGGAAGTGTGATGCTTGGTGATCATAGGAAGTCTGAAGTTATTTTATGCGGGAACATAAAATACGCGGTAACTGTATAGTTACCCTAAAGCCTTCGATAAATGTGATCATGGGATTATAGCACACAAACCTAAGAAAACAAATTACCGAGAACCTCTGACGAAGGATACTCAATTTTCTGACTTAAAGAACACAGAGTGCTAGTAAATGGAATTAAATCGAAAACCTCTGAAATCATCAGCTGTGTCCCACAAGGTATAGTATTAGTTCCTTTGTTATTTATAATAATGATTGCGGACAAAGACCAGTTAACAAAAGAAGTGTCGTATTGCGTTTCGCGGACGCCACAAAGATATGCAAGGAAATTTCAAATGAAAGTGGTATAGGAAAGTTGCGGAATGACACTGAAACACAATTCATGTTGGCTAAAGAAATCAATATGAAAGTCAACTACATATCGTATCTTCAATAATGACTGCTTTTATTTGTTTCATTTCTTTAATAATAACTTAAGATTAATATATACTTTATTTTCACTACTACTGCTGTAGTTCGTTTATGTATTAATCATAAAATGAACGTGACTTATCATGTATTAAAGATCAAGTTATATAAAATAAGTAGTTCAATTGACAGTATCATTTATATTACTGTATTATTGTAACATAACAGAAATTTTATTATAATATTTATTTTATAAGTAAATTTATAAGTGTAAATAAATAAAAAATAAATATCTTCACAATGACTTAATGACTTCAAAATAATTTAAATTCATTGTTTAATTTTCAACTCTTAGTTCATTTGTATATTTTAAATAAATTAATAATTCTTATCAATGATTTATATATTATTAATCACAACTATCATGAAGCCTGTCAACACAAGCCAATTTAATAATTCTCAAGAAAGTGCGCATCATATATATGATTCCTCACTCCTCCTCTCTCAAAATTATAATAATTATGTATGATTAATAATTGATTATAATTTCGAGATTGATGACTTTTTTTTAATGAAATCGCTTGAACAAGATTTGATGTTAATATTGAAGACCGACAGTACGGTCCACTATCTTAAATTAATGATCAACTAATAATAATAAAACTTTTTAGGATTTCCTTTTCAAATTTCTTTCGTACATTATTTAAATTTAAAGCTTATAAAAATTCCAATCATGAAAAAAGATAAATCCACAAATCCATTTAATCCATCTCACTCTAAGGGGTTCCAAAAAACCTTAGCCCCCCCATTTGCAGCTTACATGTTTACTTATATCGAAATAGTTTTTAGTGATTATAAAAATATATAAAATTCTTTATTTATTGCAGGTATTAAAATTACTCTAGCTGATAAAGTGATAATATAATTGCTTCTCAATTAATTGGTGATTCGGAGAGGCAACGTGTGATAGATCGCATACGAGCAATAACATTTCGGGAAGTTCGTGATGCTGGAGCCACCTTTATAACACGTTCATGGGTTGCCAAAAAGTTGCGAAGAAGTGAGGACTTCATCAAAAGAAATTGGAATAAAACTTTGGATGAATGTGAAATGGATACAACCAAATCTGGGGGCCCAAATTTGCCACTCTCTCAGGAAACAAAGGACATCATTCAAAGCGGTACGCGTAAACGCAAAAACAGCTGTGCTAAACTTTCTAGAGAGATCGAAGTGTTGAGAGGAAACATCGTTAGTGGTGAGATCATTCGACTGTACCGTCATAGGCAAGGTTTAAAGTCTTGGCATGAACTTCCAAAGCCAAGAAACAAACTCAACTTAACATCGATGACAGAATGTGGTTTGCCCATTATCTTGAAGATTGGGATGTGGATGAATTCATGCATTTAGCTGTCTCCGATGAATTTTTTGTTTACGTAACACGTCGGCCTAACTACCAAAATGATCGAGTGTGGGCCACAACACCAGATGAAATCGATGACAATGAACATTATCGCGAATTATTAAAAAGTCCAGACTGTGTTGGTGTGTTTGTTTTTTTCACTGCAAAGAAGCTCATGTGGGTGCTGAAGCCAAATGGTCAGAGTTGGGATGGACAGTATTTTCGTGATATTATTCTATCCCAGCATGTCATTCCTTTTCTAAGAAACCCAAACAATGTTATGGATGTCGATCAGGTCACACTTCTGCACGATAAGGCCCCCTACTTTAAGGCATTAGCCACTCAACAGTTGTTGCGGAACCATGAGATCGATTTCTTTGGAAATGAAGAATGGCCAGGAAATTCTCCTGACCTGAACGTCTGTGAACACATTGGATCAGTTATAAAGGACAAGGTTGAATGTCTCTTGTTTCAAGAACCTGCAGCAATTCGATTTTCGAAGGATACAATGACGCAGCACATTGAAACTGTTTTAGCAAATTTGCATAACGATCAAGATCTATTGTCGTCACTTTTGGCAAGCTACCCAAACCATCACCTTGCTTACAAGCAACACAAAAGAACACCAGGTAATTCCACAGCTTACACTAAACAACATCAACATTCCACACACTCACAGAACCAAAATACTTGGTGTCACATACAACACATCATTATCTTTTGCAAACGACATTCAGGACATTAAAACCAAATGTACGTCAAGACTTAACACACTTAGGGTACTAACAGGCACAAACTTTGGACACCAGCAGGAAACAACATCACTCATATACAAACAATATATTCGCTCAGTTATGGACTATGCTAGCCCATGCTGGGCACCCATTATCTCAAACACACACATAAACACCTTACAAACAATACAAAACAACGCACTTCGTATCATTACAGGATGCACTCAAACAACACCAATAGAACACCTGCACACAGAAACAAAAATACTAAAAGTTAGGGAACATTTAGACATGAGGGGAACACAATTCATGGCAGCAGCGACAACTAACCCACAACACCCTTGCCATTACATGTACAATCATGCACCAACACCTCGCACCATTAAGGTAACACCAGAGAGACATTATAACCAAATACTCCATTCCATACCACGCCCCACAGACATCACACAGTACAGAAAACACATACACACACACCTAACCCACAAAGCACTGACACGACTCGGTCCGAATGCGGTCCTAGGTGCGAAGCCGCCACCCATTAACAGGTCAGAGATCAGCCTGAGCAGATCGGATCGAGTTAACTTAGCACGATTCCGATGTGGACATCACCCCAACTTACGGACATATAAACACAGACTAGACAACTCCATAGACGACACCTGCCACCTGTGCCAGGACACACCACAAACAATTGAACACATTATGACAGACTGTACCGCTCTAGCACAACAACGAACACAGCACAACATCACTAGTGCGCTGAACCTCTGGTCCACTCCGGAGCGGGCGATCGGTTACCTGCGTGCCGCCGGCTTGCTCGATCAGGGTGGGCTGATCGGCTAAACAACAACAAAAACAACACCAAGTTTTAATAGTTTCTCATTAAATCTACAGATCTACAGAAGCTAAAGCTAACAAAGACCCTAAGATCCACTCTAAGGTTAGCCCGAGAGAAAGGAAAGAGTAGTGGGTTAAGAGAAGAGAAGAGAATAAGGGGTTAAGTAAGGAGCAACACCTATCACTCGTGGGTTAACATTCATTCAGAAAAAGAGAAAAAAGACTCACCATCATCATCCGCCGGCCACTGCCGACAAGTCAGAAAAATAGTCGGAGAAATAGGAGAGGGGTGAAAGATGAAAAGAAGTAAAATAAGAACGCTTACAAACCATGCAAACACAGTCTTAACTCACTGTCATACCATGCAAACACAAACATGCAAGTAAGGAGATAAAAAAAAAAAAGTAGGTAAAGTTAAACAAAAAGTGGGTTAGTTTACGCTACGAGCTACATCTACGTTCGTGTTAGTCTAATTTTTTTTTTTTTATTGCTGGCATCACACGCTGGCATGTCACAAGCTGGCATTATCGTCAACAGACTCATCCTCGAGCACCACCACCAGAGCTCCTGTTGCTAACTTTTTTTTTATTTTAAACAACGTTAATATTTTTAAAATGTCTGTCAAGACGGTTCTTAAACATTAACGCTGGTAGAATGAACGACTGACGCGGGAAGATTATTCCATTTATCAATTACTTTAAACGTAAAGAAGTTTTTAGCGATATTAGTAATGAAACGTCTGCCACGCAACTTAAATCCGTTATTGCGAGTATTACTATTATCGAAAGTGAACAATTTGTCAAAATTTACGTTATCGATGTTATTAACGATTTTGAAAACTTCAATAAGCTCCCCCTTAATCTCCTAGTTTCGAGTGAATACAGGTCTAACTCTTTAATCCTATCTTCATAAGGCTTATTGCGCAATGACGGAATAGTTTCGTGGCACGACGCTGAACCCTTTCTAACCTATCAATATCCTCACGCAAGTACGGGCACCAAAACTGAACTGCATATTCTAAATGAGGCCTGACTAGGGACTTGTAAAGGGGCAATATAATATCCTTCGATTTAAATTCGAAATTACGCGCTATGAAGCCTAACATCCTATTAGCTTTTGCGCAAGACTCCAGGCACTGGTTCCTAACCTTTAAATCCTTAGATACGCGTACGCCTAAATCTACTTCCTCGTCAACGCTCGCTAACTCCCTATCATCCATCGTGTACGTGTAATTATTGTTGCGAGAACCTATATGCAAAACTTTACATTTTCTACGTTAAATTGCATCTGCCACTTATCTGTCCACTCCATAATCCTATTTACATCGTCTTGGAGCCTATTACTATCGTCCTCGTTAACAACCTTACCGCCTATTTTAGTATCGTCCGCGAATTTTGACACGTTACTAGTCAATCCTACATCTATGTCGTTAATGTAAATTACGAATAGCAATGGGCCTAACACTGAACCCTGTGGGACACCGCTACCTACATCTAACCACCCCGATTCACTACCATTAACTACGACCCTCTGCTCCTAGCACGAAGCCATTCTTCTAACCAGTTAGCTACCTGACCGCGTATACCGTGCGCTTTGACCTTCGCAATTAGTCTCCTATGCGGAACTCTATCGAACGCCTTTTTAAAATCTAAATAAATAACGTCAGCTGCTCTATGCCTATCGTATTCGCGCACTATTTCGTTATAAAATTCTAACAAATTAGTTAAACAAGACCTATGGCGTCGAAACCCATGCTGACTACTATTAATCAAATCTCTACTTTCTAAGTGATCGATGATACGATCCCTAACTACGGATTCCAAAAGTTTACCGACAATTGACATTAAGCTAATGGGCCTATAATTGCTAGGTACTGCGCGGTTGCCTTTTTTTAAAAATAGGCGTGACGTTAGCTAATTTGAAGTCTTCAGGAATAATCCCCGTTTCGAGTGACTGATTAAAAATCTTCGTTAAGGGGCCTACGACAACGTGTTTCAAATCTTTCAAATGTCTGGGATAAAAAGCGTCAGGGCCTGGAGCCTTGCTGACTTTTAGCCTATCGATATAATGCGCAATCTCAGCCTCATAAACAGTTATTTCATCCAAAATAGTCTCGCTACTAAATGGAACGATATCGTCCACGTCGGGGACATTATTTACGTCTTCTTCGGTAAAAACTGTCGCAAAAAAGTTATTGAAAATACCCGCCATCGCCTGAGGGTCAGAAGCCAAAGGGCCATTAACATCCACTATAGGGCCTATGTTATCTTTTATTGGCTTACGATTATTGACGTATTCATAAAACGTTTTTGGATTATGTTTACTATCCGCAGTTATAAGTATCTCTAAATTACGCTTGGCATTCCCAACTGATCTTTTAACCTGGCGTCTAAGCTCGATATATCTATTAAAGTTAGCTGCCGTGCCATTGCGCTTATTAAGTCTATACCCTCTATTTCGCTCGTTTATGAACTCGCCTATTTCCCTAGTCCACCACTTCGGCCTACCACGAATAAACTCCCTTTCAATATTCCTAAAACTTTCTTTAAACGCCACCCAAAGCAAATTTGTGTCATTACCCATAAATAAGTTATCCCAGTCCACTACTCTCATCCTATCCGCAAAACTATCAAAATTAGCCCTACGAAAATCAGGGACTTCTATTACGTTACTATCCTTAGTGTTTTCTATCAATAACTTAAACCTAAGAATTTGATGATCACTACATCCTAAACTCTCGCCTACTTCTAAACCTTCGACTATATTCTCGCCGTTCGTCATCACCAAATCTAAAATATTATCACCGCGCGTTGGTTCGGTAACTATCTGTCGTAAAAAGTTATCGTCCATAAACTCAACCAATCTCAAACCCTCCTCATTACCAGTAAAATTCTCGTAATTAACATTAGGGCAGTTAAAGTCTCCGACAATTATACTATTCCGATTGTCAATAAAATTACCAAGAAGTGAGTAAAATCTAGTATCTGTATCGAGGGGTTGAACGGGAGGTCTATAAACAACAACAAATTAAAACTAATACTACGCGCCCTAACTTCAACACATATCGCATTAATTGCTGCCGGAAAATCTAACTTAACCTCGATAGCCCTAAGGGAATTACGAATACAGCAAAACGCCTCCACCAAACCTATGTAACCTATCATTAGTAAAGAGTTTAAAACCCGGTATATCAAGTTCCCCCAACAAGTCCCGAGTCACGGTATTTAACCAAGTTTCAGTGATAGCAACTATATCATAGTTGCCGGAATAAATTATCGCCTTAAATTCATTTAATTTATTTCTAATACTACGCGCGTTACAATAAAAGACGTTTAAGTTATTTTTTACCACGGGCCCGCGTTTTAAACTATTTATCACGTCGGGCCCGCGTTCCCCGGACCCACAACGTTTAAAGAAGGCTTCGACCTATACAGCTTTCGCACGTTTTCGTCTATTAACCTACCTAGCCTAGCATTACCTATTTCATTAAAATGCACCCCATCTTTTATAAAAAGGCTAGGATCACTGAATTCGGACCACAGCTTTACGAAGGGTACATTTTCCTCAGCACAAATCTCTTCTAATTTGTTATTCAAAAATATTGTTTTTGACGTAATTCTAAGACCCAACCCGTGCCTAGGGGTAATACCTAGAACTAAAGACCTATCTGACCTCGCCTTCAGGACCTAATTAACCCCCTATATCTCTCCAAAAGGTCAGGCACTCTCGTATCGGGCCTATACGAGTCGTTGCCTCCTACCATCGTCACCAACATTGAGTGACGGGAGGCAACGTCAATCCTATCCACTTCGTCTCTAACTCTGTCAACCCTGGCCCCTGGGAGACAGACCCTCCTCCTCTTGGTTGGATGCCGTTCAACGAACTCTTTGTCCATGTGGCGCACTAAAGAGTCCCCAATTAAAATAGTTTCCCCCTCATTCACGTCCCTTTCCAAATGGGCGAAAGGGTTCGAAACCTCGATAGGGGGGGATTCCTATCACCTAACGTACGCGGCCTAGCTCCACCCTTAACCTCTCTAAATCCCTCGCTATCTACTACTCTCGGACTAACCTTAACCTCTTCCTCAACTCTATCTAACCTTCCCGACAAGCTACCTAAACTAGAAACTAGGTTACGCACCTCACCCTTCAAATTACTAACGTCTTCAACGTTAGTATTGGTTCGGCTTCCGTCAACCGTAGCCCTACCCCTGCCCTCATCAAGCGTTGCAAGTCTTTCCGCTACCTCACGTACACTGCGTTTTATGTCAACTAATTCCTCCATGAACTCGCAAAAGAAACAAACTGATCTATCGGTAATCGCCATTGGACCGCCGTTATAATCCTTAAATTCCGAATACCACCGGTTTACCCTACACCTAACACACGACGCTTTCTGCGACGGCATCGCGCGGTTAAAAATTAGTTTAAACCGTCACAGGTATAAGTTAAATTAAGCCGGCACGCTATGAAAACTTCTAAATCGCTAAAAAACACTAATATTCAATTACTCAACTATAACAACGTAAATTTAAACGCAAGTATATAAAATTCATTAACTATCCAAAAGTAAAATTCTCAGCAATATACAAAAGTAGATGCAAAATCAGAGAGCTCAGGAAATGCGTCCGTTCAGTACAGAGTCTGGCTGACGAATTCTCTTTTGTAAGGTATGTTTAGTTTTACTGTACCTCTAATGGTTTAGGCCATGGGCAGGGGGACTATGGTTTATTGGAGCCCCGTACAACCACTTTCGAGTACGATATATATATATATATATATATATGCGCCTCGGTGGTGTAGTGGTTAGCGTCGCTGACTACGAATCCATGGGCCCCGGGTTCGAGACCCGCCGGCAGCTGGCGCGCAGCAAAACCCAGCTGTTCATCCTTCCACACAATAAAGAAAGTGGTTGGTAGATAAATGGGTACCCTAGGTGGCCTAGTGGTTAAGACGCTGGGCTGCTGATGGGGCGTGGTTCGTATTCCACGTTAAACTGTAGGTCTAAGGTAAAGTGAAAAGCTTGACCTTCGTCAGAATGAACAATTCGGGCGGAAGCTAACCAAAGGTATATATATATATATATATATATATTATATATATATATATATACAGGGTGGCGTAGTATCGCGATACATTTTCTGTATCTTGTATCATATCGTGGTATATTTTTGTATCGTATCGAAAGATACGATACAAATAAGTATCAATAACGCGGTACTTTATCATAGACTCAGTCAGTGATCTTTCCCCTCCCATCTCCATCTTCTCCCCTCCCCGTCTGAACCCAAGGCTTGCTCGGAGACTGAAATGGAAGAACTATCTACACCACAAAGCAATAAGACAAGCAGTGAGGAAGAGGACGAGTTCTTTAGTTTTAAGAAACGAAAAATTTGTGAGACTGAGAACAAACCTCATCAAGAATTATTCAATTATTTAACGAATAATTCATCAGACATTTAACAACTACACATGTATCCTTTGATAAAAGAACTGTTCATAAAATACAACACTAGACTGCCAACAAGCGCTCCGGTTGAGAGACTTTTTAGCATAGATGGAAATCTCTATTCCTTCAAAGAAAAACAGAATGTCTGATGAATTGTTTGAGAAGTCACTGTTTGTAAGATTCAATAAAAATAGAAAGTAATTCAGTTGTTTCATAATATGTCATATATGATGTGTAATATATATATATATATATATATATATATATATATATATATATATATATATATATATATATATATATACATTTAACTGCAATGACCACGCAGTATATTAATGTATAGAAACGACGTAAGTATAGAGGAGCGTTCTGCACACGAGGATGAGAAATAACGAACAAATGAAAAATATGTCATATATATACTGTATATATAGGTGCTCTTCCAATATGTGCTCTACCTTAAAATTTACATTCCAATACGTGATCTACCTTAGATTATTCGGATTAGCAGCAGGTACGTTAGTTAGCCTTATAAGGCTAACTAACGAAATATCACGACTTAACCTAACCAATCGTCAAGGGCGTATAGTTGACCTAACGATTGGTTAGGTTAAGTCATGATATTTTCGTTAGTTAGCCTTATAAGGCTAGTTTCACGGTAGAGCACGGATTGGAATATGGTAGATCACAGTTTCGCGGTTGAGCACATATTGGAAGAGCACCTATATATATATATATATATATATATATATATATATATATATATAATATAATAATAATAATAATAATTAGGAGAACGGACACCAGCGCAGTTGCAAGCATTGTTTTATTTCAAAAGTTTTGGAACAGTTAGGTTCCATTTTCAGTGACTAAAGCATTAAGATATTCGAATTAAAATTATTTTCACATTCCACACTTAAAACAAAGTTATAATTGCCAGTTGTGAACTATAACAAAAAATGAAAAAAAAAAGCACCACATTCTTACTTAAAATGCAAAAAATCCGTTGAAGAGTTATGAGTATTTAAAGTAGGTTATTTTAAGATTATTTTAAGTTCCAGTTGGGGATAGAATTCTCTGATAAATTTACAAAATTAGTTTCTCAAGCGTAAACGCGTAGAACCCGTGCGAGAAAGAGATAGATAATCTTTATTCCTGGAAACTGTTGTACGTAGTATGCAGCGAACAAAGGTTTAATAATTTATTTAAAATATTGTACTACCTATCGCTGAATCAGTAAAATTTATAGGACGACCATTTCCATGAAGGAATTCTCAAAGAAAATTAAATTCTACTGAAGTGGAGAGACATAATTCGAGCAAATCTTATATCCTCTCACCTCTACCGTTCGCCAGTGCGGCAATCAGGTTACGTTTGTATTTCGACTGGAGAAAGTTGTCGAATCCGGTGGCGAAATCGGTAAAAGTGGGCTTACGATAAACTAAGAAAGAGAGGAACGTTTTGAACAGATTTAAAGAGTAAAAAAGTGTCATCAACGATATCTACGACGTCTCTACATACACTATCTCACAATTTTGACTTCTGAAAATTTTTCTTGAAACACGCAATTTCGGATTAGTACGCGCCGTGTCGTGGCTTGGGTGGGTGACAGTTTTCCGCGTCCAGATGGTGTAGCGCCCCTTGGTTCCGATATCACGTAAAGTTGTAGGTCTCCTCCGTCCCACGACCTTTGCTGTTATGAAGGATGTTAAACAATCGTAAAGCTTCATCATCCTCAAATTGTGATGATAATATCGAAGATTACAAAACCAAATCAAATTATTTTGGTTAATTTTTCTTTATTATTTTAATAATAATAACATTTTCTTTTCCAAATATAAAACTCAACATTAAATAAATTCGTTACAAATGAGAAGTAATTTGTTTATTTGATGTAACGAGCATGGACGATAATGTTCCGCCCTTCTAAACAACGAACGATAAACAAACAATGTTCCTTCACTAACTGAATATGATGTGTAAGGCGCGCAGTTTCGGAAAAAAAGTTCGCTAAGAAGTGTAAAACTTCTATGAACTAAAAATTACTAATTGGTAATGATTTGATTTTGTTTTAAAAATTATTACTGTCACAAAAAGAATGAAATATACAAAGAAAATCAGAATGTTACCAATTAATACCAATAATTTTTGGTTCTCCGTGAACATTTTTCGGAAACTCTACAATGGCAAATTTATGGTGAAAACGTGACATATAAAAATATTGGTTTTTATGTTGGATTTAATATTGAAGAGCGAGTAATGTAGTTAAAGTATTGTTATATGAATATGTTGTTGAGAAGCATGAGAGGTTTCCAAGCCACAGCTTTTCGATTCATTTTAATTTTTATAATGGGAAATTAAAGAATAAATATAAATAACAGAAATGGTCTCTACATTTAATGACTTTATAACTTATAATCCTTTAAACTCTCTCAAATAAATAATACTACTAATAATATACTTTCCCAGATTGAAAACTAAACCCATCTGTGACACCCTTTTACAAAGTTTAAAATTAATTAAATAAAAACTACGCGGTTTATAGGGCATTTATTTGTTCACTGCTGTTTAGATTTTCTTTTCCTTTGTCTATACGCATTTGTTCGGATTTATCTACTTAAATCGAAAACTGACGATACACCAGAATTAAATGGGATCTAGTCATTTCAAAATAATGTTCCAGTGAAGATCTTACCAACTTTTATGATTTTTCGTGTCTTTTCGATTTGGTGAACTTTTAGCGTCAATTATGGTGTAATGGTGTATGTACAATACGTAATGATGGGGTTGTTTAACCTCCTTCGCAACATCCAAGGTCATATGAGGGAGGGGACCTATAGCTTTACGTGGAATCCGAACCACTCAGAGCAGGCGCGGATTCATACCGGTTTGGAGCGTTTGGTGCAAAGCAGTCAGGACTTACAGAGAATGCAACTTTCATATTTGCTTAAATAAACACTGATGGGAAGCGACCGTGTAATGAAAGTAGACCTTTGTTGCGTAGTTTAGACGATTATAACATACAATAAAAGTATAAAAAGGACATCTTAAATTAGCCCCAGACAAAAGGAAAACACATCAACACTCATTTTCTAATCAAAAACAGCAATTCGAATTGTCTGCAATATATATATATATATATATATATATATATATATATATACAGAGAGAGAGAGAGAGAGAGACTATTAGTCATCAAGAGATTTGCCCAGCTGCATTCCAGAAGATTGCCACTGGTAGATATACTTAGCAATTAAAGTAGGTGTGACTCGTAATCTGCATAATATATGATACTTTTATGATATTTCTAAAAAAATGTAAATATTTGGAATAGGTTTGTATTAAATGAAGTAACATACTGCAATGTGTGCTTTTAGTCCCATGTGTGCAAAAACAAAAAACCCTAACATACTAAAAATCCAGGAGCTTCCGGCGGCTCCGCCCCTGAGCCGCCGTCAGTGGTGCTGCTCCTGAACCCTGCTGAGCGCCTAGGTGGGCCTCAGACAACCGGCCATAAACCATTCACTTTCAGGCCCTAGATCCGCCCCTGCAGAGGACAGTCTCCCATCCAACTACCATATAATAGTTATAACATAAGGCCTGGGCTTTTAGTTCAAACAAAAGCAAACGTGTTTAAAAGTGTGATTAACTTGCTAACTTTTATATTAACAACGGGTTGCAATACCGTTGTATAGTTATTAGGGCGGCTCGTTTTTACACTTTTTTCGATATTTGTTGGGGGTAGTGCGGAAAAGTTGCGATTTGGAGAGAAAATAAAGTGTGTAAATTTTTTTTGATCTACGTCAATACCTTCCGGTGGCAGCGAGTCCTTAAAAATCGAAAAATAGGTATAAAAACACATAAAAATACGATATTTGAAAAAAATATTCATAATTATATTTGTGAGTATTTTTGAACGGGGTAGATTGGAAAATGGTTTTAAAGACTTACAAAAGAAATAATAAAAATTTCAGCACAATCTGTTAATAACTTCCGGTGGCGTCTTAGCCGTTAAAATATCCAAAATATTGATTTAAAGCAAGTTTTAACAAGATGTTATACAAATGTTAATTCCGGTATATTTCTGTGCAAACAACCCTGAGAACACTATTATAGGCTTGAATAAATTAATAGCAGTCATTGAACAATTAACCTTATATAAAATGCACACTGTGCATTGCACACAGCACACTGCTACATCCCCCGTTCCCTACCCTATATAAGCTGGGAAAGGAAGCGACGTTGTCAGTTGTTGTGTGTCACGTGTGGCGAGAGGTTGTGTTATAACTTGTTCATCAACCGTGGTATATCACCATTTACCCGCAGTTAGTTGGTAAATATCGTAAATAGATTTATAATGTCTGAAAAGAAACCTTCAAAAGTAACCAGAACTTTAGCAAAATGCCATAGCATCGGTCAACCAGCAGATTTTGTTAATAATGTTCTACCTACTTATGGAGATGTGCTAAGAGCTTATCTCTGGCACCGGAACAACAGAAAAACGACAGGCCAAGATCCTCCATTCCAGATTATTGCCAATGACATCATTTCCAAACTTCAAGAGATATGGCTCACAGCTTCAATCCCAACTTTATCAAGGAAAAGAATACATGATATGCTCAAAACTATCATAATAAGTACAAGACCTTACTTAAAACAGGTAAACTAAAAAGGAATTCTGAAAGTTACAAAAGTAAATTGAAGTCATTTCAGGAACATTCGGAACAACTATTTGATATTGCTTCTTGTAAATGTGGTAATTGGAATTCTTGTTTTTGCTATAAAGAAAAAAGAAGTGCCCCCAAATGAAAGAACATTTTTAGAAGATCAGCGTACAATGTACGCTGATCTTCTAAAAATGTTCTTTCATTTGGGGGCACTTTTTTTTCTTTACAGCAAAAACAAGAATTCCAATTACCACATTTACAAGAAGCAATATCAAATAGTTGTTCCGAATGTTCCTGAAATGACTTCAATTTACTTTTGTAACTTTCAGAATTCCTTTTTAGTTTACCTGTTTTAAGTAAGGTCTTGTACTTATTATGATAGTTTTTGAGCATATCATGTATTCTTTTCCTTGATAAAGTTGGGATTGAAGCTGTGAGCCATATCTCTTGAAGTTTGGAAATGATGTCATTGGCAATAATCTGGAATGGAGGATCTTGGCCTGTCGTTTTTCTGTTGTTCCGGTGCCAGAGATAAGCTCTTAGCACATCTCCATAAGTAGGTAGAACATTATTAACAAAATCTGCTGGTTGACCGATGCTATGGCATTTTGCTAACGTTCTGGTTACTTTTGAAGGTTTCTTTTCAGACATTATAAATCTATTTACGATATTTACCAACTAACTGCGGGTAAATGGTGATATACCACGGTTGATGAACAAGTTATAACACAACCTCTCGCCACACGTGACACAACAACTGACAACGTCGCTTCCTTTCCCAGCTTATATAGGGTAGGGAACGGGGGATGTAGCAGTGTGCTGTGTGCAATGCACAGTGTGCATTTTATATAATGTTAATTGTTCAATGACTGCTATTAATTTATTCAAGCCTATAATAGTGTTCTCAGGGTTGTTTCCACAGAAATATACCGGAATTAACATTTGTATAACATCTTGTTAAAACTTGCTTTAAATCAATATTTTGGATATTTTAACGGCTAAGACGCCACCGGAAGTTATTAACAGATTGTGCTGAAATTTTTATTGTTTATTTTGTAAGTCTTTAAAACCATTTTCCAATCTACCCCGTTCAAAAATACTCACAAATATAATTATGAATATTTTTTTCAAATATCGTATTTTTATGTGTTTTTAGACCTATTTTTCGATTTTTAAGGACTCACTGCCACCGGAAGGTATTGACGTAGATCAAAAAAATTTTACACACTTTATTTTCTCTCCAAATCGCAACTTTTCCGCACTACCCCCAATCAAATATCGAAAAAAGTGTAAAAACGAGCCGCCCTAATAGTTATACAGAAATAAAGCACGGTGTATATAATATATATATATATATATATATATATATATACAGGGCTATTGAAAAAGATTCACCTGATTTCAAATGAGAATATTTTTTAATGTTACAAATACAGAGTGATTTGTGATACATCAACCAAAAGAAAAACTGTCCAAGTTTTGTCTCTCACCTCATAAATGCTCTATGTGACTTCCCCTAGTTACACGAGCAACGTCGACACGATAGTCGAATTCCTCCCATACTCGCTCCAGCATGTCCGTTGTCACTGACTCTACGGCAGTAACAATGCGAGTTCGGAGCTCATCCAAAGATGTGGGCAACGGTGGCACGTACACAGTATCCTTAACGTACCCCCAAAGGAAGAAGTCGCACGGTGTAAGATCCGGCGACCTAGGGGGCCAGCTGTGGAGCACAAAACGCCTTCTGCTGTGCGGACGCCATTTTCACACTGACTGTTTGTTACTAGGCTAGGCCACGGCGTGACTTTGGAGCCCTCTCGCGGTGATCTTGTAAAACTCGGAGATTTTCTCTTTCATGTGGTGTATGCCCAGTTGATGCACGGTTGATAGGTACGGAAGTATTCTCAGTTGAAATTGGATGAATTAATTTCAATAGCCCTGTATATATTATATATACTGTAGATATACAGACATTAATATGACCATGAGTAATCAAAGAACGACACATTTACAAATAATACAAAAACAAACAAATAAACATGGCGCTTTTTCCTATATGGTCTTCCAATTTCCATTTCACTTCTCAAAAGGAAGTTAGTTAACCTCTTAAGCGTTAACGACGAGCTACATATCGTCTTTCTGGGCATATAAAAGTGTAATAAGTGACGATTAACGGGTTAATTAGTCAAATTACTAATACTTTTATTATTTTATTTTAAACTCGTGCATTATAGGTTTAGGTATGAAAATGATAGTGTAAGTTTTGGTATAAATATGTTTTTGAATAAGCATAAAACTTAAGGAAATAAATCATTAATAAAATCACTTTTCCTATTTCATGATTTTATGAGTGTTTTCTATCATTTAAACTTCCTCGGAGCCTCGCGTCACTCCCCCAAGTGACAAATGATAACAATCCTCTTAAATTGTCATCTCGTAACATAAAAGTATAAGTATAGGTATATGTATACACGGTATATATATATATATATATAATATATATATATATATATATATATATAATTTGAGTGTCATCGTCGAAAGGTAGGCTGCAATTCTTTTAGGATATTAAGAGGAGTGCGTCAGTGTAAATAGAGGTTAAAGGAATTCGTTCTTCAGTCTTTATTCACCTTCGAGTTTAGGTTTGCATTCATTCGCTAAACTTTATGAAATGTTGAAAAGAACATCACTTTATGAAAATGAGAAAAGATCATCGCCGTTGCAACCTTTTCAAATATAAAACTTTTGACCGACAGACGAAATTTTTAAGACATCGAAAATTTTTTCTACGATGCAAAAATATTTTCACGAGAGTATTTGGACCTCCACTAACAAAGGCAACGAAATATAAAATGATTTAACCTAACTGAAGCAGACTTAATCTTATGTAACCTAACTATACCTAAACTTAATTTACGAAGATCTAGAACTTCATAACCTATAAAAATAAAAATAAATTCTTTCGTGACACCATTTTGGAAATATTTTTATTCTAGTTTTTGTTTCGTCCTCGAAAGGGTCATATTCCGTGATTCCTTAATTACAACGGATAAGTCTCTGAATAACATTTCGTGTAATATAAACGATACTTTATAAGGTTTTATATTTTTCATATTGTGCCTGATGATGTTCAAATTAAATTTATTTTACTCCCTCCCAATGCAAATATTAAACTTTAAACCACGGAGCAAAAGGTCTTTCAAAAGATACCGTTGTTGTACATTCTATAATTACACTGGTCAACAAAGATTTTTCATCAGAGTAAAATTTGTGGTGGCTGGATAGCATTTTTCACGCTGATTCCAAAACTGCATTCAGAGTTTTTCTAGCACGTATAGTTTTCAAGATGAAGGCATATATATAACTACACAGATTTAACCATTTTAAATAGGCAAAATACTAATATTTCAACATTTGATTGTGCTTATTTTATTGTGTTTTTTTAGTTTATTCATCTTATTTATTTCAATTATCTTAATTATACATCTTATGTATTTCAGGTGTGAGCTTTTACGTCTAGCAGCATTGTGATTCAGGCAACAACGCCGTGCTTTGTGTGTCAAAAGATCAGTCCAGTCCAAGAACTTGTTGTGTCAAGTTGGTGTACATTTTTTTGGATTTATAGTTTGCTCAGGTCAGTCAACATGCCTCGACAATGTAAGAATGACCCCGACAAGTTCTGTTTCGTATGCGGCCAGTTGACAACTAAAACACAGCGACGAAGTATTACAACCGACATTAAGAAAATATACAAGCTATACTTTGGTTGCCATCTAGGTGACCAAGATAAACCATGGGCGCCACATCAAATCTGTTCTGGCTGTTCAAATGGATTACGTGATTGGCTTAACAAAAAGAAAGCTTCAATGCATTTGCCATACCCATGATATGGAGGGAGCCGAGAGATCATCATGAAGACTGTTATTTTTGTAGTGTGAACTTAATGGGGTTTTCTGCCAAGAACAAACACCAGATTGTATATCCAAACTTGGATTCAGCACGTAGACCAGTAAAACATGATGAAACATTGCCCATTCCAATTCCCCCAAGTGATAGGCTAGATTCTATCATAGATGACATGGAAAGTGATGAAGGTGCAACTAGCGTTTCCGGACCATCTACAGAACCAGAGTACACTTTTGAAGGTAGACATTTAGAGCCTAAAAAGTTAACCCAAGGACAGTTGAATGATCTTGTTAGAGACTTATCGCTGTCTAAAGAGAAATCAGAGCTTCTCGCCTCAAGACTAAAGGAGAACAATTTACTTGAGAACAATGTTCGTATTAGTGTGAAGATGTCCATCATTCATTTGATTTTAATATAGTCCGAATCGTTGCTCAGCAGGGAAATTTAATTTTTAACTTTTCCGAAAAAAAATTCTGTAACTGCGGAATTTTTGTCCGTATAACGGATCTCGGTACTAAAATAAAATTTCCGTAAGTATGAAATTTCATATAAAGGGGTTCCATAAAACGAGAACTACCTGTATGTATATATATATATATATATATATAAACAGTTCGTCAAGTTCATCGAATGTTATTTTAAGAAAACAACGAACACTGTTAAAGTACTACGTGAAAAATTAAAAATGAGTACACCTCAGAATTAGAGATCGAAGAAAGATGAAAAAAAAGATAAAATAAAAAACAAAGAAAATGGAGGGGAACTGTATTCGGTTCGGAAATGGTCATGCGTTTTTTGTTTTTTTTTCTTTCTTTCTTGTGTGTGTGTGTGTGTGTGTGTTGTGTGGTGTGTGTGTGAAATCGGTCTCTCTTTGTTGTTTTGGAGCCATAGCTTAAGAATCCCTTAAATAAGGGGAAGACCAAGCTAAAAAGAGGGAAACGGGTCTATAGAATTATTTTTTTCATGGTTTAGTGGTGTTCATCCATGACGTGTAAACCTTCTTTGAATATATTTGATCCTTCCTCAAAGAAGAAAAAATTCATTAATTGTTTCAAAATGAACCCAAGATGACGTTTATGTGACAGGAAAAAGTAATTTTAATTCTGATTTAATTCTAAATTTTAATTTTTGCGTCACAAAACATTTAAAAAATAATTTTCATATTATTTACTTTTCATAGTTTTACTGCAATATGTAGTATATTTGTTACAGGCAAAATATGAAATTCAGGTATTCTACACAGTATCTAGGCATTCTATACATTGCAGAATGGATTTTAGGCAAAGTATGAAATGAATATTGTATTACATGCTTTACCTAGTTTAGGTTAGGTTAGGTAAATTTTGTAATAAAAATGGCTTAAACAATCTTTAATAAAAATAAAAGAAATACTCTGTATGGGTTAATTTAATGCCCGATTAGGTCAACTGCACGCCCTAAACGATTGGTTAGGTTAAGTCATGATATTTTCATTTACTGTCAAAACTAACGAAAATATCACGACTTAACCAAACCAATCGTCAAGGGCATACAGTTGATCTAACCTGGCATTCAATTAACCCGGCATTCAATAATTTTCCCGTAGGCTTCGATTAATTTTTTGGTGAAGATATTAAAATAACACTTTACCTAAATCAGTCTCGGCATTCTATAGAATACCTAGGAATTATATAGCATACATAGGTAAAGTATAAAAGAAACGATCAAAACCTAAACTAGGTAAAGCATGTAATACAATATTCATTTCGTAATTTGCCTAAAAACCATTCGGCAATATATAGAATGCCTAGGTATTGTATAGAATACCTAAATTTCATACTTTGCCTGTAACATATATACTAGTACTAGGTGTCTCCCCAAAATGTCCCTATTTCTAAATAAATGTTTAAATAAAGACAAACGCAATAGGTACGTAAAACATAGGAATTTATTAATTTTAACTAGCTGTGGTGCTGGGACCTTTGGCCCATCTAATTCTGGATAACTGTTTATACGAACAGGAAAAAAGAAATGGGGAAAAAAATTCCTGTTTCAAATAATTGTATTTCCTTATTCTAACATTCTAATATAAATATCAACTCTAACATTCATCTAACATCAACACCTCATTCTAATAATCATCACCAGTTTAAATTGTCTGTGGACGCTTCTAAAAAATTTCATCCACGTTTGTGAAATCGAGGAAATTTATTCGGTCAATAAAACTATAGAAAAGAACGCAATCATGAAAATCTTAAGCTTCACATCCGAACCCATTGTCAAGATTTGTGAAGCTGCATTTAAAATCTAAGTTCCTCGTGAACTTAAAGTAACTATTAAGCTTTCGCTACATTAATAATTTCTTTTGAAAATCTTGTGTATGAAAATATTTACTGGCTTTTTCAGTATGAAATTATTTACTGCAACTTTTTCCACAGATAGACAGACAGACAGAATCAGCTCCATTATAGTAAAGATTAAACATGTTCACTGAAATCAACATTTTTTTCCAACACAGATTTACAGCTCATCATTTCAACTGCCGTTCTGAAACAGAGTACATATTAGAGCAATTTAGCAGACAGGCGGGAAATACGTTTTCAGAACTCCAACAGAGAGAGCAACACAAAATTGCAGGCGAAGGATAAGCACAAAATAATAGAGAATGCTCTTTTAATAGATTTACAGTAATAACTGGATCTACACACAGTATTAAAACCAAAAGTTAGCAGCTGACGAGGAAGCTTCTAGGAGTGGTTGTATCCTCCAGCGCGGGACACGTCAGCGCGTCAACGTCAACGAAAAAACGTGGAACGTCAACGCGAAGAAGAGGCGACGTCAAACCGAAGACATCAACGCGCTGGTGGCCAAACCTCCTCAACTCTCCGTGCAGCGGGCAGTTCACTGTTGGCCAGATTGTTAGTGGACGGCCTGTTGCGCGGCGGCACGGTCAGAGTGCTGATCGGCTCCCTGGGCCGGACCTATACCAGCGTGCTATTTTTTTTCATTTACGGGGAGCAATTGCGTGCCGGACGTGCTCCCCGGACTACTCTTACTCTCCGGCGACATTAAGACTAATCCAGGCCCCACTACAACTTACACATGTCATCATACACAAAGACATAGACACAATAGGACTATGAGACACATACAGAAGCATAATATTAACATATTACAGTACAACGTAGATTGCCTCACAAACAAAATCATTCAGCTTAAGGAATTCGTTCACAAACAAAACATTCACATAGCACTTATACAAGAAACAAAACTAAAACGCACACACAAAACACCGACAAAGCAACGACGCCCACACCCAGCCGTCGACATCCAGCGCGGCCATCCCGCCGCCGCCGAAACACGCGGGCGACAGCAGGTCATCACACCGCCGCCGAAACGCGCGGGCGACAGCAGGTCATCACACCGAAGGTGGCCGCCGCGCTCGACCGCGCGCACATCACAGACAACAAGGCGGTCCACGTCGTGGCGGCGATTGCCGAGAGTCTTGGGCACTATGTTCCAGAACTCACTGTCAACCGGTCGTCGTTCCACCACTCGCGCATCAAGCACCGCAAGGAAGCCGCCACCGTCATCAAGCGGGCATTTACGCCCGACACCCCGCTCATCGAACACTGGGACGGGAAGCTGGTGGCCGACGTGACGGGAGGCGCGGACAACGTCGAACGGCTACCCGTCCTTGTCTCCGGCGAAGGAGTCGCCAAGCTCCTCGCTGTCCCAAAGCTCGCCACCGGCACTGGTCAAGCAATGGCGGACGCTCTCGTCGAGGCGTTGGAGAACTGGGGCATCGCAAACCGCGTCGCCGGCCTGAGCTTCGATACGACGGCGTCCAACACCGGCGCGCTCGCGGGCGCCTGCGTGCTTATCGAACAGAAGCTGGGCAAGGATCTGCTCAACCTTGCCTGCTGCCACCACATGTTCGAACTCGTCGTCGCCAAGGCGTTCGGCGAAATTTTCCACGCCTCCTCCGGTCCCAACGTCTAGCTCTTCAAGCTATCAAGGAACGGTGGGATTTCATCAATACCAAGCGCCACCTGGTCACCGACGACGAGGAGGTCACGGCGGCCCTGATGGACGCGCGCGACGACCTCATCGCCCGCTACTGTTTCCACCTCTCTCAACAGCAGCCGTGCGAAGACTACCGCGAGCTCTTGGAGCTCTCCATCATCGTCTTCGGCGGCGTGCCCACGCGCGGCATTCAGTTCATGCGCCCAGGCACCCTCCACCGCGCGCGCTGGATGGCGAAGGCCATTTATTGCCTCAAGATGTTCCTGTTCCGCGAACAGTTGGTTCTCACCGCGCGGGAGCGGACCGGTCTCAGGCGATTCATCAACTTCGCCCTTGCCCTCTACGTCCCGACCTGGTTCACTTCACCGAACACCGCCGCCGCCCCGGCGAACGACCTTGCCCTCCTCCGGGACTTCGTCGGCTACGAGGACAAGGCGCTCGCCAAGGTTCTGGTCGACGGCTTCGCGCGCCGGCACCTGTGGTATCTGAGTGAGCCACTCGTGTCGGTCGCCTTCGCGCCACGAAGCGCGTCGTCGTCGAGCCGAAGCTGGCTGTGGTGAACGGCAAGACCCTCGCGGATTTAGTCACCCAGTCATCGAGGCTCTTTTTCCACGTGCTAGGCATCGACGGCGCCTTCCTGCTGTCCTACGACCCAGGGGAGTGGGCCAGTGACTCAAGGTATGCCGCCGCCGCGCGGAGGGTGGCGAGTCTCCGCGTCACTTACGACTTCGCCGAGCGCGGCGTC
This sequence comes from Bathynomus jamesi, assembly GCA_023014485.1. NCBI lineage: Eukaryota > Metazoa > Arthropoda > Malacostraca > Isopoda > Cirolanidae > Bathynomus > Bathynomus jamesi. The sequence continues at coordinate 490,329 of JAJOZX010000821.1, read as the reverse complement.
GCTATGATGCAGGACTACAACCTGGCACTAACAAAGGACGAGGACCAGCGTCAGTTCCTCCTCCAGGGCGTCGAGGCGCACCGCCAGCGCTAGCCTGACGCCTGCAAGTCCACCGTCACTTCTACAAACTAGGCAACAATGAGTGGGAGATGGGCGCCCATGAGCCCCCCTCCACATTAAGGGACTAATACTCGAGTAGAGGGGGACCTATTATACAATTCAACTACAAAGTACTGCAGCTGACGAGGAAGCTTCTAACAGTGGCTGTATCCTCCAGCGCGGGACAAGTCAACGCGAGGAAGAGGCGATGTCAAACCAAAACATCAACGCGCTGGTGGCCAAACTTCCTCAAATCTCCGTGCAGCGTGCTATCTACGGTTGGCCAGACTGGCAGTCGACGGCCTGTTGCGTGGCATGGTCAGAGTGTCGATCGGCTCCCGGGGCCGGACCTATACCAGCGTGCTATTTTTTTCATTTACGGGGAGCAATTGCGCGCTCCCCGGACTACTCTTACACTCCAGCGACATTAAGACTAATCCAGGCCCCACTATAACTTACACATGTCACCACACACAAAGACATAGACACAATAGCACCATGAGACACATACAGAAGTATAATATTAACATACTACAGTACAACGTAGATGGCCTCACAAACAAAATCATAAAGCTTAGGGAATTCGTACACAAACAAAACATTCACATAGCACTTATACAAGAAACAAAACTAAAACGCACACACAAAACACCCACCATCCCTGACTTCACGGCGATCCGTCAAGATCGTACAGGGGTGGACTCATCACTTACATACGTAAAAGCATTAGCTACACTGTTGCCACCCTAAACATTACAAACAAATCCAAGCAGATAACACAATAGAAATACAGGCCGTTAACATTAAAACACGAGCAAAACACAACACCACATTCATCAACATTTACATCCCACCACATAGTTCACCTCAGGTGCCAGCCAATTACAATCCACAGTTACACAATCTGGCCTCCTCACTAATGTCATCTTAGGAGGAGACTTCAATGCTAAAGACACTAGTTGGTACTTGCACAACCAAAGCAACAACAGAGGCGCCAACATAGCCACACAACTAAACAGCCTCTTCATTCTTAACAATACAGAAGAACATACACACATACCACATCACGCAGGATACTCAAACTCCTCCCCAGACATAACGTTCTGTTCCCCCTCACTATCAACACATACACACTGGAGAACAGAAAAACAACTGTCATCAAACCACCTGCCCATCATCATTACAACACGTTCTACACTCTGCCCCGACAGCCTTAGGCACACTTACAGAAATTACAAGAAAGCTGATTGGGAACAGTTCAAAATACAGACTGAGAAACAATTCACCACATTAAATAGCATACCCATCATAAACTTCAATACAACACTCAACACATTTAATCAGATCATCGATAATGCAAACAAATACATACCCAAGGGCAACATTAGGAAATACAACCCAAATTACACTAGAGAAATAGCCCACCTCATAAGGCAACGTAACAACCTCAAACATGACACACAAACACCACACACGGAAGCCATAAAACAGCAGATACAACAGCTCAACTTAGAAATCAACAACAAACTTAAAGAAAAACAAACAGAAACATTTAGGGAAGTCATAACAATACTAAACCACTCCAGAGATACATCCAGGCTATACAAGACTATAAACAGCATTACCCACTCTAACAGGGGCATTCGATCCTCACACACGGCTATCTGTCGCAGCCAAAATAATATCCCAACATATACACAACAAACTAACATTCTAGTTAATCACTACGCAAAGATAAGTCACTTAAACAGAGACAACAACCAGAAACACGCAGACAGACAAACAGCCACACACAAGAAAACCTACAGACTCCACACGACCATTACACCCATGAATACAGACCAGACCACCAAGATCATCAAAAGCATTAAGAATTCGAAGTCTACTGGACCATACAACATATCTAACATGTACCTTAAACACTTGGGCTCACAGGGAATACAAGCTCTCACAAACATCAGCACATATTCATACCAACACTATATTATTCCTAACATATGGAAACAAGGTAAAATTATTACACTACTCAAACCAAACAAAAATCCAACAGAAGTGGCTTCTTATAGACCCATTACTTTACTATGCACACCTTCCAAAGAACAGAAAGACTAATCTTACAAATTACCAACCCACACATACCACTATCGCCTACTCAACATGGATTCAGACCTCACCACTCAACCACGACATTACTCACTAACCTCACGCAGCACATCATGGATGACATCAACTCCAGACGACCAGCTCAACGTACACTATTAGCAACAATAGACATTAGTAAAGCATTTGATGCTATCTCACACTTCCCTCTCATAAACAAAATACTCAACACAAACATGCACAATAACACCAAAAGGTGGCTGAGCAACTATCTTTCAGGAAGATACTCACATGTCACATTTAATGGGAAGTCATCCAAAAACAAGTTTTTTCTGAACGGGTTCCCTCAAAGCTCTGTTCTCTCACCAACACTGTTCAACTTATACATGCATGACATTCCAACACCAGGAGATCAGAAGCTTACCTTATCATCATATGCAGATGGCATCACTCTAACATCCATCCACAACAACATCGACACCGGTACAAATAACCTACAAACATACATAAACAGTATACAAGACTGGTCCACACACAATAGACTCAAAGTAGTGCCCACAAAATCAACCATCACCCTGCTAACAAGCAACACAAAAAAACACCAGAGAACTCCGCAGCTTACACTAAACAACACCAACATTCCACACACTCACAGGATTAAAATACTTGGGGTTACATACAACACATCATTATCTTTTGCAAACCACGTTCAGGACATTAAAAAGAAATGTACGTCAAGACTTAACACGCTTAGGGTACTAATAGACACAAACTTTGGACACCAGCAAGAAACAACATCACTCATATACAAACAATATATTCGCTCAGTTATGAACTATGTTAGCCCATGCTGGGCACCCATTATCTCAAACACACACATAAACACCTTACAAAACAATGCACTTCGTATCATTACAGGATGCACCCAAACAACACCAATAGTCAATAGAACACCTGCACACAGAAACAAAAATACTGAAAGTTAGGGAACATTTAAACATGAAGGGAACACAATTCATGGCAGCAGCGATAACTAACCCACAACACCCTTGCCACTACATGTACAATCATGCACCAACACCTCGCACCATTAAGGTAACACCAGAGAGACATTATAACCAAACACTCCATTCCATACCACGCCCCACAGACATCACACAGTACAGAAAACACATACACACACACCTAACCCACAAAGCACTGACACGACTCGGTCCGAATGCGGTCCTAGGTGTGAAGCCGCCACCTATTGACAGGTCAGAGACCAGCCTGAGCAGATCGGCTCGAGTTAACTTAGCACGATTCCGATGTGGACATCACCCCAACTGACAGACATATAAACACATACTAGACAACTCCACAGATGGCACCTGCCACCTGTGCCAGGACACACCACAAACAGTTGAACACATTATGAGAGACTACCTACCGCTGTAGCACAACATAGAACACAACACAACATTATTAGTGCGCTGAACTTTTGGTCCACTCCGGAGAGGGCGATCGGTTACCTGCGTGCCGCCGGCTTGCTCGATCAGGGTGGGCTGATCGGCTAACCAACAACAACAACAACAACAACTTTATACAAATGTTTGATTGATATAATTTTTGGAAACAGCTCTGCTGCGATGTTGTTGATTACCTCATAGACTTTGGTGTTTAGGTCCTCAAGTGTCTTAGTTCTTGATAGAATAGATCCTATCTTTTATGTGGCCCTACAAAAAAAAATGTTATGTGATGTGATTCAGATGAAGGGATATTAGTCACTCACGAAGGGATATTGGTTGCACGGAAAAATGTTTCCTCAAAAAGTTTCGAGTTTCACAATTAATGTAGTTATTTCTTTTACGGGATAGACTAATTTCACTGGGGAACAAATTTTAACTTTTTTTTTGTTTCTTGAACGTGAACAGGTCGGTCTTATAGGATGTTTTCCGCTGATTCCGAATATAGCCGTAGAATTCCTCTATCACCCAAGGTTACTGAGAAATTTGTATTTTAATATTTATTCAAAAAGTGTATAGAAGTTTGTAAAAATACTTCATAAAAATTATATTAGTGGCAGATTGGCATTTAAAATATTCTTCTTAAAACTTCTTTGTCACTGATTTTCTCTTGTAGTTTTCATTAGGAGCTTCTCGCATCAATGTCCAGCATTAATCAGCTAACACTGCCGGATCCTACCTCCCTTTGTAGCGTTTCTCCATAGTAGCTATATCTTGGTGGAACCTTTCTCCATGCTCATCGCTTACGTCGCCGAGGTTTTCAGGGAAGAAATCTAAATGGGAATGCAAGAAATGGATTTTTAGTGACATATTACATCCCAATAACCTATATGCTTCAATCATGTCATGCACTATTTTTTCATAGTTAGAGGCTTTGATGTTCCCTAGAAAATTTGTGACAACATTCTTCATGGCCTCCCATGCCACTTTTTCTTTTCCTCTCAAGGCATCATCAAACTTTTGATCTTTCATGAGCTCTCTGATTTGGGGACCAACAAAGATCCCTTCTTTTATCTTTGCATCGCTAAGTCGTGAAAACTTTTTCTTCAAATATTTGAATGCCTCATCTTCCTTGTTCATTGCTTTGACAAAATTTTTCATGATGCCAAGTTTGATGTGAAGTGGCGGTAAGTATATTTTCTTGGGGTCAATTAAGGGTTCATGAGACACATTCTTCAGTCCTGGGATACATTTTTGACGAAGTGGCCAATCCTTTACAAAATAATGCGAATCTCTGGCTCTGTTGTCCCATTCACAAAGGAAGCAGCAGAACTTCGTATAACCGAGCTGCATTCCCAGAAGAAGCGCGACGACTTTTAAATCCCCACATATATACCAACGAAACTGGTCATAATTAATCTGCTGAAGGATGAGTTTCATATTTTCGTAAGATTCCTTCATGTGGACAGCGTGCCCTACAGGAATGGAAGGGTATTTATTTCCATTGTGAAGTAGTACAACCTTGAGGCTTAGCTTCGAAGAGTCAGTAAATAAACGCCAATCTTCAGATTTGTGCTCATGACCGAGAGCTAACAGCAGTCCATTTACATTATTACCGTAGCATAAACCACCTGACGAGGAGAAATACTGCATCAGATCTTTTTGGCGAGTGCGGAACGCCGATATGCTTGTATCTTTTGCCAGCAAATTCCATTCACGTAACCTGGAGCCCAATAATTCCGCTTTCTTTTTCGGAAGGTCCAAATCTCTCACGAGATCATTCAGCATAACCTGCGTTATCATACGTGATTTATTTGATTCAGGTTGCTGAAAATCTGTATCTTTAGTGTCATCAATTTCCATTGGTTCAACTTCAGACTCTTCATCCAGTGTCCATGACTTTGGGGGAGTTGGAATTGGGTTATCATCGTCATGTAGTACTGGTCTCATGGCAGATGCAAGATTTGGGTATTGAATTTTGTTTATTTTTGGCAGAGAATCCTGAAACGTTAGTCATACAAAAATAGTAATCCGTTAGGTGATCCTTGGGCTCTCTCCAAATCATTGGTATGGCAAATGGCATAGATTTGCGGGTACCTTTAATCCAACCCCTAAGAGTGACGACACAGGAAATGCATGAGATATGAGGTTCCCAGGATTTGTCTTGGTCGCCTACCTTACATCCAAAATAAAGTTCGTAAGCCTTCTTCACGAGTGGGGTCATCGTCTTCCTCTGTGCCATTATGGTCAGTTCTCCACATACGTAGCAAAATGTATCTCTGGGATTAATACAGTTTCGATTCATGCTGGCGGAAAATTATTGAAATCATGGAAAACTTTTTGGAAAGAAAAACCAATTTTTTCTACTATGAAAAATTTTAAAATTTGAGCAAAACTTGAAAAAAATTTCTTTCTTTTTATTAAAAATCTGTTTGTTTAAATAGCTATATTTTTTTAATGCAAAAAATACTATTAAATTTAGTTAACCTGGAAAAAAAAGAAAGTAAAATTAAATTAGTACACTTAATTTTAACTAATATTTTGGGAAAACTCTGAGTAAATGGAAATATTATTTTCTCGAAAACTGTGGGTGATAGAAAACTTCTGAAACCACATTTGGAATCAGCATCAAAAGTTCTATAAGAAACACCAAATAGTTTTCAAGAAACAAAAATGTTGTTCCCTAGTGTTATTTGTGGCAAATAGAAATCTTGTAGAATCTGACGATATGAATTTTTCTTTTCCAGTTTCATTCTCAAAAAAGTAGGGACCCACTACATCATACCACCCAACAACGAACCAAATGTTGAGTTTAGCAACACTGCGTGAAAGCTCTACTGGAGCACCAGCATGACTTCCCCAGTAACGAAATATTGCTTATTAATCTCCCTAGACTCGTCAGTGAAGTGAATGTGTCTACTTTAGCTGACAAACGTCGAACTGACTTCTGCGGACTGCACGCAATAATTTCATGAATAAATAATATTTCTGTGTTTGCACAGTTCTTGCGGATCGTCGACTACTACTTTTACCCTTATGTTGATTCCTTACATTTCCTATTGTTTGAAATTTTCTAGCAGTTCTTGATATTATCTTTATATCGGGTGGATCTCTGCATCCATATTCTCTGCAAAAGTTCCTCTGCACCTGCATCACAGAATTTGTCACATAAAACCACTCAACGAGTTTGAATTTCTGTTTCAGCTGCAAACGCGACATCACTGTTTGAGAGTTCAGCCATTAGAAATGTAAGGGTATATGCGGAATAAAAATCCCACTCTGTTACCTTTTTTAATAAATCCCAGTAATATATATATATATATATACACATTTAACTGCAATGACCACGCAGTATATTAATGTATAGAAACGACGTAAGTATAGACGAATGTTCTGCACACGAGGAAGAGAAATAACGAACAAATGAAAAATGAGGTCCTCGCCCGGGAATCGAACCCAGGATCTTCCGATTGCCGGTCCGATATGCTAACCACTACACCACAGGGCACAATAGTCAGAAGTCGTAATTCTCCTACATAGGGCAGAAACCAATGCCTTGAGAGGGCACCCTCGCAAATCGTGAATATGTACATTTAACTGCAATGACCACGCAGTATATTAATGTATAGAAACGACGTAAGTATAGAGGAATGTTCTGCACACGAGGAAGAGAAATAACGAACAATTTGCGAGGGTGCCCTCTCAAGGCATTGGTTTCTGCCCTATGTAGGAGAATTACGACTTCTGACTGTTGTGCCCTGTGGTGTAGTGGTTAGCATATCGGACCGGCAATCGGAAGATCCTGGGTTCGATTCCCGGGCGTGGACCTCATTTTCCATTTGTTCTTTATTTCTCTTCCTCGTGTGCAGAACATTCCTCTATACTTACGTCGTTTCTATACATTAATATTAATATACTGCGTGGTCATTGCAGTTAAATGTACATATTCACGATTTGCGAGGGTGCCCTCTCAAGGCATTGGTTTCTGCCCTATGTAGGAGAATTACGACTTCTGACTATTGTGCCCTGTGGTGTAGTGGTTAGCATATCGGACCGGCAATCGGAAGATCCTGGGTTCGATTCCCGGGCGGGGACCTCATTTTTCATTTGTTCGTTATTTCTCTTCCTCGTGTGCAGAACATTCCTCTATACTTACGTCGTTTCTATACATATATATATATATATATATTGGTCCTATAATAATGTAATTAGGTTAAATACACAGATTGTTTGTGGGTCACGTTGATCTTTCGATCACTACAAATACATGTCATCACTGAAGGAGATAAATGGGCTTCGTTGGTTTTTGTTTAATTTTTAAAAGTAAAAGAATAAGTACTTAGTGATTAACAATTAAATAGTTTGTACTTTAATGTGCAACTATTACAATTATTGAATGGTGAGAATTGAAAAGTAATTTCATGGAGGACAAATTTACAGTGATTCAATGGTATTAAGGTGCAATAATTACGATGATAAAATACAGTACTAATAAATAATAATAAGCTTAAATGCGAGATTACATTAACGCTACATAAAAATATAAGTCCGACTTTTGGTACTGGAAACACTTTAATGAGCCTATTCGGTTTCGCTGAGAGCGTGCATGAATGTTGTAGGCTTTATAACAAGGAGACTAATAGGACACTGTAGGCCAAGTAAGTTAGGCCTATGCAAAGGGTGCGTGCTTGCTTGCGCGTTTACATGCTTGATTGCTTGATTAGCTCTACTCCAGTGAGTAGAGTAACCCCGAAAGACGGAAAATGGCAGAAAGAAATATATATATATATATATATATACACACACAGTGGTGTAGTGCTAAATAAAGAAGTGAGGGAACGCATTTTGAAAGTGTTACTCAGATGCGGGGGGGGACAATGGCGAGCGCGGCGAGCCCATACAGCTGGGGGTCCGCGGGCACTGTAAGCCCCCCGGGAAATCTTTTGAAATCTGACCAATTTCAAGGATATTTTGAGGTCATATGCACTAGATATTAGGATATATTCAAAGGTTGAAGATGCAGTATTTCCAGTGTCATTAGATATATGACATCCAGTACGATCAATAAAAATAGCTAACAACTGGAATGATTAACTAAAAAAAAGTTAACAACTGGTACGCCGTGGTGACTGTTTCACCAGATCTTTATAGGCTAGCATTGCCTCAGTCGAAGCTAAAAGAAATGAAGCAGTTAATGATTCTTTCTCATATTTCTTCTAAGGGTGGGAATTAAAATTTCATGACGTTAGAGATTTGTAAGTTCGGATTTATTTGAAATAGTGAGGGAACGCCGTTCCGTCTACCAAAAAAGTAAGGGAACGCCGTTCCCACGCGTTCCCACAGCACTACACCACTGTATATACATATATATATATATATATATATATATATATTATGCAGGAAGGAGAGGCCAAGGTCGAATGCCCGCAAAAGCATCCCTCCCCCCATAGAAGAAAAAGAGATCCAAAATCAAGTCCGAGGGTTTTCGAGATGCCTAGACGCTCTGCATTTGAAAAATGGGAGGTCATAGACAGGAGGAAAGATGGATTGAGGAAGATTCTTCCAGAGTTCACCGGTCGAGTAGATGAAAGATTGAAAATACCTTGCGTTAGAGAGTTGGCCAGGAAAGGAGTGAGAAAGTGTAGAAAGTGCTTCATCTTCATCTCAAAATACGGGGCTCCAATAAACCTTAGCACCCCCCCGCCCATGGCCTAAACCATTAGAGGTACAGTAAAACTAAACATACCTTACAAAAGATAATTTAATCCTGCATTTAATGAGAAACAATTAAAACTTGGTGTTCCCGCAGCCTGAATTCGCTTTGGGTAGCTTGCCAAAAGTGACGTCAATAGATCTTGATCGTTATGCAAATTTGCTAAAACAGTTTCAATGTGTTGCGTCATTGTATCCTTCGAAAATCGATTTGCTGCAGGTTCTTGAAACAAGAGACATTCAACCTTGTCCCTTATAACTGATCCAATGTGTTCACAGAGGTTCAGGTCAGGAGAATTTCCTGGCCATTCTTCATTTCCAAAGAAATTGATCTCATGGTTCCGCAACAACTGTTGAGTGGCTAATGCCTTAAAGCAGGGGGCTTTATCGTGCAGAGGTGTGACCTGATCGACATCCATAACATTGTTTGGGTTTCTTAGAAAAGGAATGACATGCTGGGATAGAATAATATCACGAAACTACTGTCCATCCCAACTCTGACCATTTGGCTTCAGCACCCACATGAGCTTCTTTGCAGTGAACAAAACAAACACACCAACACAGTCTGGACTTTTTAATAATTCACGATAATGTTCATTGTCATCGATTTCATCTGGTGTTGTGGCCCACCCTCGATCATTTTGGTAGTTAGGCCGACGTGTTACGTAAACAAAAAATTCATCGGAGACAGCTAAATGCATGAAATCATCCACATCCCAATCTTCAAGATAATGGGCAAACCACATTCTGTCATCGATGTTAAGTTGAGTTTTTCTTGGCTTTGGAAGTTTATGCCAAGGCTTTAAACCTTGCCTATTACGGTACAGTCGAATGATCTCACCACTAACGATCTTTCCTCTCAACACTTCGATCTCTCTAGAAAGTTTAGCACAGCTGTTTTTGCGCTTACGCGTACCGCTTTCAATGATGTCCTTTGTTTCCTGAGAAAGTGGCAAATTTGGGCGCCCAGATTTGGTTGTATCCATTTCACATTCATCCAAAGTCTTATTCCAATTTCTTTTGACGAAGTCCTCAATTCTTCGCAACTTTTTGGCAACCCATGAACGTGTTATAAAGGTGGCTCCAGCATCACGAGCTTCCCGAAATGTTATTGCTCGTATGCGATCTATCACACGTTGCCTCTCCGAATCACCAATTAATTGAGAAGCCATTATATTATCATTTTATCAGCTAGAGTAATTTTAATACCTGCAATAAATAAAGAATTTTATATATTTTTATAATCACTAAAAACTATTTCGAAATAAGTAAACATGTAAGCTGCAAATGGGGGGGCTAAGGTTTTTTGGAACCCCTTACATCTTGAAGTAGAAGTCCAGGCAGAACTTCAGCAGCGCCTCCAGCCTCTTCAATACCTCCCCCTTCAGACCATGCTGCCTCATCCACAGCATCAAGAGAGCCTCACCTGTAGTCAGCCAGCGTGACTGATTCAGTGGGCCACATTTCAGACCAACAACTTCCTTGCTCAAATCTCCTGTCTTGAGAGCTTTGATCAGTAGGTAGCAGTTCTTCTGGTCAGTGCTAAGGTTCTGTACAACGTCTTCTGGCAGTTCAATTATATCTTCTTCTCCTGGCAGAGACTCGAAGCTAAAGTTGACAGGTATGTTATTGATCTTCTAAAGTTTTCCTATTGGGCTACTGAACCCAGATTTGTGCGTGTAGGGACCATCAAGCTTGATGATTATGTGCCTGAGGCTGAGTTCACTAATATGCAACTGGCATATCAGCCAGTGACACTTGTGACCTAGCAGTCTCTCCAAGTGAGTGATGGCTCCTCCATCAGGTCCTGTGTTTGTGTTGGCGGAGTCACCACCAAGGACCACAATAGTATCTTTAGCACCATGAGCACTAATCTACTCAAACAGAGCCTAAGCTATTTTCAGTGCACGGTTCTCATTTCCTTCAGGTTCTTCTGGTGTACAATGGAAGAAATACTTCCCCTTAGGTTCCCAGGTAACACTATAGTGGTCTTCAGCTGTAATATCAGGATGGGAGCGGCCAGTTTCTTCACTGTACCTCACGATCTTTGTCTTCTTATCTTGTTTTCCATCAAAGAAAATTCCTTTGATCTCCTCTCCCTCTGTCCTTTTCTCCAGGGCCTCCACCGAGGCACCTATTACAGACTCCTTGCCCCTCCACATCTTCATCTTGTCAAAAGCTAGATATGCCTTATCAGCAAATAGATGGCCAGCTTTGATGAGATTTTGCAAGAAACCAGTTGCAATGGCTGCTGCAGGAATGTTTGCCACCTTGAACCTGACTGCAGCCGCAGCAATGCTTGAGATATCCATGTAGTTCCTCCTGGCAGAGGTGGAGACTTTGCCAGTGTTGACACTGGAGCTTGTGCCTGGTGCAATACTGGAAAATTCTGTGTCAGCAGTAGGAGCTGCTTCGCCTGGAGGCTCTTGCAAGGAAGTCACCTCATCTTCACCATCACCATCACCATCATCATCTCTAAGCAGTAGCTCCTTTTCTTCTTCCTCTTTTCTGTTTCTCTTCTCAGCTGCCTTCTGTTCTTCCTCCTTCCTCTTAGCAGCCTTCACCTGCTTCACTGTTTCCTTCACATCAACAGATGCCATCCGGAAGCCAGAAACTTCTGAGGTTTTGATCCTCTGGTAATGGAGCCACTCTAGCTCTAGCTTTGGAATCTTCTGAGGCAGAGGACAGTCACAGTTGACATGAACTCTAGCAGCACAGCCAGAGCAGCCAGATGCTTCAGTCCACAGAGAGTGATATCATGTCTGCAGGTTGTTATGTCAAACAATGTATCAAGTTCAGATATTCTCTTCTCTCTCTTTGCAGCCTTCACTCTGCCATTCACTAGGTCAATCATTTCATTCCACCTGACAAGAATCTTCCTGGCAATGGATCTCTTTTGAATGATCACAGGAGGAGTGAACTTGGCATTGCTTTTGCGCCACTGTGCCAGTACCAGTGATGCCAAGTCCTTAGCCAAATCTTGCAGAGGGTACTGAGCTCTCTTCATATCATCCAGAGGCAGCTTCTCTTCCTAGAGGAGGATTCCTCTCTGAAATACAGCTCTCCAGGTTGGAACTTCTGTTGGAAATAACTGCTTGCCTGGACCCACCAGATCACTCAGCTTTGAACCAGAACTTTTTCTGGTCTTTCGTCCTTGCTTAGCCATGGTGGCTACACAAGCTTCACCAAGCTTTGTATCTGAAACATAGAAAATTATCACAGTGAAACTCTAGTCGCCTATAACAGCTGTTACAATGGTTTTGTTTGGTAAGAAACAGGTCTGTTACATTTGTACCACAGTGTATGTCCTGCACAGCTGTTCTATACATAACCAGAAAACGTAAAAGTGGAAATCTGAACACTTAAACATGATTTTTAGCAAAAGTTCAAGAAAACAAACCCCTCCTAAAATTTAATTTTACATAATAATACATACTGCCAATCTTGAAATTCGCGCTTCAATGAGCATGGTACACCCTAATGGACTCGCGTATACAGAAATTGTAAGTAGATAAAATTATATCTTTGTATTCTAACTCAGTGTTATTTTGCCAAAGCGCTTAAGTTCTGTCACTTTTCTTTGTTTTAAACCGAATTTTCTATATCAACTTAAATGTACCCATAAAATATTTTAAAAATTAATTCGTAAAATCAGAAATTTTTTACAATAGTCACAGATCGATTCGTTGTTTATTTACCTGTGAAATGTAATTTAAACTGATTGCTTATAAGTTATATATCCTGTATATTTCAGCTCATCATTTAATACCAATAAAACCGGGTTAAATGAATATTTTTTATGTTTAAAAGATATATTTGTGCTTTAGGATCTTTTCCGTTTGACTGCCCCCAGCCTTCTTTACTTAGCCTTATAAGGCTAACTAACGAAAATATCACGACCTAACCTAACCAATCGTTAGGTCAACTGTACGACCTTGATGATTGGTTAGGTTAGGTCGTGATATTTTTGTTAGTTAGCCTTATAAAGCTAACTAAAGAAGGCTGGGAGCCCTCAAACAATCAATGGCGGCAGTCAAACGGAAAAGATCCGTGCTTTAAGTCAGAAAATATGTTTAAATAATTCTTCTTTAAGGTGTGGTAAAAGCCAGCACCATTCACTATGCAACCGCTTGTAGGTCTAAGGTGGGAGACCAAGCCGTACCACAGCTTTCATTTTAGATATGACAATATATATCAGGGTAGGAACGAACAGCCTCCAAAATTAAGTAGCTCAACAGGATAAGAATAAATAGTGATTATATTTTGATGCATAAATTAGCAATTCTAAAATAGTCACAGATCGAACCGTAGTTTATTTTCCCTTGAAATGTAATTTAAACTGACTACTTCTCTCTCTCCTCTCTCTCTCTCTCTCTCCTCTCTCTCTCTCTCTCTCCTCTCTCTCTATATATATATAATATATATATATATATATAGATATATATATATAATATATAATATATAATATATATATATATATATATATATCCTGTGCATTTCAGCTCATCCTTTAATACCAATAAACTTAGTTAAATGAATTTTTTTTTTTAATATGGTTAAAAGATATATTTGTGTGTTAAGGCAGGAAAATAGGCAAGCAGGTGTAGTGATTCCCCTCATTCACAATTCATTATTTACTTTACTTTATTCAATTTCTTTTAATCATTGCTCTTTCTCTTTACACTCGTTTCCTCTGTGTCTTTATATGGACGCGGGCAGACGGGTAGACGTAGCCGCCATTAAACTTTCTAACAACAAGCAAAGGGACCGGGGTAATTACACACTTTTATTTACTATTTACTGACTATTTATTTATTCCGAAATACTTCAGACTAACGTGGTAATGCGAGGGCGGAATTAGCGTTAACATTTATTCGCAGAGAGGGACACATTAAATATTTTAAATAAACAATAACATACTAATACGAAAAACACCTTATCGGGGCAAACCCCGTCCAAACACTGCCGTTTTTGGGCATTCTGAGTCGGCACATTGGGCACATCTCAAATGTTGCCAATTTGTATTTTTATATTTTTAATTTCAAACAAAACATTACCAATTTCTTATCAACATACAAACCATAATTAAATTTCTTATTTAACATTATTTTCTTTATTAAACAAAACATTATTAAATTCTTATTAGACATGAATTTCTTTATTAAAAAACCCAATACACTACACAGGAATGAATGGCGCGTTAGTTTTTATTTTCTCCTATTCTTCGTTTTAAATTCCTGACTGGGTTTTAAACCTAATTTCTATGTGAACTTAAATGTACCATTAAAATATTTTAGAAATGAATAGAATTTACGAATTAATTTAAAACATAACTGCGTCTTTTCTCTTAAAATGTATTTAGTATGCTTTATGAAATTAAATGTTTGCTACTTTATATAACACAATACAGGCACAGCCCCAATTTCAGAAATAGGATATTTTTATAAAAAATTAATAAGTTACCAATAAACTGGTGTAAATGAATATTTTTTTTTTATAATATGCTTAAAAGATATATTTGTGCGTTAAGACAGAAAATTTGTTTAAATAATTCTTCTTTAAAGCATGATAAAAGCGAGCAGCATTCACTATGCAGACGCCTGTAGGCCTAAGATGGGAGGCCAAGCTGTACCACAGCTTTCGTTTTAGATCTGACAATATATATCAGGGTAGGAACAAATAGCCTCCAAAATTAATAGCCAAACAGGATAAGAACGAATAGTGATTATATTTTGATGCATAAATTAGCCATTTTAAAATAGTCACAGATCGAACCGTAGTTTATCTTCATGTAAAATGTAATTTACACTGACTGCTTCTCTCTTCTCTCTCTCTCTCTCTCTCTCTCTCTCTATATATATATATATATATATATATATATATATCCTGTGTATTTCAGCTCATCCTTTAATGCCAATAAACTGGGTTAAATGAATTTTTTTTTTTATATGCTTAAAGGATATATTTGGATGTTAAGACAGAAAACTTGTTTAAATAATTCTTCTTTAAGGCGTCGTTAAAGGTGACAACAGTCATTATGCAGTCGCCTCTAGTCTAAGGTGGGAAGCCAAGCCGTACTACAGCGTTCATTTTAGATCTGACAATATATATCAGGGTAGGAACGAATATCCACCAAAATTAACTAAGCAAACAGGATACGAATGAACATTGATTATATTTTGACGCATAAATTAGCCATTTTAAAGTAGTCACAGATCGAACCGTAAAACTTAATTTGAAGTGTGATAACTTCGCTCTTTTTCTCTTAGAGTGACTGGTTGGAGATGGATCGTATTGCTGAAACCTTCAGGAACAGTGTTTAAGAAATTCAACGTAAGCGTCCCACAAAGCGAGTGTGATCTAATTGAAGAAATAATGTGTTTTCTTTTTTTTTGTGTGTGTGTGTGTGGTGTGTGTGTGTGTGTGTGTGTGTGTCGGGGCGAGAATAAACCAAGTATTTTCAACATTTTATTAGCTACCACAAGAACAAATCAATAAAGCCATAGATGAGTTCCGTCCTAGACTGAAAAAGGTTGTAGAAGTTCGTGGTAAATATATTGAGCAGTTTTATAACATCAAGGTAGCACCATATGTGAGTACTTTGTAACTTTTTATCTGCACAAACAATGCAGTAGTAGTGTAAATGGAGAATTTCCAATGGCATAAAGAAATGTCCAATAAATTCGTAATTTTTATTAATTTTCTTTGGAATCCGCTCACCGTAGAGGAAATTTACTTAGTTGTGGGTTGTGAAAAAAAAAATTAAATCTGACCATAACTTTGGATTTTACAGGCAAAGTTCGAGGTCTCTTTTTTTTGCCCACCCGATATATAGAGGGTGTCCCATAAGTCCGCCATCATAGGAGAAATTCATATTTTTCTATTTCTACAAACCATAATTCATATTTTTCTTATGCTCGGGATGCCAATTTCCAGTCCACTATTCTGTTCAGTGGCGAGGCTGTTTTTTATGGAAATGGTGAGGTAAATCGACAGAACAACCCTCACTGGTATACCTCTTCAAAGGAACAAGGTGCATCTCGGGTGATGGTATGGTGTGGCATTTGGAAGGATCGCATCATAGGCCCCCTCTTTTTCGATGAACATGTCACTGGAGGCACCTACCTACGTCTGCTCAAGGAAGAAGCATTTCCCAGTGTCTTGAACGAAGAAGGAAATTTCCCAACATGGTTCCAGCAAGACGGCGCTCCTGCACATTACAGCACCCAAGTAAGGGAATACCTGTACCAACAATACCCTGGTCATTGGATAGGACGTCGAGGGCCTGTGGAATGGCCAGCTAGAAGCCCGGATCTCACGCCACTAGATTTTTATCTCTGGGGCCACTTGAAAGCGCTGGTATACGCAAAGAAAATTAGGAGTGTTGAACATTTGCCGCAACGCATTATTCGGGCATGTAACGCCATTACTCCTGACATCATTCACCGTGTGCTTGCTGACTGGGTATCACGTCTGAATTTGTGCATTGAAAACAATGGTGGACATACTGAGCACGTTCTGTAAATAAAAGCTTTTGTTTTGCCGTTTTTTATTATTTTTCCTATGATGCCGGACTTATGGGACACCCTGTATATATATATATTAGGGTGTCCCAATTTTTTTTCTTAAGACGAACTGACCACTCGTGTCATGCCCGGATGTGGTTTGGGCTAAAGCATTGGCTGTGTGATTTTCAACTCGATCAGATGATATTTAGAGGTCCCGACGTTTGATGACTTTTTTTTGGTTTTCAGAATTGATCATTAGGGCGTTGACAAGATCAAACATCAAGTTGTGGCTTCTTGAGAGGTCTCCGATAGCAGAGCTGGCTAAATCTCGATTACCAAGTAATATGGACGTGTTGCTCCTTTTCTTCTACCATCACCGCGACCAAAAGAAGACAGATTCCAACAGTGTCAAGGCTGTAATATCGGCTGTATTAGAAATCTGGGCTAGAGCCAACTCGAATCTGGCAACAACCTCCGTTCATGCTTCGACTAAACTGAAAGCTTTGGTTCAGAGGTATCGAAATTTGCATAAAACAAGAACAAGACTGGAATGACTTACAATATGCAGTGGGATGTATTCTTGGCTGATATGGAGGATATTTTTGATGTCGCCCGCTCAGACGTTCTGGATCGGGGAGATATCCCTCTTGAAGACAAGGAATTCCTCATTTCCCAAAGGGCAGATCGACATACGAGTTACATGGGAGGTGAAGATAGAAAATATAATGCAGCCACAATGAAAAGACAGGAAAGGGAAAGAGCTCTTGAGCGGGCACACCGGCGTCAAACGGAGGAGGCTCTAGCTGTAGGAGTCACAGAAGAGGCTACCGACAGCAGTTCTAGCACATCGTCAGCTGACAGTGGAAGCGAAGCCGTCACTTGTGGACTTAAACCTTCGAAAGCTCCCAAACATGACAGACTAAAAGAAAGTCTGAGTGATCTTGACCTGGCAGCAACTTGGGATCGCGAGGGCCTTTCTGTTCGACAGGCAACATCAGCGTTTGCTGCGACTGCAAAATCCCTAGCTCTCGGTCCTGACAGTGTTCCATCAAAGAGCACGGTTCACCGCTTCCGACAAAAGGCCCGTACAATGATAGGGACCAATGTTATTGGCCACCTCGAGCAGCTTCCACCTCGACTGCAGATCCACTGGGAGACAAAGATACTCACTGACATCGAACAGAAGGGTAAGTCAGTCGATCGGATTGCTGTTGTGGTGACTGGGGATGGTGTGGAAGAGCTATTAGGAGCACCGAAAATAATAGACGGCACAGGACAGCAAATGGCAAGCGCAGTCCATCAAGCGCTCACCCTAGTCGGAATTGAGGACAAGATCATGGGCATGGTGTTTGACACGACGGCATGAAACACAGGGATAGTGCAAGGTGCGTGTGCGCGTTTGGAAGCGGCATTGGGAAGATCTCTTTTGTGGTTTGCTTGCCGTCATCACGTTCACGAAGTGATTCTCAAGGATGTCTTCGTCGTGTGCCTAGGAACACCACCAAGTCCTCAAATCCCACTTTTCAGGAGATTCAAGGAGGTCTGGCCATCAATGAACCACTGTCAGTTTGATGCATTTGACAAGGACGAGGTGGCTAAAGCCTTCATAAATGACAATGCTTGCCTTTCACAAATGCGACTTGAGGTAATAGACTATCTCCGCGATGCCCTAAGAAGTGGTAATCATCCTCGAGAGGATTATGAAGAACTTCTTCGACTGAGCCTCTTGTACCTCAGAGACGACGTAGGACGTTACAAGCTTCGGCCTCCAGGGGCTTCCCATCAGACCAGATGGATGGCCAAAGGTATTTACTGCCTGAAAATAGCATTACTGCAGTCCCAGTTGTCCGAACTTCGTCTCCAATAACTGCAAGGGGTTCGCCGTATGGCTCTCTTCGTGAGCCTTGTATACGTGCGTCACTGGCACGAGGCTCCCATCGCCATCAAATCTCCCAAAAATGACGTTAGGCTGTGCAATCTTCTTGTAGGTTACCCTGACAAGGACGTTGGAAACACAGCTTACCGGGCTGTGCTCCGTCATCTGTGGTATATCTCGGAGGACTTAATCTGTCTTGCACTGTTTGATGACAGAGTTGACGACAATGAAAAGCGTAACATGACGGCTAACCTGAAAAAGCGCCCTGGGAAAGGACTCAAACGGGTCCAAGGCAAGGGACTGCAAGTGGATGGCCGTTTAAGTCCGTGGGTGACGAGTCGATCCACCACACTCTTCCAGTTTCTCCAAGTTGAGCCCACGTTCCTCACCAAAGACCCTGAAACATGGCCTACTGACGAACACTACTGTCTGGCAAAGAGCCGAGCTGCAGAACTGATGGTGGTCAATGATGCAGCAGAGCGAGGCATCGCCCTCATTGAGAAATACACAAGCAAACCTCTGTGCCGTGATGAAGAAGACCTCCAGTTCCTCCTTCGAACTGTCCACTCACACCGACGGAATGTGAGCCGGAAGGGAAAAAAACGGATCTCATGAAACACGTGTTTAGTTAAAATGCATAAATGTGATGCTTTGAAATTGTTGTTTGTGTGTTAAGATTAAAATACATGTTTATTTTGTATAATCATCTTTGTGATGGAACTTTTGAAAGAAATATTTCAGTTAATTTGCCTTTCAGTTAAGAGGAGAAATAAAGTGTTCAAAGTTCGGAACCTTTAAATTTCCTCGATCTCTCTGAAATTTTACAGGAAGACTTCTAATGGGAAACATCAAAAGAGCGCAACACGAGCGGATTTGTATCCCGAAATAACATTTGGCCCCCTATGAGTTTGGGACACTCTAATATATATATATATAATATATATATATATATATATATATATATATCCATATATATATATATATATATATATATATATATATATATTTATATATATATATATAATATATATAATATATATATATATATTATATATATATATATATATACAGGGTGTCCCATAAGTCCGGCATCATAGGAGAAATTCATATTTTTCTATTTCTACAAACCGTAATTCAGATTTTTCTCTTTCTACAGGCCATAATGTCTGTGAGCAAGGAAGAACGAATCCAGATAATTCTACTCATAGGAAATCGGAGTCAAAGAGACTTTACAACAAGTCTGCTAACACAACTCTGTGTTATTGGCTCGCGGTCTGGATGCAGTCTGTTAAATTCAGCAGCGGCCTCTCTTTAACTCCGATTTCCTATGAGTAGAATTATCTGGATTCGTTCTTCCTTGCTTACAGACATTATGGCCTGTAGAAAGAGAAAAATATGAATTATGGTTTGTAGAAATAGAAAAATATGAATTTCTCCTATGATGCCGGACTTATGGGACACCCTGTATCTATATATATATATATATATATATATATATATATATATATATCCATATTATATATAATATATATAATATATATATATATATATATATATATATATATATATATATATATATCAGGTGGGCAAAAAAAAGAGACCTCGAATATGAGTGATAGTGAGCGTGAAGATTTTGGGAGTTACTACAACAGTTTTAATGAAGATAATTCGTACAATATAGCGGATGAGTGTGAGCGTTATTGCTTGAATGACGTGCGCGTACTTAGAGTAAGTTTCTAAGCCTTTAGAAGGGTGTACAATTGTATATAGACCTGTTCAACTGCGACCCGCTACAAGCCGCATCCACAATCGACTCATTGTGCTTTACAGTGTTCAAGAACAACTTCATGCCTAAAGACACCCTAGCAGTCATTCACCGAAACAACCTACGCAGTTATGGGCATAAGCCTATTTACTGGCTCATACACCTACAGCAACAGACCGGTGTATACATAAAACATGCTCGCAACACGGGGGAAGTGGCCATTAACATCAATGTTCGTGTTTTTTGAGTGGATGGTCTAAGGCTCTAAGCGAAGACGGTGCCACTGGTGAGAAGACTGCGTACTCCTGGACTGCGTACTCCAGCGTCCTGAGCGTGGAATCGTAGGAGATATCCATCGTAGATCTCTTGCCGACAGTCTTGCATGGACCCGCACCCCCGATCAACTTATAAGCTCCGAGTTCACTCACAAGGTTTTGTGGGAGCACGAATATGATGCACGGATGGAGACAGATGGACAGTACCGCGAAGAAATAAACACGATCAAGCGTTCAATGGTGTTGGATCCTCTGAAATGCTCTCAAATCCTCTGAAACTATACTTTCCCCCTACGGAAGGTGTGAAACTCAATTACTACGACTTCTGTTCTTTATACCCCTACGTGATGAAGAGCAATCCGTGCCCCGTAGGCGCACCTGAAAAACTGGTGGGACCCGCCCTGCCTACCACTGAAGAGTTCTCAGCTAATTTGAAAGAGAACTATTTCGGTCTTTTTTTCGTAGATGTGCTCCCCCCTCGCGATTTATGGATGCCATTTTTACCCGTCGTTATAGATCACAAACTCATGTTCCCTCTGTGCGTGAAGTGCACAGGGGAGAACAATGGAGCCTGTAATCACCAGGAAGATCAGAGGTGCAGATACAAGTCCTGAGATGTCCCTAGCCGTTCGTCACGGTTACAGAATATTGAAGATACATGAGGTTGGTTTGGAGGTTTCAGAAGCTCCCCAACCTTTTCGCACCATATATAAACACTTTTTTGAAGGATAAGGTAGAAGCATCAGGGTACCCAGGGGAGTTGCGACCGAAAATGAAAAATCGGCGTATATTCAGCGCTACCGTGATCGTGAAGGGATACAACTTGAACGGGATCAAATTGCGAAGTACCCAGGCAAGCACTTTAGTAGAAAGTTGTACCTAAATAGTCTTTGGGGAGGAATTTGCTGAGAATACAGACAAGGGGGACGTCCATCTGGCCCAAAGTTATTAACGAGGTGTGGGATTACGCCAACGCTCCCGATAAAGAGGTCATGAAGATCGTGAATGTGGGCAATACGTACATAATAAAGTACAATAGTACCGAATTGGATACAGATATATCACGTGTTACAAACATACCTGCAGCCAGTTTCACAACAGCATACGCCCGCATCAAACTTTGGAGTTTACTGCATTCTCTTGGACGGAGGGTTCTATACGCAGACACAGAGAGTGTGATATTCACGGAGAGGGAACGTGAATATATGCCTCTTATTGGGGAATTCATTTGAAAGTTGACTGACGAGATCAAGGATGAGTACGCTGATTCTTTTGTCTCAACAGGAACAAAAACTTACGGGGTACGCGTGAGGATAGGGGAGGAAATGAAATATATCGTGAATGCTAAAGTCATCACTCTTAACCAGGCGAACCGGCGGATCGTCAACTTTGATTGGCTGAAGTTGCGAGTGAGTTTAGAATATGAGGGTGACCAACCACCCCATCTGACTGTAGGGACTCATAACTTTCGCGCACATAAGATGAGGGTGTGAAGGAGCTTAGGGGGATGAAAGTGTGTCGTAACACATACATGAAACGATACCAGGTGCCTGACACCTACGATACTGTTCCCTTTGGATACCGCGAGGCGTGAATATTTGTTATATAATTGACATGTTAGTGTATATTTACTTGGTGATGAAATTTTACAGTATTTATTTTTCTATTTATTACACGTATTTAATTATGTTTCAGCTGGCGTTTCATTTGCTCCTTTGTGTGTGTTGTGTGTGTGTGTGTGTGTGTGTGTGTGTGTGTGTGTGTGTACAAGAACAACTCTTAGCACCACCCACTACATGTTGCTGCCCAATAAAAAGAGTCACGTGACCCCTGCTGCTAATCGGGATATGTCTCCTCCCTGCCTACTCAGTTGATCCCCGCAAGCCCTGGTTCTCAGACGTGTCTTTTTACCTGTTTAAGAATTCTCGCGTAGAAGGGAAAATAACGATGGCGTCCAATGATATTGCATGCCCTACATTCCTGAAGTGGTACTCGCGAAAGTCTACAGATGTGGTGAGCACCCAAAGAATTTCTAGTCATCCCTCCTTT
>JAJOZX010000821.1:452500-462500 GCA_023014485.1 Bathynomus jamesi | reverse complement strand
AAACAGTAAAAGGCAAAAATCAGTAAAAGATAAAAAAAATCAGTAAAAGCAAGTAAAAACACAGAAACGTACTTATATCAGGTACATAACCTTAAAAAAACTAGAGGACAGGGAAAACAGTGCAGAAGGAAAACTTGGTTGGTTATAAACTAATTAATATAGAGGGGGGAACAGTAGAATCAAGATTAAGACTGGGGTTTAAATATTTTATACAAAGGGATTCGTAAAAACAGAGGGAGGATAAACAGTTAAAAGACTTTAATATTTTAAAATCATCTATAGTCACATCCACTTTGCAATTGATGGAGTGATTCCTAATGGCAGAGAATTCCTTCTTGGAGAGAATTTTGCCAGTTCTATTGCTAATACCCATGTGTGAACAGAATCTAGCCTGCAGTGAACGAACGGTGCTTCCAACATATGTCCCCTGGGAACAACCAGGGGACACTACCCCAGAAAAATCTGTCATGCAATTCACGCTGCCACCCTGGAAAATCATGCAAAAGCTCCTAAATATACTTTTGGCTGAGAGACTAAATTTTACTTCTATTTTAGGTTAGAATTGCCAAGTATTTTCAATATTATGCAGCATTCCAACATTAGCCAAAAGGCAAGCATTTAATGTCAACTTTATACAAAATTGTGCATTCAATTCAACATTAGGCAAAGCAAATTTCTGAAGTAGACATTAGGCAAAATCTTGCCTAATGTCAACATCAGGCGATTTTTCACATTAAGCGTAATATATATATATATATATATATATATATTATATGTGTTGTGTGTGTGTGTGTGTGTGTGTGTGAAAATGAACCATGAATAATTCCTATGTTCCTATACTATCTTATTCATTCGTGAAATTCTTATATTCATTTATATAGTTCTTGTATCCATTTGTAAAATTCATATGTTTATATGGTTCATGTATTTATATAATCCTATACATTCGTATATATTTAACTTTATATAATACCTATATTCATATGTATGTAAGTGTATGTATTAATTTTTACATAAGGACCAAAATCGCCTGACGCGAGTTTGGATAAAATTTTTGATTGATTTGCTTTCTACTTTGCCAAATAATTGGTGACTTGTTCTTTTTAAAATTTCTTAATAATTTTTTTTAGATTTAGCTTAATAATGAATCCTGCTTAAGCTTTGCAATGTTCATGTTTTGTATACATTCTCTCTTCGTTATAAAAGATGAAGTTATGTCTTGCTTAAGCATTTAATTGTAAATCTTAAGCCTTTAATTTTTACTCATATGCATATTTTATTGTAAAGATGCATAGTTCAATTTCCACTTTTAGTTAACTTGGCAGATCATGATAACATCAGATCTGAAAATACGCGGTTTAAGATAAAAATATGGCTTCATCTTCAAATATCTGGTTTATTCGTTTAAACATTACCACAGCGAAAAGATTCACTTTATTTTCAAATATTGTGCAAAAATAATGCAGCCTTTTCAGCATTTAATAATAATGATGTTAGCAGTTTATGGGTATATAAACCCACAAAAATTCTTCCACGTTCATTCAGAATTAGACTCAAAGGCTGAGCACTACCTGTACATTTTAGCAGTAAATTACGGTAAGAAAAAATCTTTATCTTCTCCTTCGAGCCTTGCTCTCTTCAGAGAACTTAGTCAGTAAAATCTCCCGATACGTTACAAGAAGAATCGGGAACCCTCAGAGAATTTAATAAGCCTCCCACAATCCTCCGAGCCACTATAGAAGAACTCGGAGAGTAGTATAGAAGAAACTACTACAAGTAACAAATCCGTTGCTGCCACCTAACCAGAACCCCCGTCGACTTCGAACCAACCCAGGCCATAGACGGAGGGGTTAACATATATATAATATATATATATATATTATATATATATATTAGTTTTCCTCTAAATTATTATGCAAATAAGATTTTTATATTATTAAGGGTTTCAACAATGCTAAACTATACATTTTTAAAAATTATAACTGAATTTTTAAAATTTTAATTTGAAAGAATGAGTTTTAATTAAATGAAGGTTAAAAATAATGTGCCTTCATTTAACAGTTTTTCTTAACGATTTCCAAATATATTTTAGTAACCAATCTTCACCTAAAATTCCAAGCAAAAGTCTCAGTATTCTGAACAATTTACAAGGGTTCAGTCAATTAATTTTACTGGTTTTGCAGACATTTAATTCGAATTTGGATGAAAGTTTTTGGAAAAATATGGAAAGTAAATTACGTTTCAGAAAATTTAAATTTTTAGTTTTTGATCTATTTTCTGATTTCCTGTTTGTGTCCAGAGGAAATGTCCAAATTTATTTACTCTTGATGATAGTTCCTTTTATCGAAGTTCTAAGGGTTATGTCGTAGCCAGTGTCGGATCCCAAGTAACGCTGTAGGTCTGTTGAGATTGTAAATATTGGGGTTTTATTAATAAATATTACCTACTAGAATTTATAATACATAAACAAAAAACATAAGTAATTAACATAGAAATCTCATGAAAGCATAAAATATATTTAGAAAATGGACGTGACTTCTGGCACGAAAACAGCTAGACAAGTCTAAACAAGTTCATACGTGTTTAGGAACGAATTAATGTCCAACCAATTAGGCATAAGATAATAGTTACGTGATATAAACCCTTCTTTTTCATCCGATTACTTCATTGTCTCTAGGTTAGTGTTAAGATAGTACTTTAGATAAATATCAAAACAGTTTAATCTTGTCAAATAGGTCAAATAAATTAATTAAATAATATAAAACAGTTAGGAATTCGTGAAATTCATAATATAATGTGCTTAAAATTATTTGTAAGTTTCGGGACCAGACGGAAATGAAAGTGAGATTGTTTTTCCAGTGCGAGTGTTAACCCAAATTTTGATTCGGAAAAAAACAGAGCAACAGAGCGCAGCGCAAATGATCAGGTCACTGGATAGAGTGGAAAACAGTTTGGCACAGAGAGAGGGTACATACCGTCCATCAAAAGTTCGCATTCCCCTCCCTTGTTATTTTTATTTTAATTTTTCTACTCGAGCTCGTGGGAAATGGGGCCCATTTTTAAGATGAACTTGAGCCAGGAAAGTAAATCCAGTTCAAATTCTCCCCTAGGGCCTTCGTAGTGGATACTTTCCCTTCGGGCCCTAGACCTAAAAATACTTGTCCCGCCCTAGGCTTTTATTCAGGAAAGAAATTTAAAGCTAAAGTGAAAATTTTAAAATACAGAGGAGAGAATCCAAGTGATAATTCTACAATATTTCTACGCGCTAACAAATGCTTCCAACTGGGGGTTTAAGGCAAGATAAGTATCTAGTTTATTTTTAAAGGATTCGATCGAATTACTTTGAACTACGCTGGCTAGCAATCCATTCCACAAATTAACTATATTATTGAAGAAAAAATATTTAGCTTTATTAGAATTAAAATGTTTACCCACTAATTCCAGACCATTACCAGGAGTTCTCTCTGCGTTCCTGAAGGTGGAATATTTTTCCGTGTCAATGCGATCAAAACCTTCAATCATTTTAAAAACCTGGATTAAATCTCTTCGAATTTGCCTTTATACAAGTGAGAATAAATTAGTGTTTTGAGTGCATATTTTTGGTTTCATTAGGCGCAATCACATATATATGTCCAATGTCCAATTGTCCAGAGCAAGAACTGCTCAATGAAAAATACAGTTCCGTGCGATGTTAAAAAAAAGTACATTTTATTGACCTAATATTATTTAGTTTTCTTTCAAGATGATGGCCAAAACTGAAAATTTAATTGAAACACCAGGTAGAAAAGCATAACATAAATCAAACTGCGTTTTAATGAAAAAAATGCAATTAATTGTAAATGAGAATATGCCAAGTAATTGTAATTGCAATTAATTACATTGACCAAGTAATTGCCTCAGGCCTGGGGAAAAAAAAATAAAATATATATATATATATATATATGTATATAGGGTTGGTGTATATATGTAGATACCCATAACAAACTCAATGCTAGAACGACGATCAAGGCATCGGTCCCACTGAACACGTGTGGACTCCCTTAAGACGGACATTGAGTAAAACGTCCAACGAGCCCACTTCCAGACAAGACTTCATTCACATTTTAAGTGAGACAGAATTCCGCAACAGAAAATTTCAGATCTCATTAAATCGATGCCTGACCACATTTCTGCGTTGAAAGAAGCTCAAGGGAAATCAACCTAGTATTGAGTAATTTCATTCCAGTTTTCATTTCGTTGATTTATGTTGTTAATATTAAATAAGTGTTCTGTTGATAAATAGGTGTGTATATACAGTATATATATATATATATATATATATATATATATGCGTGTCAACTCTCTGTTGGGTCAACTGTATATATATATATATATATATATATATATATATATATATATATATGATACACACAGACCGTGCATGGAACACGGAACTCTTCTGGGAAAATTAAATCCACTATAGTCCGAATAAGTAATGATAAATGACAAACACTATAGTTTTTTATTTTTCATGATGTTATCCCGACGTGGGCAACAGGTCACTCGCAAAAAGGGAAGCTGTGTTTTGGGGCCTCTTTGCGAGTGACCTGTTGCCCACGTCGGGCTAACATGAAAAAGAAAAAACTATAGTGTTTGTCATTTATCATTAGTAATGATAAATGACAAACACTATAGTTTTTTCTTTTCATTAGTAATGATAAATGACAAACACTATAGTTTTTTCTTTTTCATGTTAGCCCGACGTGGGCAACAGGTCACTCGCAAAGAGGCCCCAAAACACAGCTTCCCTTTTTGCGAGTGACCTGTTGCCCACGTCGGGATAACATCATGAAAAATAAAAAACTATAGTGTTTGTCATTTATCATTACTCATTCAGACTATAGTAGTGGATTTAATTTTCCAAAGAGAGTTCCATGTTTCATGCACCGTCTGTGTGTATCAAAATATCTCAGGGGACCAGTCTGAGTTCTAGCCTATATAATGGAGACTGAAGTAAAATGTACAACACAGAAGCTTTTCGTTCACGTGTCGCTGGACACGTTATCTTACCACTACACACCATACAGAAAACCGTATTAAAATCAAACTTCAGTTATTATAATCCTCTGGGAGCAAGTGTAGTTTACGTCCCCCTGACTCAAAAGGGGACACAAACTACACTAGGATCTTTAGGAGACTTTTTTTAAATGAATCCATCAAATAAAACATTAAAACAAACGAAAATATTACGACTTAACCTAACCAATCGTCAATATATATATATATATAATAAATTGACGATTGGTTAGATTAAGTCGTAATATTTCCGTTAGTTTTAACGTTTTGATTAGGTATACGCGGACAAAGTTGGGGAACGTAAACTACACTACAGTAGGATAATGTAGGGGAACGTAAACTACACAAGGCACCACAAGGGGACGTAAACTACACGTGCTCTATACTCTGTAATTAATGTGCGAAAGGGTTACCTACTGTGTTTCTGAAAAAGCACGTGATAAAACAAATTACGCTCAAAAGCTATACTTCTCAAACTTTTTCGGTGCTACTGTAGTATGCGGTCTACCTACGATTCGGCGGTCTACCTTTTAATTATAGCTTCTTATCTTGTTTACTAATTGTTTGTTTACATCCCATTGTCAATCGCCCTTGACGATTGGTTAGGTTTAGTCATGATATTTTCGTTAGTTTTAACGAAAATATCATGATTAAACCTAACCAATCGTAGGTAGACCGCATACTACAGTAGCACCACTTTTTCTTCTGTACTCCTTGAATTCTTTCACGGGATTTTCTGGATTTTTGGGAGATATAGAGGATTTTTACTTTCTTTACGACTGTATGACTTATGCCTGTTTGTTAATCGTATGTAAAATTAAGAGTTATATTTTCAGAACCCCCTTAGCGCACCCGCTAAGATTCCCTCGCGTACCCCTGGGTGTACGCAGACATGTCAATTCTCACCGATTTTCTGTGAGACTTGCGTATTTTAAGTCTCAACCTCCCTCATGTGGGATGTTTCCAGTTATAAAAACCAGGCACAGGCAAAATCAGGCAAAATCTCACGGATTTTCATACTTCAAGGTTGACGTCTCTGGGTATGCCGTACCCCAGTTTGAGAATCACTGCTTTAAAGGAACGTGCTCGGGACGTACTCACAACATGGCCCAGCGACGGGAAAACAAACTCTCTGCTGCGTATTTCAGTCACCGAATTAAAATCAAACTACAGTTATTCTCGCTCTCTCTCTCTCTCTCTCTCTCCTCTCCTCTCTCTCTCTCTCTCTCTCTCTAATATATATATATATTATACACACACAGTGTATATATATATATATATATATATATTATACACACACAGTGTATATATATATATATATATATATATATATATATATATACTGGAGTAAAGCGTGCAAGGCAGAGGAGTATTCGTCCCTACGTCGCAAGACAACGTCCCGAACACGTCTATTACCACTATACCATCCGGGAAACCAAAGAAAATTTCTTTTCTTGTGTATCTTTTGAGCGAAATTCGTTTTATCTTGCGGATGGTGCCGTGGTGAGGTCGATTACTGCACACTCGATGTCATTCCTATTCGCATTTGTGGTTCACAAGTGAGAATGTGCAAGAGTGAAAAAATCCGCATTTGAAGAGAGCGGTTCTTGGTTTGGGAAACAATGTCATTACATTCCCACTCCCGCGAACGGCGCTGAGTAGAAATGTTTAATAATTCCTAACCTAACTTACTTTAACCAATCAGGACCTAACCAAACATTAGCTTAACCAATCAGAACCTAACCTAACATTAGCTTAATTAATCAGAACCTAAGTTATCGTATTCTAGCCAATCATAACCTAACCTAACCTAACCAATCGTAACCTAACCCGGACCAAATTGGGAAAGGCCGTGGATGAGAATGAGAATGACATAAATTGGGAATAAACCGATTTGAAAATACCTCGTTTGAGATTCTCACTTTCTCACTTTCACATTCTTGGTCGCGGAATCGAATGAGAATGACGGTGAATGAGAATAAACCGTAAGGTCGACCTGTCAGATGTCCCTCGCATCGGTCTCTATTCGCGCGGAGGTTAGACAAGTTAGACCTAGCATGATGTTGGAGGGAGTTGGTTTCTTGATTTTTTTCTATCTCGCCTAGCCAAGTACACGCCGGTCATTTGGGATTGTCCTGAGCCATGCTTCTAATATTCCTTTGGAGACGTTCACCGGGGCACCATTTGTAGTCCTAATGGCCTTTGGTAACTAGTTACATATTTTTGCCCTCTGACAAAAGCTATTTTCCTTCAGAGTTGAGGATGTACCTTGTCCGACCTTTAGTTTGGAAACACTACATATTCTACCTTTTTTATTTTGTTTGGATGGTTATCGGGTTCAGTTTGAGGCTTCGTCCTATTTCCTTATTATTTTCCATGCATTTAATGATATACAGTATTATGGTTTGCCTCTATTTTTTTCCAGCGAATATAGATTTATTGTACGCATTCTTTTCCAGTAATTTAGTTCTTTGCAGCTATTGATCTTGTCTATAAAATTTCTCCGACTTTCTCCTAGCTCATTAATGTTTTTTATAGGGGAACGTCAAGACTTAGCACGATTCTAGTTTTCGTTTAATCAGTGTTTACAGGATTACTTTCTTCTCTTTCCTTTTGAAGTTTCTCAGAATCTGTCCCGTAATCCTTTTTTGTTATATTTATCACTATCTTATTTTGTCTCCAATTTCGCATTGACGGTCATTACACCCCAGAAAATAGGTATTGAAAATAAACATGAATTTTTTTTATGCAGGAAAGGCGAACGCCCGCAAAACCGGTGCCCCATAGAAATAAAAGAAAAGATCCAAATAGAAATATTATTCTTAGGTTTTTTAGTTTGGAAAGTGTGTAAGATGCACGTATGTGTAGTGAGGAATAAAGGGAGAAGTGTGTGTTTGAGAGTATGCTGGACTGCTGCAGTAGATGAGACACGGAAAAAGATCAGCTAAGGAGAACAGTGACAGGAGAAACGGGAGTTCCAGCACTCCCTGTCTCCAGCCTAACGTCCCCTCCAGGAGTACTTCCTTTGTCGATTGGTGTCTACAATCTCCTCTTCGCTAGATTTGAGGAATTTTTGTCAAATATCAAGTGAATAAGCTTTTTTCATAGTCAACTAATTAAAAAATGTTCTTAATTTTGAATTACATTCGGTCATTAATCTCGTGAGCAAGTTTAATTCAAACTTACGAAAACTTCTTAATTAGTTGAGTCTATGAAAAAAGCTTATGTTCATATTTGAAAAAAAATTTCATCAAATTTAGTAAATTCTTATTTAATTTCAATACCTTTTTTTTTCGGATTTAAGCTTGTTTCGTTAGTGTCTCTATGAACAAATAATTTTTACAGTATCGGGTAGACCTCAAGACGACGTCGGAAACTCATATTTATTTTAAATGTAAAAAAAAATGGTTGTGATTAGGTTAGGTTGAAATAATACTGTACAATGAGTTCCAAAAATAATTTATTTAATTAACAAGATATTGATCACGAATAGTATTCAAAATATGAGTTTCCGACCTAACCTCAACCGAGTTCAACCTAACCTAACCACAACCATTTTTTTTTACATTTAAAATAAATATGAGCTTCTGACGTCATTCTTAACGTCTACCACAGTATCGTTTCCGACAGGACCTTGAAAACATGCCACATATGAACTAAAATCCGAAGCTATACAGTAGGGGAAGGTGGGGGAACTCGGGACCCGTAAGGAAATCACAATTTTTTAGGCATATAGAACGAGCATTTGGACCCATTAAATACAAAAATATTTATCTTCACCTTCTTTCTTACATTCTGTATCACTTTTTATAGCGTCATAGCTTTGCATTAAGCTTAACAGGAATATAAGAAAGCCGCTGCAATTTTTCGGTTAAAAAAGTCGGGAGGCAACTCGGAACCCGGGGTTCCTGATTGCCCCTTTTCCCAAATTTCAGACACGATGATACGTGAAAATCAAACACTGATCCATAAGTAGCCTATACACAAAAAGCAGCAAAATAAGTTCTTACAGTTTTGGAATTATGAATCAAGGAAAAATTCGCTAATGATAAATCAAATGGAGAAAAAAAACAAGATTTTCTAATTTTTGCGGGCTGCGTTGTGCAACCCTTCCCGTACCACTGTCTCAAGGTCACTGATCAGTGTCGGCACCGACGGAGATAGATTAAAGCTAGACGGCAGCATTAGTTTGGGCTGTAGAGAGGGTGTCCCGAGTTGCCCCACCTTCCCCTATAAACATTTTATAACATACTTATAGAACAAAACTGTTCAACAGATGAACTGCTATTTCGAATAAAACAAAACCAACAAATTGTTTTAGTGTTATTATGTTAATAAAAAAAACGTTCAAGTTGTAAACTCATTTGAAAATTCTTAAAAGAAAAATGCGAATTATTATATGAAACATAATAGCAGCCGAACTGCATTACATTAGTATATTAAATTGTTACTTGGTTACGTTTCCACTATATAATTTTCATAACAGAAGGGCAACTAAATTATTTTTATATTTATACACAAATTTAGGTATTGAAAATGAATAAGAATTTATTATGTTTGATGAAGAAATTTTTCAAATATCAACTGAATAAGGTTTCTTCATAGATTCAACTTACGAAGGAGTTTGAGAAT
This sequence comes from Bathynomus jamesi, assembly GCA_023014485.1. Classification (NCBI taxonomy): domain Eukaryota; kingdom Metazoa; phylum Arthropoda; class Malacostraca; order Isopoda; family Cirolanidae; genus Bathynomus; species Bathynomus jamesi. The sequence continues at coordinate 452,813 of JAJOZX010000821.1, read as the reverse complement.
GCGTTTTAGGTGGTTGTTTCTCCACATTCATTACGATATTCTTTAAATCCACTAGGATCTTAATGAATTTTTTTTATTAATATATTTGTATGAATGCGTTTCGCGAAATTTTTTAGTGTATAACTGCTAAATAGTTTGCTTTTACTGCATATTTCTTTAAATTTCCTGTCTAGATTTTATCTGTTTTAGTTCTTCATTTCTTCCATATCTTGAGAGCTGAAATTTTAAATTGTATAGTGTTGTTTTTCTATTCCTCTGTATTTTCTGTTTCTGTCCGTTTGATAAGGCTTCCACATCTGCGTTTCTAATTTTT
>JAJOZX010000821.1:297500-447500 GCA_023014485.1 Bathynomus jamesi | reverse complement strand
CCTTCCCATATATATATGTATATGTATATATATATATATGGAGGTATGTGTTAACATCCCTGTCCTGGGCTCGTTACTCGGTGCTGGCTGATTCTGCGTAGTACACCCAGCTAATCTTCCTTTTGAGCTGTAAATTAGTGTACTTTTCACGCCTTGCAGCTCTCTCTCTCTCTCTCTCTCTCTCTCTCTCTCTCTCTCCATATATATATATATATATATATATATATATATATGTTCCTCTGTGTGTATTTTGGTGAAAAACAATAGATTCTTAATTATTGTCCATTCTGTGACGCCTTCGTGATTATTTCGGCTATATATATATATATATATATATATATATATATATATATATATATATATAGTGTGGTTGCACTGATACATTTATACTCATCACATTTTATCGTAAATGTTTCATTAGCAGTTATTCTCAATTATAGCCTAGTTTGAATTAGTACTGAGCTAAGATTTCTGAATACCAATCGATTTATGAAAAATGGACTTTAATTAAAAAAGATTCAGTATGGACTAATCATGTTAATTTCTCCTTAAAGGACCAATGCGGAACTTGATCGTGTTATAGCTACTTTTCGCGACAGCTTTGATGAAAGGCAAATAAATGACGGCGATTTGGAGGCTTTACTGCGCAGCCAACCCAGTGACCTGAATACCGATGTCGGGGTATTGGCTCACATCCGGTCCAACGAATTCCTGGTCATCGAGGAACTAACGTAAGTTTTTTTGTGGCTAAGAACAAAACACATTGTATTTTCATTCAATTTATTAAATGGTAGAAAACATGTTTCGGCTTACAGAACTAGCGTCCATTAAATAAGACTAACATTAATGGAGACACAATATACTGTAGGTACAATTATATACACACACGTAAAACTTTACACAATATAGCGAGTGCGCACAAATGGGAAACTTTTTTTATCTGTCTGCATACCAATTCATCATTCATCTCAGTGTCGCACAAATCGAATAATTTTTTAAAATTTATAAAGCCCCTCCCACGTGACATGTGCAGGAGAAATGAAATACAGAACATGCCACAAGTATCACTAAAATACCCTTGGAAAGGGAACGATTCCAGACAAATTCAGAGATATGTAACTGTTCGATAAATTGGACAACCACAGAGTCAATACAGGGATGAGTGCCGAGTGAATCAAAATAGTACATTCTTTCCCTATTTTTAAAATAGGTTGCAAACCAGCGAATCCCCTTACCCCCTTAAATGTCCGTATTGACGATAAGACTACACCAATCTCTAGTAGTTGACAATTTCAATGTTTCATTCTTCGCAAACACACCGATAAATTTGGAGCATGTGACTCGGTCACTTTTCATTACTCTCTGGAGTGTATTCACGTCCATTTTAAAAGTCTGTGACAACGTTCCTGAAGCGGTCGAGCTCTATTAGAGCTTGTGATTCGAGGTATACTAGTACACTAATAGGTGCGTCTATAGGGTCGGCGAATTCCAATCTGACTGAGATGTTCCCACTTTGTTGTGGACTTAAGTGTGTATTTACACTAGCAGATAAGTCGGGGGTAATATCAAATGGGTAAAGGTTAAATTGATCGACAAATTCTTCCTGCGTTACTCCAAACCCAAGCTCGTCACAGCCACCAGCAATATGGGCCAGATTACTCGCGCAGAGCGAGAACACAGCGTCTGATGAATAGTTCATAACCAACCATAGTCCCGCCCAATGTAACGCCATTTGCGTATAGAGTTATATTTTTAAAGATGAAATTCTCGAATTTAAAGGCGCTCTTTTTATATTTTCCATTCGTCGAAGCGTGACCCTGCATTCCAATTAATAACCTTTTAGGTAGAACTCCCAGGGCCACGTTTTTCAGCTGCTTTGAGGCCAAACCGGCGGGCACCGTGTATAGTTTGATCTGTACTCTGTTAATTGGGTATTTTACTGTTGCGTGTATTAAATGATTTTCAATTTCTACATATTTCGGCGAATCACAACGGGCTTTGCACCCTCTCCTTGATCAGGTCCCAGATTTATGCAGATCTCAGGATTCGTGCGGTTGAGTTTTAACTTCATATCCACCCCATTCATAAGCAGTTTCTCCTGGAAAGTGAAGTCTGTATGCAGACGTCCAAAACACTCGTATATCTTTTCAGAATTTTTAAATTTATCCTTTATACTACTTTCGTCTTTAGTCTGATTATAGCCCTCGGCAGTTAAAAAGGTATCTTTCGCTTCTTTTGAAAAGTTGAGGACATTTTCCAGATAGGCTCGTAGTTGATAATAACCCGTTCCTGCTGAGAAGTTAACCTGATTTAAATACACCTCACACTGACTGAATATGGAGTGTAGAAAGTTGGTTTCAGGGTATGCAGAGTGACTACCATCGCAGTCTGTTCCATGTGAATAGGCTATACGCAATTTAGCGTACATGTGCATGCAGCTTGGATGAAAAAAGTATGGGTCTGAGCTGGGTATCACGAATTCTATAGGGGCACTCGGTGAACTAATTGTGTTTAATGGGTTAATTGTAATAAAGTCGCTATGCTCAATAGAAACCTGTGTATGGGGCATATCAAAGAGGGACAGTTCCGATTTACAACATTGTGAGCTACACGGATGAATGAATAGCGCCGTGACGAGTCAGAAATAATGCCACCTCTCTCGAAAAGTAGTAATCAGCCTATGATTCGTGAGAGCAGTGTCCTCAGCTTATATCAATTAAAAAATTGATCAGCCATAGGCTTCATACACTTAGAACACTTCTTTTTTTATGTCCTTTTACGTTTAGCACCACGTGTTGGTAACCGCTTCCGGACAGCCCTCTTTCTCTTCTTTCCGCCATCACGCATTTTTCTATTTGCATCTTTGATGATTTTGTTCCCTGTACGTTTTAAATGTTTTTTTAGACCTTCTTTAGGCTTAGTTCCACCCATTATGTCTTCTACCGCGTTAAAACCTGATTGTAACGCCTTCCTCCTGAGGTATCTAGCACTCCCACGCTGATATCTCACCCCTCGATAGACTGTGAAAGGCTTTCGGGTCATTATAACTGAAATGCGACGAAAGTGAAGCTCCACTGTTAAGATCCCATCGCCGAATGGGAAATTTTCCCTCAATCGTTCTTATATATATAGAGATATTGGTTAATAGATTAGTCGCATCATTCACATGATGGGGTTTGTCATATGTAATATTCAAACTCTTCCCACTCTGGTTGGGAATGTGTGCAATGCGCAGAAGGCGCGCCTCCACGATATTGCTGTAAATCTAGCACATGTCTGGGGATGGATAGCTTTCACCCAATTTTTCCAATTTCAACTGATACATTAAGCTGGACAAGTTATGTTGTGCCTCGTGAAAGGTGTCTCTTTGGAGAGCTGCACTATATCGACCCTCGGCCACAATTGTGAACAGCTCTTTGTCTTTAATATTTCTTCTGAGCGTTGATTTTAACTTCATCGTGCGTGAAGGCGTGTCTATGTTTACGACTTCAAAAAGTAAGCCGTTTGTCAGGTACGACTTTTCAAGACTCTTGTTTAAGCCAGTCACAATGTCCGTGGCTCTGTCATAATGACCGAGTCATAGTGTTACATTTGTACTATAGTACTGTAGCTCACCGAACAGGACTGATCGCATAGTGTTGTTTAAGGTTATGCCTAATTTTTCACACTCATCGACTCTTCTAAGGATCAGAAATATGATCTGTTCATTTTCAAGAGTTAAAAATTCGGTGGCTAACTGGAATTCACAAACACCAACTTAGTACGAATCACGTTCGAACTCAGTGGGCCCATGGAGTTTTGTTACAAAGTTGGCCAGGGTGTTGTTAGGATGTACAGTACAGACAGAGAAGAAGAGGACGGGAGTGTGACGTAGAAGAGGTTAGGCGCCATGTTGGTACTATTTAAGCTTCATTATTGCAGCAGCTTTTATATAGGTGTTGAAGTTTTCTGGGTACCCTAGCCATTTCACCAGGTACATTTTTCTCTTTCCTGAACCTTTTCTGCCTAAAGTTTTTTCAATTTTAAACACATTTTTTCCTAAATTAAAAGACTTTCTGCAGCTCCTCGCGGTAAAAGCCTCCTGCGATTTCCTCCCCATCCAAATCTTCAACGTAATACATCATTATCTCGCCTTTAGGTCTCATAGCACTAACTTTAAAAATCTCACGTGTCCATCCTTGCTCAAATCGCTTCGCGAATTTATTTCCAGAACGCGTTAGCCTTATATAATCATTGATTTTGAAACGTGTAGAGTGTGGTGGCGGTGTTCCATCTCTTCTTACATCAGGCTCTGGGGGCGTAGCTCTTTCTGAAACTTCTTTAGGAGTTGGTGGTGTGAACGGTTGTATGACGAGGCGAATGATTCCAGAATGTTTATATATCTGTATGTGTTTTTATGGGTAAAATAGAGATGTTTGCGTTCCTTTATGGTACGTTGAACTCTTTCAGCTAAAGAGGGCTTGTGTATAGAATTGCTAGTGTAGTAACTGATATTAAACTCTGTCAGCATGTTCTGAAAAGCGCGGCCTATAAATTCTTTCCCCATATCAGTACAAAAATAGCCTGAAACCCTGTTTTCTTTCAACATCAGCATTTTGGTAACTTCAGCAAATGTTTCGGGCGATTTATTTTTCAGAGGAATTAGCCACAGATATCTAGAAAATACATCTATTATGAATAGGATGTAGCGGTAGCCATCATTATACACTGAATACAGTATCTTTGCATGTTTGTTAAATCCGCTTGCCAAATAGAGTCATCGAAACCGCTGTTGTCTTGGCCGTTTTAAACCTTTTTCTCACCGGCTTATGAAGTGTATAAGCATCCTGCTCCCGTAAAAATCTTCTCCACATCTTTTTCCCTACTCCTTCATTGTAAACACCTCTATACAGTCTATTAACACCGCCACAGGAAGCGGGGTTAGAAATGTCATAAGAGCGTTTTCTTAATGTTAGCCATTTGCGTATTTTAGAGACATATGGAAAAGGTTGGCCGTTTGGTCTCTTCTTTCTCCTCTTCAGAGATGCTACTGTTAGGGGTGATGGCGTACTCAGTTGTGACACATGCGAGACTTGCTCCAAGTCTTTTAACCTATTCAGATTTCCTATCAATGTTTTGGGGACATTTATTCGTTGTAGTCTTGCTTTAATATGTTTCCATCCTATTGGTGAGAGCCTGTCCCACTTTCTCACCAGATCATGGACAATGTCGACGATATAGGATCCCTGTACCCTTGTTCCTTCAACAATGACCTCGCCTGTATCGGTCCACTCTATGATGGGGTCCTCACTCAATAGATTATAAAGACTAAGGCCTTTATTCCTCAATGTACGGGGCTCCAATAAACCTTAGCCCCCACGCCCATGGCCTAAACCATTAGAGGTACAGTAAAACTAAACATAACTTACAAAAGAGAATTTAATCCTGCATTTAATGAGAAACAATTAAAACTTGGTGTTCCCGCCATTGGCTTCCAAGACAGCCTGAATTCGCTTTGGGTAGCTTGCCAAAAGTGACGTGAATAGATCTTGATCGTTACGCAAATTTGCTAAAACAGTTTCAATGTGTTGCGTCATTGTATCCTTCGAAAATCGATTTGCTGCATGTTCTTGAAACAAGAGACATTCAACCTTGTCCTTTATAACTGATCCAATGTGTTCACAGACGTTCAGGTCAGGAGAATTTCCTGGCCATTCTTCATTTCCAAAGAAATCGATCTCATGGTTCCGCAACAACTGTTGAGTGGCTAATGCCTTAAAGCAGGGTGCCTTATCGTGCAGAAGTGTGACCTGATCGACATCCATAACATTGTTTGGGTTTCTTAGAAAAGGAATGACATGCTGGGATAGAATAATATCACGAAAATACTGTCCATCCCAACTCTGACCGTTTGGTTTCAGCACCCACATGAGCTTCTTTGTAGTGAACAAAACAAACACACCAACACAGTCTGGACTTTTTAATAATTCGCGATAATGTTCATTGTCATCGATTTCATCTGGTGTTGTGGCCCACACTCGATCATTTTGGTAGTTAAGCCGACGTGTTACGTAAACAAAAAATTCATCGGAGACAGCTAAATGCATGAAATCATCCACATCCCAATCTTCAAGATAATGGGCAAACCACATTCTGTCATCGATGTTAAGTTGAGTTTTTCTTGGCTTTGGAAGTTCATGTCAAGGCTTTAAACCTTGCCTATTACGGTACAGTCGAATGATCTCACCACTAACGATGTTTCCTCTCAACAGTTCGATCTCTCTAGAAAGTTTAGCACAGCTGTTTTTCCGCTTGCGCGTACCGTACCGCTTTCAATGATGTCCTTTGTTTCCTGAGAGAGTGGCAAATTTGGGCACCCAGATTTGGTTGTATCCATTTCACATTCATCCAAAGTTTTACTTCTTCGCAACTTTTTGGCAACCCATGAACGTGTTATAAAGGTGGCTCCAGCATCACGAGCTTCCCGAAATATTATTGCTCGTATGCGATCTATCACACGTTGCCTCTCCGAATCACCAATTAATTGAGAAGCCATTATATTATCACTTTATCAGCTAGAGTAATTTTAATACCTGCAATAAATAAAGAATTTTATATATTTTTATAATCAATAAAAACTCTTTCGAGATAAGTAAATATGTAAGCTGCAAATGGGGGGGCTAAGGTTTTTTGGAACCTCTTATGGGGGAGACTGCTTTTTAATACATGCTCGATGTGTTGCGTTCTGTTATTCTTTTGCTGGTCATCTCTAACGTCGGGTTCGGTTCTTCGTACTCGTGAAGAAATTTCTGCAGAGCCTCTTGATACAAGATCCTTCTCTCTTCAGGTTAGTTTTCATTGTTTAATAGGGCTACAATTCGCTTTCCATTCTTTTAAGCCTACTTTTACGGGGTTCTAGAACCGTGTCTGGATTCTTTGAACTTTGTAGTGAAGCATACACCTCGTGCGGAATCACTACCACTTTCTTCATTATATTAATCTAGTCAGTAAAGGTCCCAAAACTGAAGATAAGATGGGGAGGAATGATCCCCATCTTTGTACAATAGTTCGCTTTTTCTTCAACAGAGTTTGACTTTTACGAGTGAGCGCACGTATTATGTTCTTGTAACGACGTAGGCGAGCCTTCTGAGAGGGTTTCATTGGCACATTACATTTTATAACATTAAGACATTAATTTATAACGTTAAGACAGATTTCACAGGTGCATTTTAAAAAGTCGGAGTCGATATTTTTAACAAACATCTGCTGCAATGCCCACGGCAATCGATGATAGATTTTTATTACTTCACGATATTTCTTCAGCCTATTTGTCATTCTGGAATATACACCGTTTCAGGCTCGTTTGGGAATATATTCGTTCTTAGAAGCACCCTAAACGTGTTTCGTGGGTGAAGGTCACAAACCAATTATCCGTATCGCTGACTTGTGGCTTCTTCATAAACCTCCAAAAACTTCTTACGCTGATTCGGGAACATTTTATTGGCTAATACCCCAATTTGTGACGCATCTCTACGTTGCGCGAATAAGACTAGATATTGTGTATTTAACGACACATCGCGCATGTATCTATTTTTGAAAAATAGATTCTGATTGATGAAGAATACTCTTATGTTTAGATGGTGGGAGAACACTGTAAATGTCTCGGCAAACATTTTATCCATTTCCAACATGAGATCGTAAATTACAATGACTGTATGTTCATTTCCCTTTCACGAATTAACGTCATATACACCTTTGTGGAACAAAATGTCATCTTGGTACTCGGTGAACACTGATTGATACGTCGAATAGCACCATATTACTTTATTAACAAATTTTGAGAACATCTCCCCCTTATCTTTAATGATTTTAAGCATAAACACAGTTTTGCCACATCCTGTAGGGCCAGATATAATACATGTGGAGAGGCTTGCGAACCTGAATTTTTCTACAGATTCCATCTCTAACACGTCACACTCGTAAGTGGGTCATTTATAAAATATAACAAAATTTGAGTGCTGCTCCTAATATTCTTCTTTTTCTACTTCCACAGAACCGTGAATGACGACGATGTACATCCCAACATCATCTATATTACAGATGACCCCGATGACCGTGTAGCTACAGACTCCATTCCCGCTAACGAGCCCTCACCAGAGATACCTGTAACATGCGACAATTCAAAGCGGAAGCATGATGAAGAACCCTCCACTTCAGGTATAAAGCGTGCCAGGATTGCGCCGGTTGTTAGACCCCCAGTAATAGAGCCCCAACCCTCTACGTCTTAAAACACAACCCACTCCACAATAGTACCTTCCTCAAATATACCCCGTTATTCCTCTTCAATTCCGGGTACTTTCTCCACACTAGCAGCAGCAGTTTCTCGTGCTGTGGAGGAAGGTATAACATTCGAGTTGGTGCGCACCGCTGCCCCCACCCCTGCCCTGACTAGAAATCGGTACAGGGTCAGGGTTGACCCTGGATTCCTGCGACGCATAGTTGAACGTATTGTGGAGTGAAGTCCGGACGTGTTTGTCCTTCAGGTTCGGGTTAGATGACGGGGATGTAGATGATTTTTTGGGTAGTAATACCGTTCAGACGCTTGGCAGCTGTAGACATAGAATACATCTTGGGCCGTATAATGCAGGCCTCTCACAGTAGTACAGCCTTCAATATGGACAACCTCATGGTAGATATTCACAGAGCATTCTGGGTTGCGGGTCATAGTGCCACACCTTATACTCTTAATTTCAATTCTCAACCTATTTACAGAAAGCATTTAAACGTCGATCATGGTTGCGGTTTCATGGCAATAGTCTTAGCTCATATGTTCTCTGTACAAATAAAATCGCGTATAATATCAGGCTACCTACGGTTGTGTAGTGTGCCCGTAAACTGGCTTCAGATTGTAAGCTGGAGTTTGAATGTAATATGGGTCCTGAAGAGCTGAGAACGGTCGAGCGGGAAATGAATGTTCGTATAGTTGCATTTGGAATGGATGATCGTCGTAGTACTGTGTGTTTTTAAAAGCTGTGTGAGAGATCGTACAAGACTTCTGCTTATTTTAGGATTGTCAGGAACATCGTATCTCCCCATCCGTAATATAAAGACTTTCTACGCTAGTTATGATAAAAGTCGAAAATATGGAAGGCATCATGATTTGTGTAAGGGATGTCTCGAGTTTGCGGATGATATAGTGAAACATTGTAAAGAGTGGTACATGGTATGTGAGCAGTGTAAAAGCCCCAAATGTGAAAGTCGTGTAGTTGAAGCTGAGAAGAGGAAATGTAATGTGTGTAGACGTACATTTTTCAATAATGAATGCTTTGAACTCCATGAATAAATTGGCACTTGCAGGAAAATGAGAATCTGTGAATGTGGCATGTTTCATATGATGGATAATTGGGGTACGTTTGTGCATAAATGCGATGAAATTCACTGTTATACATGTCATGAAAAATATAAGGCGGATGCATTGAAACATGTATGTTATATGAAAGATGCTAAGCCTAAAATTAGCCCTTGTATAACCGTGTACTACGATATAGAAACTTACACGAACGCTGAAACCAAAGAGGTTATTCCACATTTACTCTTAAGCCAGACTATCTGTGATGAGTACATGGATGTCGAGTGTGATGACTGTCACAAATGTGGTAAACGAACAAACTTCTTTTAAAATGATTGCACACGACAGTCCTGTGAAACTCTTTGTATCCTATATTGTCAAGTTAGCGGACAAGTTAAAAAAAATGACTGTGTATATTCTTGCCCATAACGGAGCAAAATTTGACACACAGTTCCTTTATAAGGAGTTCCTTGAACACGAGTCATCGGAGATATTTACAGGCGACCCCTTGAAAAGAGGCAACAAACTTATACAAATGCAGATAAGAGGTAATGTTCAGTTTAAAGACACCCTGCTGTTCACACCTTGTAAATTAGAAAAGCTACCCAAGGTCGTGGGCTTAGCCGCTGAAGTTTCAAAAGTATTTCCCTTACACTTTCCTTACTAACGAAACTTTAAATTATGTAGGACTGCCTCCCCCCAAACATTACTTTAACTACACCAACATGAGTGATAGTGAACGTGAAGATTTTGACCGCTACTACAACAGTTTTAATCAAACTAGTTCATACAATATAGCAGATGAATGTTAACGTTCCTGGCCTTTAGAAGGATGTACATAGCCCCTTTCAAATGCGATCCATTCCAAGTTGCAACAACGATCGCCTCATTATATTTCACGGTGTTCAAGAATAACTTCATGCCTAAAGACACCTTAGCCGTCATTCACAGAAACAAACCCTGCAGTTATGGGCATAAAACACGCCCACAACACGGGGGAATTACCCATTAAGGTCAATGGACGTGTTTTTTGGGTTAATAGTGTAAGTGAGGATCCAACCACTGGTGAGAAGACTGTACTCCTTTAACAGCTGCTGATGGAATGGATCATGGATGCCCACGCCCTGAGTGTGCCTTCACAGGTGACCTCCGTGGAAGATCTCCCGCCGACAGCCTCGCATGGACCAGTAACTGCGATCAACTTATAGGCTCACAGTACACTCACAAGATCGTGTAGGAGCATGAGTATGATGCACGGATGGAAACAGATGGGCAGTACCGTGAAGAAATAAGGGCCATCAAACGTTCAATGGTGTTTGAACCCCTCAAATGCGGCGATAGCTTGTTTGCAGGGTGTACAAACCCATTCAAGCTATACTTTCGGGTTGGGTACGATTCGATGTGGCCGACTCGATGTCAGGACAACTCGATGTGATATCCCTAAGGGATATTTTCGTTAGTTTTAACGAAAATATCACAACTTAACCTAACCAATCGTCAAGGGCGTACAGTTGACCTAACCGGGCATTCAGTTAACCTACATTAAATATATAAAGAAAATGAAATCGACTTGGCCTGGCATCGACTTGGCTTGACATCGAGTTGTCCTGACATCGAGTCGGCCACATCGAGTTGGGTCGCATCGAGTCGGCCACGTCGAATTGTCCCTGCTCCATACTTTCGGCCTACGGAGGGCGTGAAGCTCCATTACTATGACTTCTGTTCTTTATATCCCTACGTGATGAAGAACAATCTGTACCCCGTAGGTGCGCCTGAAAAACTAGTTGGCCCCGCCATGCCAACCATCAAGGAGTTCTAAACTAACTTGAGTGAGCGCTACTTTGGACTCTCTTTCGTAGACGTGCTCCCCCCTCGCGATTTATGGATGCCGATCTTACCCGTCGTTATAGATCACAAGCTCATGTTTCCCCTGTGCGTGAAGTGCGCAGAGTAGAACAATGGAGATTATAATGATACAACCAACTAGCTTAAGATCAGAGATGTATATACAAGCCCTGAGCTGGACCTACCCGTCGCCATGGCTACAGAATATTAAAGATACATGAGTTGTGGAGGTTTCAGAAGCTATCCAACCTTTTCACGCCATATATAACGCTTTTTTGAAGGATAAGGTAGAAGCATCGGGGTATCCGCGAGGAGTTGATACCGATGATGAAAAATAGGCTTATATTCAGCGTTACCGTGCTCGTGAAGGTATAGAGCTTGACCGTTCCAAAATTGTTAAGAATCCTGGCAAGCGCTTTGTGCAAAGTTGTGTCTAAACAGTTTTGGGGGAAAATTTGCACAGAATACTGGCAAAGGGAACGTTCATTTGGCACAAAGTTATAGTGAAGTCTGGGATTATGCCAACGATCCCGATAAAGAGGTTATGGAGATCGTGTCATTCGTGAATGCAGGTAATACTTACATAATAAAGTACATCACCGAACTGGCCACAGATACCTCACGGGTTACAAACATACCTGTAGCCAGCTTCACAACGGCATACGCCCGCATCAAGCTTTGGGGACTACTGTACTTTCTTGGGCGGAGGGTGCTGTACGCTGACACAGATAGCGTAATATTCACAGAGAGGGAGGTGAATACATGCCGCCTATTAAGGAATTCCTCGGAGAGTTAACTGACTAGATCAAAGATGAGTATGGTGATGGTGTATACGCTTTCTCATTTGTATCAACAGGGCCAAAAACTTGTGGGGTACGGGTGAGGGTGGGGGAGGATATGAAATATATTGTAAAGGCTAAGGGTATCACGCTTAACCTTGCGAACCGACGAGTCGTTAACTTTGACTCATTGAAGGATCTAGTGTGCTTGGAAGATGAGGGCGACCAGCCACCCCAACTGACTGTCGGGACCAACAATTTCCGGGCGCAGAAACTGGGGTGTGTGAAGGAACTTAAGGGTACGAAGGTATGCCGTAACACCTATAGGAAACGTTACAAGGTGCCTGGTACCTTTGATACCGTACCTTTTAGGTACCTTTATCCTTGATTGTTTATATATATATATATATATATATGTGTGTGTGTGTGTGTGTGTGTGTGTGTGCTGTTAACGATATGTTTATTTATTACAATCCTAAGGTCCGCCAACTGTGAGCTCGGTCATGTGACTCCTGCTATTACCTCTGCATATTTCTACCACGGCGTGCTCAGTTGACCTCTGCAAACCCTGGAACTCAGACGTGTATTTTCTCACGCAGACGAAAAAGTAGTGATGGTTACTTTCGATATTGCGTGTTCAAAGTAAATGAAGTGGTATTCGGTAAGGTCGAAAGATGTGGTGAATAGTGAAAGACGACCTACCCAACCCTCCTTTGAGACTTTTAAGGATACATTGAATCGCGCGAAGGAACAAGATGTTCAAATACTCTACGGATATTCTGGCGAGAGTATTGCCGGATTTCGCGGCACAACCGACTTAATGGACTACGTTGTAGGGATAAACTGTATAAAAGCGTACATATACCGTGAAGTGGAAGAAACAACACGTGCAGAAGAGAAGCAACGGATATGGATAATGAATCTTGTTGATGAGTGGTATGACAGGCGGTATTATGTCATGCTGCATCATACCGAGTACGCGTACTCTGCGGCTGAGAATGTGAACCTTGTCATCATGGACAAGCTAAAGTATTTTTATCACTACATTCATATATATCATGACGAGGTTCGCAGTGAGGTTGTGGCTAAAGGCCTGTGTGAGTTTTTGATAGAGTTTAGAGACGAGTATCGTTTGTTAAACAAAAAGGATAAATACGGTCATACTGTATATTTCTCTCAAATAGTGCACTGGATTGTTAATGTGTGGAGAACGTCTAGTGAGCATGAAACAATAAAACTGAAATTATCCCATGTGTCGGAAAATTGCTCGGTATAATGGTTACAAGTATTCGTGAGATTCATACTAGAACCAATCCGATTCAACAGCTTATCGTGTGACTCGTTCCCCCGTCGAGCCGATGCGCCCAACCGTGGCTCCTAGTTATCTCAGAGCTTCAATCGACTGGACGTGCACTCCTCGAATACGATGGAACTTCCTTTGAGAAGCATTCTCAATGCCTAGTACGATGTGTCCGTGACGAAGTCATTGCGCGTGTTCAGGCTTGAAACCGGCACCATTAACTATGTACTTAAAACGACTTGTAGACAAGCAAACTCTGGTAAACGTAATGTCATTATTTTAGTGTTGAAGAGATGAATAGAGTCTTCGTGATAGTTGAGAAGTCGGGTGAGGACCGTTATAAAATACCTGCAGATGTAGGTACAAGAAGAGAACAGATTAGTGATGCCCCCTCATATGCCATTGTTTGTACGTTGTGTATAAATAACGATCAGCCATGCATTGATATACGACTGATATGGAAGAATGTATCTGATAATAACGTTCTTGTCCCTACGCGAAACCGATTCATCCTCGACAGAATGTTTGAAATCGTCGGATTCCGCAAGCTGAAGCCTATATTAGACGCTCGTGTTACGGATATGATTTATTTTGACACGGTTCTTGAATACGTATACACCGTTCTGCTCGACGGGTTTATCGAATGTAGGAATGAACAAGGCAAGAATGGTTTAAAGCTGGATGCTTATTTAAAAGGTTTAGACTCTTCGAAATATCATGAACTTTGGTACAAAGAACTTGAGCGGTACAGGGCTGAGCTCGCCTACACTGTTCACCCTGAAGAATTGTACCTCGATATAATGAGCAGCTGTCATTACGACTTGAAGGATTATTTCAATTGCCGCTATGCGTTGGGAAGAAGAGTTCACGATTGAAAAGCTCGGGTCGGTAAGAAAAAACCCTCGATTGGAAAGGAGTGTTTATAAACTTGTATTTAATAATGATGTAGTGGCTAACGATACCCTCTTTGTGCGTGCTTTTGAATATATTCTATCTGTGTTTAAAGATAACTTGCCAACCGAATGTAAAGTGGGCACAAAAATAGTTTTGAACTATATGAAGGCTATTTGCATCGAGTATAGGCGCCTTCACACCTTGAGCAGTGAAATAATGTTAAATCGAATTTACTGCGTAGTGCAAAGCAATAATGATGTGACTAGACTCGATTACGTGCGAGTTTAATGTTTTATTTAAGCACAGTAGAGCGAATGTATTTTGATGTATATTTATTTTCAATATATTTAATTATTTAATATACTGTATATATATATCTCCTGTACTGTTATACTGATGGTTATAGTCCACCGTTTTGTATTATATTATTTTTTATTTTTTTATATATATATATATATATATATATATATTATATATATATATATCTATATATATATATATATAGAGAGGAATAGGAGACGAAAAGATGGTACATGTTTATTAAGACGTTTCTGAAAAACTCAATTTCCATCATCAGTGCTAAATTTTTAAAACAGTAAAAATAAAAAGTATTATAAATAACGAACGAACAACAATTAAATGGCGCAACAATTAGCGAGAATCAAAAACAAGTTACAATGTTATTAAATTAAAAGATTAAAAGTTAAATGATATAAAGAATAAAAAGTATGGATAATAGAATAGTAAAATAAATGGTTTAGGTAGAACAGAATTGTAAAATTACTTACAATTAGCGAAAATTAAAAGCAAGTTACAATATTTATTAATTAAAAGATTAACAAGTTAATGATATAAGTATAAACGTATGATGAAAAGTAAAATATAAAATGGTTTAAGTGAAACAGAATTGTAAAATTTCTTACCAGATTGTAATGAGACTAATTATACAAGGTTGGGAATGGTTGCCTGTTGAAAGAATTCCATTGGGACGATGGAGCCGGGCGGAGTGATAGTGGATTTCTTTTGAAAGTTTATTTGGCAATGTTTTTAAAATTGAAAGCGGAACTGTAATCGTTGAGGGTTGGCTGGATACTAAGGATGTAAAGGGACTCAAGTATGCGGAGGTCGATTAGTTGGTTGGCTGAGTTGATAATTTTGAAATTGGAGAAAGTAACGGTGGTTGTGGAGGTGGCAGTGATCCCTTATTGCAGATTTGGAGGGTTTGTGTTCAGGGGCTGTGAAGTTCTTGTAGAGATCCCACGATGCTCGTCCACTCTTGTTTGATATTGGCGGATGGTACTGCCAATATAGTTCGCTTTGCAGTGAACACAATCACTATATTGGCAGTACCATCCGCCAATATCAAACAAGAGTGGACGAGCATCGTGGGATCTCTACAAGAACTTCACAGCCCTTGAACAAACCCTCCAAATCTGCAATAAGGGATCACTGCCACCTCCACAACCACCCGTTACTTTCCTCCAATTTCAAAATTATCAACTCAGCCAACCAACTAATCGACCTCCGCATACTTGAGTCCCTTTACATCCTTAGTATCCAGCCAACCCTCAACGATTACAGTTCCGCTTTCAATTTAAACATTGCCAAATAAACTTTCAAAAGAAATCCACTATCACTCCGCCCGGCTCCATCGTCCCAATGGAATTCTTTCAACAGGCAACCATTCCCACCTTCTGTATAATTAGTCTCATTACAATCTGGTAAGAAATTTTACAATTCTGTTTCACTTAAACCATTTTATATTTTACTTTTCATCCATACTTTTATACTTTATATCATTTAACTTTTAATCTTTTAATTTAATACATATTGTAACTTGCTTTTAATTTTCGCTAATTGTAAGTAATTTTACAATTCTGTTCTACCTAAACCATTTTATATTTTACTTATTATCCATACTTTTATTCTTTATATCATTTAACTTTTAATCTTTTAATTTAATATACATTGTAACTTGTTTTTGATTCTCGCTAATTGTTGCGCCATTTTAATTTGTTGTTCGTTTATTTATTATACTTATTTATTTTTACTTGTTTTAAAATTTTTAGCACTGATGATGGAAATTGAGTTTTTCCGAAACGTCTGTTAATAAACATGTACCATCTTTTCGTCCTATTCCTCGCTAAGTTACGCTTCCCTAAGAACAAACCATTCAACCAAGTTATATATATATATATATATATGCTGCAAACCCACAAGGAAAAAGAAAAACGATTCCAAGGCCTTTCGTGTATTCAATGCTACACCTCGTCAGGGAATGAAGATAAAAGGCGAGATGCCCATAAATATATACAACGTACAGGAAAAACAAAACAATTAGCACATACGTAACAAGGGTTAATGAGAGGCAAAATAAATTTTAACATGATATCGTCAATTTTATACGTCCCCGAACTGTTATTGAAATTGTTTTTAAAATGAATAAATGCACATTCTAGAATATTTCTTTCTATCATATCTCTATTTTTAACAAGCGCTTTAGAACTATCCCACTTGATGCTATGGTTACATCTATACATATGGTTAAATAAAGCATTGGAAGTATTAGCTGTTCTACAAGCATATTTATGCTGTTTTACCCTAATATCTAACGTTTTACCGGTTTGGGCTATATATACTGAGTTACATTGTGTACATCCGATCGAATACACACAACCAACAACATTATCAGGGCTATTCTTTATTAGGCGTGATTTAACAGTATTATTATACTTAAAGATTACATTAATGCCAATTGCTTTAAGTACAGTTGGAAGGTATTGAAAATTAACATGGTAAGGTAGACTAAGGATATTTTTACGCTGTTATTCCTTTACAATAACATTATTATAATACCTATTCTTGGCTTTCTTAAGACAGTTATCTAAAAATGAAATAGGATAACATAATTTAGTACAATATTCATGATATTGCATAACTCGGAATCCAAAAATTCAGGACTGACAACTCTCAATGCTCGAAGAAACATAGCAGAGAAAATAGAGGATTTAATCGAAGGATGATGGTCAGAATAAAAATGCACATAAGAGTTATTATTAGTAGGCTTACGGTAGACTTCATATTTGAACTGATTAGAGCATCTCCAAATTTTTAGATCAAGAAAAGATATGCTTCCATCATTTTCTTTTTCAACTGTAAACTTAATAGATGGGACTAAATTGTTGAGCCTACCAAGAAATAAGTCCACATCCAAATTATTAGGCCAAAGGCATAAAATATCATCTATATACCTGTACCAAACCAGATTAAAATTAACAATCGCAGGCAAAATTCTACTTTCAAAAAATTCCATATATAAATTAGCTAGTACAGGTGAAAGGGGATTTCCCATAGCCAATCCAAACGACATAGCATAAAACTTATTTTCAAACTTAAATTTACAATCTTTGACACAAAGCTTAATTAACTCAATAAGTGTTGTGTTGAACAGGGAAAGAATATTCAGAGATCTTATCTTTTAAAAAATCAAGTAGGTCATCAACAGGGACTTTTGTGAATAGCGAGCATACATCGAAGCTTACCAATTTGAAATTAGGGTCATTAGGGAACTTCAGTTTGTCAATAAGATCCATGCTATTTACAATATTACTCAGAAATAGAGCCAACTAACGGCGTTAATAAACTAACTAACCATTTTGATAGCTTATAGGTTACGGAGCCCACTGAGCTAACAATAGGCCTCATGGGATTATTAACTTTGTGCGTTTTTACTAAGCCGTACAGATATGGTAGTGACGGATTGATACTAAGAAACTGCTGTGAAAGCCCATTATAGCTATTTTTTAATATTTTTCTTAATTTTCTGTTAAACATTTTATTAACATCCTCCAATGGGTCTCTATTTAGAGGTTTGTACGTGTCACGATCACTCAATAACGTATTCATCTTTTCAACATAACTGTTTTTGTCCATGATGACTAGCGAATTGGATTTGTCCGCTTTAGTAATATGTAATGAATTATTATTTTTCAGTGTTTTTAAGGTTTTTTCAAACCTCAAAGGATAATTCGATTCAAACCTCGTATTAAAAGCACTATACACACAACCTTTGGCTAAAGTCACCTCACTTTCGGAAATATTACTATGTTTTTCAAAATTAATAAAATAGTTAGCAATCAGTAAACTGCTGGGCTTTTTTGGGACTGAGAAACCTAACCCAAAGTCTAACGCACATTTCGTATTGAAGTCTAGTTCTTGGGACGACAAGTTAACAATATTACTAAAATCACTTTTTCTAGTCCAGTAACTATTACGAATTACATCCTCCAGTCTATTGCTTAATTTCCTATTCTGAGTTCTGCATCTTCTACGTAAGTTGTTGTAAATATCATCCAAAAGTGTACTTCTCCACGCATGAGGAACGGTGGGGAAAAAAAAAAAAAAATTCTTACTTCGGACTCTCTGAAGGCGTTCTTCACTTCAATGCGGGCTATATTAATATGTTTCTTTAAAATAATCCTTTCGGTGTAGCTTTGAATACAAGAAAGGCCTTGGAATCGTTTTTCTTTTTCCTTGTGGGTTTGCAACATTCATTCATTTCACGTGTTTTATTGTGAAATTCATCCCATATATATATATATATATATATATATATATATATATATTCCTTCCTTCGTATTTCTTATGCTATTATTATTTTTTACTTTATTTTTTTGATCATATATATTCCATCGTTTGTATAGGATTGTATATTTATTTTCTATACCTTTCGTGAAATTGATTCCAATAATTCGTCTAAATAAACAGAATGATGTAATGGTGTTTTATTTAATTCTTTTGGTTGTATATATAAACGATATTATTATTTAATTATATATATACCAAATAACTGGTTAGGCCTTCTAAACCGACTGACAGATTTCTAAACCAACTGTCAAGAATATCTGAATAGCGCAATCTGGCAGCTGAAAAGTTAATTTATATATACACCTGACTTCTAGGTCTTCTACGTCAACTGGCTGGTTAAGCCAACTGGCGGATTAAGCCAACTGGCGGATTAAGCCAACTGGCGGATTAAGCCAACTGGCGGATAATATCAACTGGTGGAAAGCCAACTGTCAAAAATATATGCTTCAATTAAATAAATAGCGAAATCTGGGAACTCAACCCTAATAATGTACACCTGAACAAGCCATTTACGCCTTCTAAGTCAGATTAAGCCTTCTAAGCCAACTGGCTGATTAGACCTTTATAAGACAGTTGGCGTTCGGGTGACCTCTCACTATGCGTCTGGCAGGAGCCAAGCGAACACCCCTTTCTCCTTTTTAGGTTAAGGCTTAGGTTAGGTTTCCCTTTCGGGGGTGAGGCCGTCCCAACTTCTCCCCCAAAGAGGTTAGGGGATAACCCCTCCCCTTGTTGCATAACCTCTTGCAACATTCCCCCTTCCACTTTCATCTTATTGCCTGGAGGAAATTTTCGCGGTAGGATATAGTTTACGCGAAAATATCCAGTAGGCGAAAATTTGACAATTTAAACTAATCTTTGGAAGATAATAAGAAAATAATACTTAGATCATTAAAATACCTTATTTGAAAAGTAAATTCAGTATTTTGTAATAAAACGTTGTAAAGTAAAAGCAGTAAAAACATTTTAATTATACTGTACAGTATTATTACTGTATAAGAAGAATGTCATGAATGCCACTAATTTCCCAACCCTTCCGAATGGTCTCCCTCATTTTGTGTAGGTTATCCCATGCAGAGACAATCCATTTAGCATGAATAGGTTTCAGTGTGGAGAGCTTCAAATCTATTTTACCGAGATTCATTTACGTTGAGTGTTGCTGAAACTTCATCCGCGTACCAAGAGGTAAAACTTGCCTTGATATACAACCTCAACCTCGACCAATCACAGTCCAGAATAAATGTCGTCATTCATGACGTCATTTTAATCTGTAAGGTTCTAACTAACAACTGTTGACCGCGAAATTATGATGCCGCAAACTCGTCTAAGGATGTGAAAGAGCGAAAATTCGCAACCGCGAAGTTAACCTGGTTTACAGTATATATACTTATATACTCATACAATATTGTACTAATGTTGGTGAAATAACGTTGATGGGCCAAACCGAGGTGTTGACATGGTTACTGGCATGATCTATGTTCATATCATATTTCTACACCATATGACTAACACCGACTCTGAAAATGAATCCAGCTCAAGATAAAATTGCACAGCGAGGCCAAATAATTGGTATGCGGGAAGCAGGCCTCTCTGTAGCTGACATAGCATGGAACTGTGAATTTCGAAGCCTACTGTTCGACGCTGGGTGCAGAGGTGGCAGGAGACTGGGAATCTGCTAGATCGTCCTAAGTGTGGGGCACCAAGAAAAACGGGAGCTATAATAGGGACCCCAGCCTTCTTTAGTTAGGCTTATAAGGCTAACTAACGAAAATATCACGACCTAACCTAACCAATCGTTAGGTTAACTGTACGCCCTTGACGATTGGTTAGGTTAGGTCATGATATTTTCGTTAGTCATGATATTTTCGTTAGTTAACTAAAGAAGGCTGGGGTTCCTATTCTTCAATAGCTCCGAAAAACGACCCCGGAAGCAGACCGGAGAATAATCAACGAAGTGCAGAACGATCCTATCAACAACGCAGTCGCCATCGGGGAGACACTACATATGGGCGTGTCAGTGGACACCGTAAGGAAACAGTTGCATGAAGCAGGATATCACCACCGTACTCCTGCCAGAAAGGAGAGGATCGAGGAACGACATCGTCAGGCCATACTCTCGTTTTTTCGCCAGCATATAAATGACGAGCTCGCATACTGGAGCAGAGTTATCTTCTCTGACGAGAAGACGTTTGCGTCTACAACTCACGGCCGTCTTCGGTGTTGGCGACAGGAAAACACGAGATATACCCCCCAAAATATTTAGGAAGTGGCACGGAGTTGGCACGGAGTGGGCACGTGGTACGAGGAGCAGCGAAATCTAGAACTACTGGACTGGCCTAGTAAGTGGGTGTGACTTCAACCCCATTGAGAACGTGCGGGGGAATGTGGTGAACTCGTGGGAGCCTGGCCAGGAGCGGACGAGCCGCCAGGTGCTGGATCACACTATGGCTGAGTGGGAGATGTTCCGAAGAAACCCACACATCATACATAACCATGTTGCATCTATGCCACACAGATTACAAGATGTGATAGACGATAATGGGGATGGACCAAATACTAACTATGAACCGGGAATAGCCGTGCCATTTATGTTAATCTTTGGCAAATTGTGAGCATTTTGTATGACTTTATCATTTTGTATGATAAACTATTTAGTAAAACATTCTCAACCATTGCATATTTGTTGTAATAAAGAATTGGTGTTTTATTGTGTATATATATATATATACTGTATATATTCCTTGTTAAAATCTAATAATATCTCCACACTGATAATGCAACAGGAAATCTGGAAAACATTAATGGGTTTATCTGTCCATCGTGATTAAATCATTATCTCTCCACATTGATAAATACAAATACAATCTGGAAAACACTGTTAATATAATAGGCATCAGCCACAAACCGGTGGTGATATCCTGCTTCAGGCAACCGTCACCTTACGGTTTCCACTGCACGCCGTTATGTAATCTCTTCTGGACGGTGAGAGCAAGTAACCATGTCAACACCACGGTTTGGCCCATCAACGTCGTTTCACAAACATTAGTATAATATTATATGAATTTATAAGTATATATAAATATGTTTATGCTAGTATAACCGTGGATTATTCTTGTGATTTTGATAATCAGTTAGTTATTCAGATCGAAACTGTTAACAAATTCTTTGCTTAACAATCGATAAGCCATTTCCCACTAACTCTCTCTGCCCCTCTACCTCGCTCTCTCTCACACTCTCAATCTTTTTTTCGCTCAATATCAATGCATATATATATATATATATATATATATATATATATATATATATGTTACTCTCAGTATATAAAATTAGACAGTTTATAAATTGATTGAAATTCAGGCAACGTGTCAAATTATGATACCCACAAAACCTAACCTAACCTAACCTTTCTGGTAATGCTGCATATGCATGCCCATTGGTATTTCCAAATATGTTGTCTAAAAATTTATGCCTAGGTTAGGTTTAATTAGGTATTAAGGAAATCGAGTGTTTAACAAATTGCTTAAAATTTCAGTGAATTTACAAAGTACCTGGTTTTAGACATTAACTGTAACATATATAGTCGTGTAGATTCGTAAATTAGTAAAGTAGTAAAGGTTTAAAGCTGCACACGGACTCTACAAACAGCTTTATTAGTATTGTTACATAACGGTTAAATATACGCGAGACTGGTGGTGGGGAAGGGGAATGAGGAAGTATGGAGGATCTACAGAAGATCTACAGAAGCTAAGGCTAACAAAGACCCTAAGATCCACTCTAAGGTTAGCCCGAGAGAAAGGAAAGAGTAGGGGGTTAAGAGAAGAGAAGAGAATAAGGGGTTAAGTAAGGAGGAACACCTATCACTCGTGGGTTAACATTCATTCAGAAAAAGAGAAAAAAGACTCACCATCATCATCTGCCGGCCACTGCCGACAAGTCAGAAAAATAGTCGGAGAAAATAGGAGAGGGGTGAAAGATGAAAAGAAGTAAAATAAGAACGCTTACAAACCATGCAAACACAGTCTTAACTCACTATCATACCACGCAAACTACAAACATGCAAGAAAAGAGAGTTACAGACATGCAAAGTAAGGAGATAAGAAAAATAAAAAAAAAGTAGGTAAAGTTAAACAAAAAGTGAGTTAGTTTACGATACGAGCTACGTCTACGTTCGTGTTAGTCTAATTTTTTTTTTTTTTTATTGCTGGCATCACACGCTGGCATGTCACAAGCTGGCATTCATCGTCAACAGACTCATCCTCGACCACCACCCCCAGAGCTCCTGTTACTAATTTTTTTTTATTTTAAACAACGTTAATGTTTTAAAAATGTCTGTCAAGACGGTTCTTAAACATATTAACGCTGGTAGAATGAACGACTGACGGGGGAAGATTATTCCATTTATCAATTACTTTAAACGTAAAGAAGTTTTTAGCGATATTAGTAATGAAACGTCTGCCACGCAAGTTAAATCCGTTATTGCGAGTATTACTATTATTGAAAGTGAACAATTTGTCAAAATTTACGTTATCGATGTTATTAACGATTTTGAAAACTTCAATAAGCTCCCCCCTTAATCTCCTAGTTTCGAGTGAATACAGGTCTAGCTCTTTAATCCTATCTTCATAAGGCTTGTTGCGCAATGACAGAATAAGTTTCGTGGCACGACGCTGAACCCTTTCTAACCTATCAATATCCTCACGCAAGTACGGGCACCAAAACTGAACGGCATATTCTAAATGAGGCCTGACTAGGGACTTGTAAAGGGGCAATATAATATCCTTCGATTTAAATTCGAAATTACGCGCTATGAAGCCTAACATCCTATTAGCTTTTGCGCAAGACTCCAGGCACTGGTTCCTAACCTTTAAATCCTTAGATACGCGGATGGTTGTGTAATGTCTATTTTTGGTTCAAATTCACTAGCATATAAAAAGTTGTATTGTAGTATCTGTTCATATAGACTTGCAGTAATCATAATGGAACCTTATTACTGTATAAGACTAGTTAACATTGTGTTCATAAAGATAAACGATTAATATGATCGTGAACAGCGTTGAACTCCGACATTACATTATAATTAGGGTCCGTTCAAAAATTACGTAACGCTATTTTTTCTAAAACTTGACATCCCAGATCCCCCAGGAACGTTCTGTAACGCTAGATCAGACAGCCTCTAAGATGTTATGTAACACTTCCCCCACCCTACACCCCACACGTTACGGAACGTTACGGGGGGGGTCAGGTTTTAGCAAAAATAGCGTTACGTAATTTTTTAACTGCGCCTTACCTGTATGTCAATGTTATATGTTGTTGGACTCAGTTGTTCCCCCTCCACCCCACCTTCCCCCAGTTGGGGGTACCTTGACTATCGCTGCGGCGTTGCCACATGTACGGAGTCGCCTGTGAGGTGAGGAACATTACATATGCGGGCAACTGTACATTATTGTATGAAAATACTGAACTTGTATTGTACTATTTTACATAAACCATTGAGTAGTGTACGCCGTGTGAGTGCAGTTAAAGTAATTAAGTACAAAATTGCAGATATACATGGTGTCTTAATTTTTAATAACGTTGAACAATACACTCATGGGACAATACGATACCAAAACAAAAGTTGAAGCAAAAAAAAAAGGATTGCTGCAAAAATATTTTCTTTTAAATTTATATGACGCACTCTGATCTAGTACGATGTTTAACATAAAATTAATATTTCCAGCAAGTTACTGCAACGGGTTTCAATCGACGTAGCTGCAGACGCATCTTAACTTTGGGTGAGGGCCTATTTGGGTGACGACCTATTCTTAGCGCTACATAAATATTAGGAAATAAAGACGTTGGTAACTTATTTTCACATATACAGTATAAAGCAAACATTTCTTTTGGAGAACGATTTGAAATTCTTATTGATAACACTTTTAACTCATCGATAAGATCTAAGGCTACGATGTCTTTCTCCGCACCATCTGTTAAAGCAATTTCCAAATTAATGCAGCATTTTTTTTAGGTAATTTTCTTCAAAAATACATATAGTATATATCCCCTATATTAAACAAAAATCCAAATACGCAATTATATTCTTTTAATTGTTGAAATCTTTTATTTTCGGATGATTACCAGTGTCAAGAATCATACTGAAGAACTTTACTTTAAATCGTTTTTCAAGTTCATCTATTGGGTCATCAAGTGATTCGTACTCAAATTGTCTCTTTGTCCGTGAAATTCCGCTATTAATTTAATTTTTTCAGCCAATTTCCTGACTGTTTGTTGCAGCTGTGAAAAGCTTCTAAGAAAGACTTTGTTCGATGTAATGACTCTATAGCTGCATGTTCATTAAGTGAGTAACTCTAAGTACAATTCAATGTGTTTTAAGTTGGAGAAAATAATTTTATTGAGAAAATCAATTTTTTTTGGATATTTAGTAACTCATTTTTTAGATTTTGGGGGGGGGGGTGGGGAAATGTCATGTGATATTTGATTTAATAAGTCTTTCCCTTTGTGTCTTTGCCTCCACATAAACTCACATAAATAGGAGTCAACTTTGTTTCTGCAAATCGCCCACTGTCTCTTGTTCCTCTGCCTCGACACATTCCAGATGTTTTCGATCCGCTGCGTATGTGCACCCATTGTTGGATCTACGAAATTTTTGCTACAATTTACCGTGGGGTGCGTATATTCATAGTCTTCCACATTTTCTAGTTAATCACAAGCTTCCCACATGTCGGAAATTATGGTAGTCTCCGGCTATATATATATATATATATATATATATATATATATAAAATATATGTTTACTAACCGTCTTCAGTGCTTTCTCAAGTGTTAATTCGAGTGACATTTGGGGAGATCGCACGCTTGAAACATTCCCTCGGTTCCACTCCGAGACAAGCCTTTTTTTAAGCAGGCCTTTCGCCTGGCCTATATTCATTCTTGAACTAAATGAACTACAATTTATTCATTCGCACGATCTTACTTTTCGTTAACCATTTAATTTACGATTGTGCATTTGTCCTTTTGTTATCAACATTAATCAGTAATTTATGTACTGTTCTAACCCATTAATGGATAAAGTTTAATAAGAGGAGTAGAGCGATAATTTTTATTCAGTGAACATAATTAAACATTTAGATGATGCTCTATAAGTTTCATCAAAATATCTTTTTTAAAACAAAAGTTACAATCTGTCCAAAAAATTGGACGGTGTCCATTTAGGGAAATAAAATAAAAATTTCGAAAAATTCCTACTGTATTGAAAATTATTTTCTGTATTACAACATAAAGAGTTTTCATTTAAATTGAAGTTTTCACCTTGATCTTCAAGAAACAGTTTTAGAGCTTGGAGCTTCACAATGCACTTTTCAAGGCTGATTCCAACTGTTTGCAAATACTTTTGTGTGAGATTAATTTCTTCCAGGACTTCACACCAGAAAGAAAGGTAACTCAAAAAAGAGAAATCACATACAGCAGACAGCAAAATCTGAGCTGATCCTCTCGTGTCTACATTTTCTTTGGGATCGCACAGTACTTCAAGGGTTGAGGTCAGCTTTTCAAAATTTGCCTTCACTGGTTTCACAGCGTCATAATGAGCACTCCATCTTGTCTGGGAAAGTCTTTTGACTGTCATGCCTACATTCTCCATCAGCACTTCCCACCGATGAGTTGACTGAAAAGAAGGAGTAGACTCTCTCCAAGGTTCCAAAAAAAGTCACACATGAAGAAACGCTTCCAAATGAGTGCACTCCGCAAAGGTTCAGAGAATGATTTGCACAAGGCACAAACAAAGCCTTGGGATTAATCTCTGATCTTTGATTGAACACAACCATGAATCCCAGCCATAATTGCAGCGTTGTCATATCCTTGACCACGGCACAGGTTTATTATTATATTATTATTATTATTATTATTATTATTATTATTTATTTATTTTTTTGGTGGGGTTTAAGTGCAAACACGACTTCTTAAAAAACAGAAAACTATGAGCATTACTCACAAATAACTAGACCACTGACAAAATGAAAATTAACAGTATATCCAGTAAATAAAGAAGTAAAAAAATTTATTACAACAGAAAAGCTTCAAAACAAGTGGTTCTCAAACTTTTTCCAACAGATACCCATTGTATCCGGTAGTACCGACCCTGATTTTACTGGAACCCTGCATTGTTTGTTACAAGGCAAACTTTTACATATTTTGTAAGCTTATACCACCCCATTCAAGAATCCATCGCGTGTACACCTGACCCCCGCTTGGCTTTTTCAATATGGCCGCCATTTTCCAAGATGGCCGGCGAAACTAAAAAATCCCATATCCTGGTCAATACTTGAGGGATTTTGATGATCTTGGTGTCATTTCTAGTTTTTTTAGGATGGTGAGTCGATCTGGAGGGGTTACAGATACTTTGGGAGTCGTTTTTACCCACATTCGTCAATACTCAAGGTCATTGGAGGTCAAACGCCCCCCGAAATAAGGAATATCCCATATCCCGGGCAGTCGTGGAGATATTTTGGTGATCTTACTGTCGTTTTTATGGTTTTGGGCAAAACTGAGTAGTTCTATAGGGTTTAAAATGAAATCAGGGATTGTTTTCCCCATGGTAATTTGAATTCCAATATGTCTAATTATTCCTCTTATTTTTTTCAGGTTGTTGAGATTATTGCTGATGGTGCTGCCCACCTGGTGGTTTGATGACGTCTTGGTTGTGCTGATTCCAAAATTGTTTTTTGACTGCTGAATATGGAGAATATACCAGGTGAGCATTGTTTAGTTTTCATTTGCTGAGGATAAATTATTTCAATGCGATTTGTACTCTGAAGAATGAGTAAACAAAATTCTTATTTTTCAGGTTCTACAAAAGCTGCAGACGAATGTTTCTTCAAGGATTTCCTGCGTAGCTGTCCTGGAGGTCAGAAAGGTCTCAAATTGTAGGAGGATTCAGAAAATCATAGAGAGCAGCGACATCAGAGGGCAGCCAGATGTTCGAGCGAGACTAGAGCCTCTCTTGGAAGATGGAGCAAAAATCCTTTGTTGTCACAAGAACTGTTTCTACTTATGTGTCCAAGCGGAATTTATCAGCATTCATGGAAAAGAGAGAATGTGATACCCCTACAGTGGAGCCGAAAAGACTACGTAGTGCTCTTTCTCAGTGAAGGCCCAGTATATGACCCTAAAAAACACTGTCTCTTTTGTTTGAAAGTCAATGAGTGTATATTACCCGAGAAATATGACATCAAAGTTCCGGTGCAATACCGCATTCCAGCATCTAGGTTTATAACCGATAAGCTTGGTGATAAAAAACAAATTACAAAGATGTGTTGATAGAAAAGTGTAGAGTGAAAAATGATGAGTAGGGACAAGTTGTACTCAGTAGGTTGTTGGGCATGAAAAGAGATTTACCGGCTGAAGAAGCCCGATACCATAAAGATTGTATGTCTACCTTTCATGTTGAGGTTGAGAGAGCTTGCCAGAATAAGTCAAGGGTTGAACCTGAAGACCGCCCCTTCATTGCTTTGTGTGTAGAATTGTCGAAGGACAAAATGAAACCATGGAATTCAATTGAAGTAGAGAAGCTTTACAAAGAGTGAGGTGGTGAGAAGTTGTCACGTAGGTCGCTCATTGTAAAAGTTAAAGATTACTTCAAAGACGAAATTGTAGACTTACATGGGGATGGTATCGCTACGTTGTTAGTTTTCAAAAACTATGCTGCCTAATACCTGAATATTGCTAAAGATTGTGAGGAATCTGTTGATATTGATGAGTGTGTGAAGAAGTGTGTGAAGGAAGGACAAATAATCAACTCAGAGGCATATATTGCTACCCTACAGAGACTCCAGAAACGTATAAAGCGAGTTCGACAGGAGAGAAAACTGGAAGACGTCCTTCTTTTGCACGATAACGCAAGACCATACAACAGTTTGCAAACAAGAGAGGCCATCACAAAAATGTGCTTGACTGTATTACGCCACCCTCCATACAGGCCGGATCTGGCACCTTCAGACTTCCATTTGTTTGGGCCAATGAAGGATGCTATTCGTGGAAGAAAGTTTCAGAGTGACGATGAGGTTGTTGAGGAGGTTAAGAGGTGACTCCAGCGGATCCCAGCGGACTTTTACCAGCAAGGAATAAAGGCCCTTATCTCGAGGTGGAGGAAAGTCGTAGAAAAGGATGGAGACTATGTGGAAAAAAAAAATCTTGTAAAAAAGTTATGTAACTACTTGTGGACAAAATTTCTGGAACTTACAAGGAAACTTGGAAAAAAGAAAAGGGGGGGAAAAACATATTGAGTGGTCGTCATATATATACGAGTAGGGTTAGGGTGCCACTTATTTGGGGTGTTTTTCATTTTTTGGGAATTTCTATCAGGACGGGCGCATTTCTGGTGTCATTCCGTCTAAAAACATTGTGTGTAAAATATTTTTGAAATAAAATAATAATTAGAACTGCCTCAACGAGGTCAAAGTTTATACTTTTTGTCGAAAAGTACTCATGGCGTTCTGTTATCATGTCAGTTTTCGTTTCGATAGCTGCTGTAGTTTCTGAGTTGAAAAATGATAACAGACAGACAGACGGACGGTCAGAGTCGTTGGTTTAGTCTTCCGCACTGGTGTACAGAAGACTAAAATGAGGTATTATACAGGGTGTAACACGAGTTTATCCAAATATTGATACAGGCGAAAGAACATATTATTCTAAGTAGAAAATGGGTTGGGACGAGTTTTGCCAATACTAACAGTGTTTCATTCTCTTTTTCAGTGAGTTCTGAAACGACGTGATGGCTTCGGCAACAAGATCTAAAACAGCAGTCTATCTCCTGGGGACCGTGGACCACAGCATCACAGGAAGCATGCTGCCTACGGGAAAGCAGGCGCTTCAGTACTTTTTCCACCTTCACCTTGACGTCAAGAAGCCGATCAAGGAAGCAGCCGCTGAGACAGTGACCGCAGTCAAGGAATTCTGGGAGCGGTCCCGTATTCCTACGCAGAAAGACCAACGCGCAAGGGACAAGGTTCTCCGAATGTACGAGAAGTGGCGGGCTCTGAACAAGAACTCGAAACGGCGCACTGTGACCCAAATCAGGAACGAGGCCGAGTTCCTCTCATCCCTTGACCGCCTCTTCGACATCGCACACGAACAGGCGATGTCGATGATCACAATCGAAGAGGACAGGGAGTTCCTGACGGGACAAAGGGCCGAGGTGCGGCGCGGCCGCATCTCCTCCACACGTGACATGACGCTGCACACTGAGGAGGAGCGTGCGAGGAGACAGGAAGCGGAAAGGAGCCGCCGGCAAGATGATGAAAGGGCGAACAGAGAGAGCCGAGAAGAACTCGTCGAACTGGCATCGAGCTCCAGCTCAGGTGCAAGCAGCCCGACTCGGTCACCGACACGGCGTCGTCGCCGAGAAGAAGAGGAAGAGCTCTCTCTCCCGGGCCCGTCCACGTCGAATGCAGAAGCATCTACGACCCCTTTACCACCCAAGCGATTCCGCGCGTCGAAAAAGATGATCACCCCTGATCTCTCCGCAGCGATGGATCGGACGAAACTTACCGACCGAGAAGGTGTTTTTTTGCTGTCGGCGGCTGCGAGGAGCTTGGGCCACGACCCTGAGGAGCTGGTCTTGAACCGCGAATCCTCCCGCCGCGACCGAGCAAAGTTCCGTGCTATGGCAGCAGCGGAAATGAAGGCAGCCTTCCATCCTACTGTGCCGCTGACCGTTCACTGGGACGACGGGAAATCGTACCAGCGGCTGACGGAGGCCCTGCTGAAGATCGCCTTCCAGTTCTGGTGTGTGGGGAGAACGTCGACAAGCTTTGGCTGTGCCCAGCCTCCCCGACGGCACCGGCCGCGCCATGGCGGAAGCCGTCCTCTCTGCCCTCGAGGATTGGGACATCAAGGGACGGATCTGTGCCCTCTCTTTTGACACCACCGCCTCAAACACAGGACTCTCAGGAGGAGCTTGCTATATCATTGAGCAGAAACTCGAGAAGACAGTGCTTCATTTGGCTTGCCGCCACCACATCCACGAACTGGTGTGCGAGAAGGCATTCACGGCGTGCCTCGGTCCCTCTACTGGTCCTGACATCCTCCTGTTCAAACGATTCGCCGCCCAGTGGGACTTCATCGATCAAACCAAAGCGAAGCCCTTCGAGGATGGAACCATGCCGCAGCACCTGAAGGACGCCCGCGACGACCTGCTGATCGAATTCAGCCGCCTCCTCGACGGTCAACATCCACGTGATGACTACAGGGAACTTCTGGAGCTCTCTGTAATTGTGCTGGGCGGTCCGAACAAGCGGGGTGCCCGGTTCGCTCGTCCCGGCGCCTTCCATCGCGCGCGCTGGATGGCAAAAGTCATCTATGCCATCAAACTGTTCCTGTTCCGGGAACAGTTTCAGATGTCGTCAGGCGAAGCGGCTGGAATCCGGCGATTCACCATCTTCGCCGTGTCCATCTACGTGACGGCCTGGTACAAAGCGCCGCTCCCGGCAACGGCCCCAGCCGCGGACCTCGCGCTGCTCAAGGCCCTCGTCTATTATCCGGACTCAGCGGTGGCCAAGGCGACGGCGACAGTCTTCGCCAGGCACCTATGGTACTTGAGCGAGCGCCTCGTCACCCTGGCCATCTTCGACGAGGGTATCGACTTGGCGACAAAGCGGGAGATGATTAAAGCGATGGAAGAAGAGGAAGGATCGGAGGATCCCCCGCGGCGTATCAATGTAGACCTGTCCACCGCCTCAATCGCCAACAATACATTGGCCAAGTTCACAACGACTACATCAAAGGAGTTCTTCAAGGTTCTGGACATCAGCACCGCCTTCCGGCTCAAGGATCCGGAGGAGTGGCGGACGGACCCAGCCTTCATCGCCGCATCCCGCCGAGTCCAGGCCCTTCAAGTTGTCAATGACTTCGCGGAGCGCGGGGTGGCGTTGATGCAGTCTTTCAACCTGGCCCTTACCAAGAGTGAAGACCAAAGGCAGTTCCTCTTACAAGTGGTCGAGAAGCACCGCTGTGACTTCCCAACCGCCCGCAAGTCCACCGTGACCTCTGCAAAGTAGGCAACAATGAGAGGGAGATGGGCGCCCATGATACCCCCCCCCCCCTTGAGGGGCTAATACTCGAGTTGAGGGGGACCTAGAGTTGAAAGTATGAAGTCCAGTTATATGTTTTAGGTCAAGATTAGTAGCTTGAACAAACTAGAAGTGATATTTTATTTGCTAGAGGCATAGAACATCATGATCTAAAATTTCTACTTTTCGAGAAAATATACAAACTTTGACCGTATTGAGGCAGTTCTAAATATTGTTTTATTTCAAAAATATTTTACACACGATATTTTTTGACAAAATGGAACCAGAAACGCGCCCGTCCCGATAAAAATTCAAACTTTCGAAAATAAGTGTCACCCTAATATACGAGTATATATATATATATATATATATATATATAGAGAGAGAGAGAGAGAGAGAGAGAGAGAGAAAATAAATAAATATATATATATATATTATATATATATATATATATATATATATAAACAAAATATACAAATGGTCAGAAGACAACAATATGACATTTAACACCGTGAAATTTCGGCTCTTGAGATATGGTAGAAATGCTGAAATTAAACAGACTCCATATTAAACAGACTGTCTCCAGATAGACAGGTAATTCAGAGAAGCACAAAAGCGGTCGACTTGCGGGTAATAATGACCGAGGATGCCAAATTCGAGACACAAAACCAGATAGCAATAAACAAAGCAAAAAGAGTCGTGGGACAGGTACTAAGAACGTTCAAAAGGAGGGACAAGACAGTAATGATTCCCCTGCTGAGAACACTGATCATACCAAAACTTGAATACTACTCAGTTTTGACGTCCCCATATTAAAAGGAAGAATTTAATAA
Source organism: Bathynomus jamesi (assembly GCA_023014485.1). Taxonomy (NCBI): domain Eukaryota; kingdom Metazoa; phylum Arthropoda; class Malacostraca; order Isopoda; family Cirolanidae; genus Bathynomus; species Bathynomus jamesi. The sequence continues at coordinate 414,813 of JAJOZX010000821.1, read as the reverse complement.
ATTAGAAGAAATGCAGAGGCATTTCACAGCAAAGATTGATGGCTACAAAGCAGTCAACTACTGGGAAAGACTACGTAAACTAAATCTGTACTCCCTGTAAAGAAGAAGAGAAAGGTATACCATAATCTACATATGGAAAATGATCGAAAACCTGGTACCAAACTTCAAACTAAAACCAATTACCATCTAAACAACGCTGGAAAGTAGGAAAGGTAGAATGTGTAGTGTTCCCACATTAAAGGCCCCGACAAGGGACCTCCTCAACACTGAAGGAAAATAGCTTGGTTATCAAGGGGCCAAGACTTTTTAACCAGCTTCCAAAGGACCTCAGAAACGTTACAGGGGTCAAAGTTGAAGTGTTCAAGAGAAGGCTAGATGCCTGGCTCAGGATGGTACCAGATGAGCCGGGTGTACCTGGCTATATACGGTGGAGAGCACAAGAGAGCAACTCGCTCCTCCACCAAGCCAGGCCCAGAGGCGGGGCCACCAACTTGACCTTTGGTTGAAGAGAGACCGACGCACGGAACATCAACGAGGTTATATATATATATATATATATATATATATATAATAGAGAGAGAGAGAGAGAGAGAGAGAGAGAGAGAGAGAGAAAATAAAGGTTTATGTGAAACTATATATAGTTTAGAATTCAATTAAATTTAAGGTGGAACTTTATAATTTTCTCGTCTTCTTAATGCCTTGCATGACTGCGGCCGGAGGAAGGAAGGAAGGAAGGAAGGAAAGAAGAAGCAGTCTTTTCTCCCGTCCTGCTGGCCTTCAGGGAGGACGTGAGTATACTCCTTAGCTGTCTCCTGAAAAACTGTTGGTATTCCGTGTTTGATATATATATATATATGTATATGTATATACAGAGTAATTTTTGATGGTTGTGTCTGTTGACATCCTTGTGGGAATAAGAAAGGGTGTTGCAAAAGTTGTGGTGTTTTTGCAGGACTGCAGGATTTTTCGCAAACTTCTTTTGAGGAGTGTTCACAGAAATTCGCAATTTCGCTAATCTACTTCAGGTTGATGGGAGTGTACAGAACATCAACATCGATTTTAGAATTATTTAGCTGACGTCTGACGTTGCGAACGACATAAGCAAACAAACGCGACGCCACACACCGAGTGCAGCGCTACAAAAGAAGATTTGACTTTCTCAGACACCAGGCAAATTCTCGAGATAACAATAATATGACGTCATGATAAAATTATGAATACGACATTGCAACTTACAAACCCGATTTTCAAGTTCTCTTTTTGAACAAACCATACTAAATTTACGTTTTTTTTAGAAAAATATAGTCGTTTTAAAATGTGATAAACGTTAAAAGCACTCTACAGCTGTATGCAGCATCTGTATTTAATAATGAAATTATACTCAGCAACAGTATGTAACTTTGTATATATTTGTAAAGAAATAAAATAAATTTTAAAAACACGACTCTTGAAACACTCCTCAGATCCGGGGTTCAGATATCTGTTTCCTTTCTTTTCATCCTTCCACTGCTGTTCAATCCTCTCCATATAATTATAGGATATTTTCAATTACTCTCGTGATAACCTTAACACAGTTCGAAAACCATTGCCTTATTTGGTATTTCTACAGTAGGTTCTAAGAACATTTTACGTTCGTTTATAAATTTACAAGACTGATACTGCTAAAAAAAGTAATTCAAACTACTGAATTTTCTTTTCATCTGCAAATTTTTAAATGCTTCATATTAATAAACATAATGCAGAAAACTACCTTTTCTAAGACATTTCATTTGTGGTGTTATGCTACGATGTTTCTTATGAAGTAAAATGGCACTTATTTCCATACACTAAATGAAATTAAGGATAAAAGCTTTTGCAGTTACACTTTATTTCATTTCACTCCGACTCACTTTCGTCTCGATTCCGAGTTACTTTTCGTTTTTTTTTTCTTACCAAATTTCTGCTTCCTCGGGCTAACCGAGAGTCGATTTTTGGGTCTTTGTTAGCCTTCAGTTCCGTAGTCTGTTCTATAAGCTTTAATTTATAAAATTCAGTTGTCTTAATGACTACTGTATATGAGGCCACAACCTTTCTGAAATGACAGCATTTCATGACAACACATTCCTACAAAGTTTCTAACAGTTAATTTTATTCACCAACGAAAGTCATCGACCGAAGAAATTTTCAATAAATATTTGAATATCGCCAACATGAAATATCATCATTATATACAACGACATTTATAAGTATTTTTACAGAGAAATATTTCAGTTATACGCGTCCTTTTCTTTTGTACCATTCATAAAAAGTTTACCATTCATTTGAAAAAGTTAACAAATAAAATAATTAGTTCAACTCCAACATATAACGTAAAACATCAGAGAATTTGAGGAAAATAAAAAAAAATTTAAAATGCAAAAGTTTTCATACATTTACTTTCAAAATTATTTAATACGAATAATTTGTCTGTCCATCTTTTGTTTGAATGACTTCAATAATTCGTTTTGGGTATTTTTCTACAAGGTTTCAACATCTCTCAGATTTCTAAAGAAAATTGTTGCAATTCATTCATATTTGAAGGGTTCTCTTGCGGAAAGCTTTTTTCAAATCAAACCATAAATTCTCAATTAAACTGAGATCTGGGCTTTGACTGGGACACTCGAGAAGCATCTTTTGTTGAAGCCATTTCATGATGCTATTACTTTTACGTTTTGGATCATTATCTTGCATTACCCAATTGCGATCCATTTGCAACTCCCGAACTGAAGGCAATACGTTGTCTTCTAAAATTTCCTGATATTTCTTCGAATTCAAGATTCCATTGATGACAACAATCTTTCTTGGACCAGAAGCACTAAAGCATCCCCAAAGAAGCAAACTATCACCACTGAGTTTAACTGTAGGAAGAGTTTATTTTTTCCACGAATGCTGTACATATTTGATTTTTGCCAAACATACCGTTGTTCGTTGTTTACGAATAATTCAATTTTGGACTCGTCTGTCCAGACAACTTTCTTCCAGAATGCAAATCCATCATTTTGATCTTTGGCGTACTTTAAACGGACTTCTTTGGGCGCATTTCGTAGCAGAGAATTTTTTCGTGCAACTTTCCCATGCATACCATTCGTTATCGATGCATGACGTGCAGTAGAGAAATGGACATCCATCTTTGACAGTCTTAATGTTTGCCAAATATCACTTGCAGTAACTCGAGGATTCGCAGCAGCCATTCTTTCAATCTGTCTACATAGGTGTACGTTCTGAAATCTTGCAAGATCATCCACACCTTGGTAGAGTTTTGATTGTTCTAAAGCCTTCCCATTTCTTTATAACTACAGTAACCGTCGTAGATGGAATTCGAAGTCCTTCTCCTATCTTCCTATAACTCTTTCCAGACTTGTATGCAGCAATAACAGATCTCTTAAGATCTGTAGACAGCTTTTACAACTACGACCCATTGATACTAACGGCTTGTACGGTCATCCATCTTCCATGAAGATTTACATAGAAAATGCTATAATTCAGAATTGCCAACAGCCTCTAATCAATAAACAGCTAACTACTGATAAACATTTTGAATTCTTCAAGCCTAAAATGAACACACAAAGTATTAAATAATTTTGTAAATAAATGTACAGAAACTTTTGCATTTTAGCTTATTTTATTTTCCTCAAATTCTTTGGTGTTTTATATTATATGTTGGAGTTAAACTAATATTTTTGTTTCATAACTCCTATAAATGGTACAAAAGATAAGGACGAATATAACTGAAATATTTCTCTGTACGAATACTGATGAGAGCCATTGTACATACGTTTGAGTAAAAAATAAGTGTTTTTTCGTGTTGAGTGTATATAATAAATAAATAAATAAATAAATAAATATTATTCTAAACTAAATACAGGTCTGCATACGGACGGTTTGCGATTGCTGATACTTGTGGTTTTTGGCCCACTTTGTGGAGAGCAAGCCTGAGTGCAGTACGAGTGTGACTGTGATTGATACAGGTAAAATTGTGCTGCCTTAGGGAGGAAGCACTTGTGGTGCAGCTTCCTCCTGAAGAATCATGCACCAATGACTGATAATAACTCGGAGTGTCTGCAACACAAACTAACGAAAATTGCAATCAAGTGAATATGGATATAGATGTTCATTGAACTAGAGTAACACAGAGCATTGTTGCTTGCAATTGGCGATGACGCACGTACGAAAGCTTCGCCACTACTTTGACCCCCTATTTGCTTGGATGCTACTGCGAGATGCTCGTACTCTGAAATGAGCGTATGGGCGGAATGGTCGTCTATGTTAAAAAAATGTTTAACTCTTCACTGTCGCATTTAAACTGTTAATGCATTGATGATTTTATATATATACTAGCTGAGGTACCCGGCGTTGCCGGGGATAAATTTCACATTGCTGTTGCATGTCGTTCACGGTCAACTTCAAGGCTTGATTGTCTTTCTTGGGGTGTTTCTTTTGCTCTGGAGCTGCTACAGTTGCATGTCGTTCACGGTCAACTTCAAGGCTTGATTGTCTTTCTTGGGGTGTTTCTTTTGCTCTGGTAGCTGCTACACTTTCTCAGACAGCTTCAAGACGTCATTGTCTTTCTTGGAGGTTTTCTCTTGCTCTGGCTGTTGCATGTCGTTCACGGTCAACTTCAAGGCGTGATTGTCTTTCTTGTGAGCTTTCCTGCTTCCGGGCTTCTTTATTTTTTCTGGCTGCTGATGTAGATCTGCCCAAACTTGCCCGTTTCTTTGGTGGCATGGTAAAGTTGTTGGGATTTTCAAAAACTACAAAAAGACATTGCCAAATTAACTTCCTGTAACTATTCGCACAGACAAACAGACAGGCTGACCGACTCTGTGCTGACATTCTTCATCCCATAAGAGGTTCCCGTGCCAAATTTGGTAGCTCTAGGTCAAACGATTTGAAGTCGTCCTAAAAAACAATTATATGTGAAGCTCAAGATTTTCATGACTGTGTTCTTTTCTATAATTTACCAAATAATTAGTCATGAAAATGTTAAGATTCAGAAATCTTGACACAATGTGAAGCTCAAAATTTTCACCGCTGCGTTCTTTTCTGTAGTTTAATCGCGGTGCTGGGGCCTCGGGTACAGTAATTTTAATTATTTAATTTAAAAACATTCTTCATCCCATAAGAGGTTCCCGTGCCAAATTTGGTAGCTCTAGGTCAAATGGTTTGCGCTTGCATAAAGGACAGACAAACAGACAGGCGAAAAAAAAAAATAAATAAAAAAAAATAAAATATATATATATATATATATATATATAGTATAGTGTGTATATATAGAACATCGCGCATGAAAACACATAATTTTGCATAATGCATCACATAAAACAGCTGTGAACGCGAAAGGGCTGTGTTCCCACGGGTGTTGATATTACGCGCCAGCTTGGCTGTGTCAACTTTTGTTTTTTCGTACCATAATACTCGAGATCCCAAATTCAAATTTTGGTGGGTTAATTTTGTATATACTCTCTGTATACTCTCTCTCTCTCTCTCTCTCTCTGTATATATATATATATATATATACACACACACAGTATATATATATATATATATATATATATATATATATATATATATATATATATAAATATATATATATATATATATATATATAGGGTGTGACCGTTGGCCTCCAAAAATCAAAAAATGGTCCTACAATGCTGTTCAAAATTTAGTGTTGTGTATTTATCTAGGAAACACCCCTGTAAATTTTCTTGGAGATCGGTGCATATTTGAGCTAGCACCGTCGTACCAGCAAGTATTGCTATTTCAGCTTATGAACTTCATAAATAAGTGTGAAAATAGCACATTTTATCAGATTTTCATTTCCGGGTCTGGAACGCTGACCCACAAATTTTCCACGTATTATTTTATTGCATATAATTTTAATGATGCTCTTTTCTTTTCCCTTGACAGTGATTTGATGTTGTGAATAGAGAATTTAATCATGGATACACGGCAAGATGATGAGTATGTCAGAATGTTATTGGGCACCGTACCCCGAGAAGAAGAAAAGGAAATAAAGGGCTGCAAACTGTCAACTAATAGGCAGGTCTTACTATGTCTGTTAGCAAGCCTTCGGGATATGCATTAGGACCAGGCTTTATCTGCCACCATTGACAATGTGCTTTTGCATTACCGGAAGGCGAATGTCCCGACCATTACAGGCAGGAACAATATTGGCCGAGTGATTAAAACTTACTATGACAAAGACTACATGATGCTTATGAAAAAGAATGAGGATAGAAGACGGGCTGATGATCCTGGAATTATGAAGTTTAAATCAGAATTGAGCCTGACGATGAAATTTTATAAGAACACAGTGTTGAAAGACATGGCGGCTGCGAAAAAGGGGAAAACTCAGGCCGAACAAGATGCCATCGATACTGACATACTCTTTATGAAAAGCATGCTAAGTGACAGAGAAGCTACCTACTCTGGGGTAAACAAAGTACTCACAAAAAAGGTTCAGAAGCGACAGAAAAGGCAGATGCGAGAAGAGAAGCGACAAGAGAGAGAGCAATGTGATCATGCTGAGAATGTACAGGCTGATATTGATTCACCTATTAGCTCTGATGAGGACGATGACATTGATGAGGCCAGCACTGCTGAACCAAAGAGAAAACATCGGAGAACATTGAAAGAGGGAGTTTCAATTTTTGTGCCCCATGATATTCTGAAGTCGGCAGAACTTGTTTCATGCAGTGTTCGAAACAACATCTCGCCGACCCAGCTGAGTGCAATTGTGTACTCCCTTGTATCTGCATGTGGTGGAGATACATCAAAGCTGAGTCTAAATGCAAGGACGGCCCACCGATACCGAGCTTCCATCGTGTCAGAAATAAGTTTAAAAATCATGGATGAATGGCAACCATCAGACAAAGTACTGGTGCACTGGGATGGTAAACTTATGGACACGCTGGATTCCAAAGGCACTGATGACCGCCTGCCCATTCTTGTGTCTGGTGTCAATGGCACAAAGCTTCTTGGAGTCCCACCTCTTCCGCATTTGACTCAAAAAGCTGGCCTGGTTCAAGGAGACTTGATATCAACAGCAACCAAACAACTTCTGGTCGATTGGGAGTGTGAACAGAATGTCGTTGGTATGGTTTTCGACACAACTTCATCCAATACAGGTAAACCTATTTCAAACATCAGCGTGAATTTATCACGACATTAATACCAAAATACAGTGAATGATTTAACAGAAATCTGCAAAAAGCACGTGCCTGAAATGGTGGCCTTAAACTACAATTACATTTTTTTTTCAGGACAAAAAACAGCTGCTTGCGTCTCCCTCCAAAAGGAATTAGAGCGTGCCGTATTCTGGTGCGCCTGTCGCAGGCATGTGGGCGAAGTCATCCTAGGTGTTTGCTGGGATTGCTTGAAAGTGGAGGGCTCTTCAAGTCCAAACATAATGGTTTTCCAGAGGTGAGTCATAAGCTTTACAAAATAACAAGGAATATTATTATCTAATGAACAAATTTAGTGGAATTTCTTTTATTAGACTTATAAGATATACTAACACCAATCAAATGATCGATCATATCAATCTTAATACCCCTAAAACAATATTATAGATTAGTACGAAATACAATAATCCCAATAATTGCATTTCTAGGTTCAAGAACCATTTCTCTCAACTGGCGTACAATGAAAAAAAGAATATACTACCCCGCAATGCCTGGAGTGTTTGAGGAGCGCCAGCAGGAGATGGCTGACTTCTTCCGTGAATCTCTAGCCCAACCATTTACACGTGGCGACTACAAGGAGCTGGTAGAGCTTTGTCTGCTGCTTGTAACTAAAGGATCCGAGCCAGTGAACTTCACAATGGTCTACCCCGGCGCACTTCACAAAGCAAGGTGGATGGCTAAACTGCTCTATACCCTCAAGATTGTTCTTTTGTCAGGCCAGATCAAAGAGCAGTTTCCCAAAGCCGAGGTTGTGACTAAAAGTCAAATCAGCAAGTTAGAACGGTTTGCTGTGTTCACAGTCGCTGTTTATGTCCCATGGTGGATTGTTTGCCCCGTTCCAGCAAGTGCGCCACTGAATGACTTGAATTTGGTCGAAACCTTGGCTGAATTTGCCCCATATGACGCCACAATAGTTGACAAAGCACGTGTGGCACTCGATAGACACACTTGGCACCTAACTGAGGAGTTGGCCCCCACTGGCTTTGTTCTCGTCCCAAGTACAAGAAAGGACAAAAGAGGAGATGAGGAAGGCCCTTCTTTGCCATGAAGACACTGAAGTTACTAAGAGAGTGGGGCTCAATCATGGGGGCTATGGAAAGCCATATCTTCCCCCTGTCCCAGAAAGTGGCACTGCCCTGGTGGACCTAATTGGGCCTGACTCAAGCCGGTTCTTCACCATTTTAGGCATGCCCTATCAGTTTCTCCACAGTCCAGCCAGTGAATGGGCGGATCATGACGACTACCTGAACATGAAACGGGTTGTGGACAAGCTTCAGGTCGTCAATGAGGCTGCAGAGCGTGGTGTAAAACTTTGCCATGACTTTCTTAATGTTGCCAGGGATGAGGAGCGCTTTCAAGAAGTCCTTCAAGTAGTTGAAAATGACAGACTCCGCGTTCCTAATCAGCGCAAACGATCATCTGTTTCCGAACAGAAATCATGGTTTCTTGCTCTAGAGAAATAATACCTTGTGAATATATGATAAAACCCCTTAATGTACCATGAGAGAATAAGAATGATTAACTTTTTTGTGTTAGTGATAACAGCTTTTAATTAAGACAGGCAAATGATTTGTGTTAATATCCCTTATGATGGTTGTGTAATCTCATATATAGGCGCGTATGCCGTATAAGCAAAATCGCTATTTTTCAAATTGCTGGTGCTCACTCGAATATGCATGAATCTTCAAACAATTGCACGTGGGTATTACTTATGTCAATATGCAACACCAAAATTTTGAACAGCATTGTAGGACAAAGTTGGGGCAACTGTCACACCCTAATATATATATATATATAATATATATATACGATGGACACTCAATTTATTTTTCCCCACCTTTTTTTTTTCTTTCCAAGTTTCCTTGTAAGTTCCAGAAATTTTGTACACAAGTAGTTACATACCTCTTCTACAAGTTTTTATTTTTCCACATAGTCTCCATCCTTTTCTACGGCTTTCCTTCACCTCGAAACAAGGGCCTTTACTCCTTGCTGGTAAAAGTCCGCTGGGTTCTGCTGGTGCCACCTCTTAACCTCCTCAACAACCTCATCGTCACTCTGAAACTTTCTTCCACGAATAGCATCCTTCATTGGCCCAAACAAATGGAAGTCTGAAGGTGCCAGATCCGGGCTGTATGGTGGGTGGGGTAACACAGTCAAGGGCATTTTTTTGATGGCCTCTCTTGTTTACAAACTGTTGTGTGGTCTTGCGTTATCGTGCAAAAGAAGGACGTCTTCCAGTTTTCTTTCCGGTCGAACTCGCTTTATACGTCTCTGGGGTCTCTGTAGAGTAGCAATATATGCCTCTGAGTTGATTGTTTGTCCTTTCTTCATAATGTCCACCAGAATTACCCCTTTCATGTCCCAGAAGATGGTGGCCATAACCTTTCCTGCAGAGGGAGCCATTTTGAACTTTTTCTTGCGTGGAGAGTATGCGTGATGCCACTCCATGGATTGGCGTTTTGTTTCAGGTTCAAAGTGGTGTACCCAAGTCTCATCCCCTGTCACAGTTCATGAAAGGAAGTCATCCCCTTCTGTCTCGTATCGAACCAACGACTCAGAAGCAATTTCTTTTCATTGGGCTTTGTGATCTTCAGTCAGTTCGCAAGGAACAAACCGTGAACACACTTTTGAGTATCCCAGTTGCTGAATTATCGTATTCACACTTCCTTCACTAATTCCTAGCTCCAGTGATAGCTCCTTGTATGTGACGCGTCAATTTGATCGAATGATGCTGTTAGCACGTTGCACAGTGTGAGATGTCACAGCCGATGCCGGACGACCGCTGCGTGGCTCATCGTCGAGGCTGGCTCTCCCTCTCTCTCCGATGATCTCACGCGTTTAGACCAGCGTCCAACTGTGCTTCGATCAACAACATCATCTCCGTAAACGTTTTGTAGACGTTTGTGAATATTTCCAACTGTTTCGTTCTCTGCGGGTAAGAACTCGATAACAGCTCTCTGTTTACGACGCACATCACTGTCAGACGCCATTTTCGAAACTGCGTTAACCATCGGTTTTATAGAAGGGCGTTTAAAAGCGTTTTTATACAAGGAGGGGAGGTTGAAACTGGAAAAGTCCGGTTATGTGAAGTGCAGAAAGTTCAAACTTACGGCCCAAAAGACATTTCAGCCCCATGGCCTATTATTTAGCTAAGGAAAAATGGTGGGGCACAATATATTGAGTGCCACTAGTGTGTATATATATACATATACACAATTCCTCTTGGCACTATAATAATAATAATAATAATAATATAATAGTATTATTATTATTATTATTATTATTATTATTATTATTATTATTTGTTAATGTTAAGTTAATGGTTGCTTTCATTAATTGATGATGAGGTCACCAGGTCTTTTGCAGACCTAACAATGATATTAATTAGCTTCATTGATAGAGTGAGTTTTCTTCCTTTATTAAACAAAATAAAGGAGTTATGAATGAGACAAAATAAAAGTTGCAGTGTTTAATACAGGTTCAGTTGAAATGAATTAATGTGCACTTGAACTTCAGTATTATAATAACGCGCGAAGTAATGATTCGTCTTTATATAGTGTTAGGTGAATGACACCAGGCGAATGAGGGCCTGTTCACGTTGTTACATGGTAGGATGTCTCGTGTCACTGTGGATGCTCTTCAGAGGAGAGAAATCGAGGTGGGTGTCGTGCCCCGGAGTCCTTATAACGAGGTTATAAGGACTCTCTTGATGGCACCTCTTCGCGGTGAGAGTCCGGCTCTGCTGTGGTGATGGAATTCGTCCACAGTACTAACGTCATCACCCATCTTCTTCATAGGAGATTCTACCCCACAGTAGTGCTTTCCTAGCGTGTCGGCCATGAGACGTTTAGCCCGTCGTGCTGCGGTCGGCGGGGCTGCGGGGGCCGGGGATGGAGGGCAACTCGCCAGTAGGCAACCATGTGCGCGTTACACCCACACCTGTCGAAAACGGGTGGCGTCGGGAGGGGCGCGGAGCGCCCCGGTCATCTTGCTTCGGGGGCTCGTCGCTCGCCGGTATGCAACCACGGGCGCTGTACTCCCGCCACTACGAAAACGGGCGGCGTCCTCCCGGAGGAGGCGGTCGACGTAGTAACGCCGAGCGTCCTAACAACAATCACGTTGAGGTACTACGCTCTCGTCAAATACGAAGACGTAGGGAGTAGAGTATGGTCCAGAGGCTGTGGGGCGCGGAAAAGAGGGAGAGCTGCGTCCATGGTCCTGGACGGCTCCTACTGGCAATCCGACCCAGTCGTGACGGAAGCGAAGACTACATTCTGACGAGGTGTATTCGGCGCCCCCTCCGTTCGCGATCCGCGCCAGCCGGTTCATGAGCGGCCCTTGTGGCACCTCATTGAGCCGGTCACATCGGCCGAGGTCGAATGGGCTTCCAAGAATATGAAGGACGGGGCACCGGGCCCTGACGGGGTGACTCTGGGGAGCGTGAGGGGTTACAGTAAGGAGGCGGTTGCTGTGGCCTTTAAGTACTTTCTGGCGGATGGAGATCTTCCGGGCCGCTTACAGGAAGCCCGGACGGTTCTCATTCCGATAAAAGGCCGCCCCTGAGGGACCAGGTGACTTCCGCCCAATCACGATGAACTCTGTGATCGTGCATTGTTTTCATAAGATCCTAGCCCACAGGTACGACGACGCGCGGTTGCTTAGCTCGACAGCGGGGCTTCGTGCACGCAGATGGCTGTGCTGAGAACTGCTTGGTCCTCCAAACTGTCATCGCCCAGGCCAAAGCCTGGGCCACCCTTTGCACGGGGCGTTCGTAGACTTGGCTAAAGCCTTCGATAGTTTCTCTCACGAGAGCATTCTTGGAGCTTTACTGATGCTCGGCGTGCCAGCGCCTCTTGTCAACTACGTGGTTGCAACTTATCAAGGGGCAGCCACGTGATTGATGGGGGAACGTCTTCCGGTTCCGAGGGCGTGCGGCAGGGGAAACCGCTGTCCCACTTGGTGTTCAGTGCAGTTCTCGAGTGATCACTTGGACAGCTTAGCGATGCTGTTGGAGCCCCACTGGGGGATCAGCGGGTGAGCCACCTCGCCTTTGCGGACGACGTGGTTCTTCTGAGTACGTCTCCGATCGGCTTACATTCCGTTTTGGACTGTTATGCCACGGAGACGGAAAAGACTGGTCTCCGCCCGAATAGCGCAAAATCCGCCACCCTCTCCATCCTGCGCTTTGCTGTAGGTGGCACGGCCATTCCTGCACTGAAGGTTGGTGACTTTTATCGGTATTTAGGCGTAGATATCGGTATGATTGGGTCCAAGTCGAGAGCCCTCACCTAAGTCCGTGAGTGGCTGAATCGGGTCTCGACTGCTCCGCTCACCCCGCAGCAGAAGCTCTGGGTCCTTAGATGTAAGGTGATACCGGGGATCACGCACGACTTGGTTCTTAGCCATGTCCGCGCCGGCACCCTGGTGGCACTGGACCGCCTGATTCGAGGTCGAGTACGGGAGTGGCTCCATCTCCCGAAAGTTGTCCCACTCACCTTTCTTTACGCGGTTGTGGCTAACAGGGGTCTCGGTCTGCCGTCTCTGCGTTATCGAATTTCGATAATGAAGACCAAACGGATCAGCGGCTTGGTTCACAGCACTGATCCGGTCGCCAGGGTTGTTTCCGTGCATCCCCTGGGAGGTCGTCTCATTGCGGCGTGTCCTCCCGCCAGACTTGGGGGCCTGGCTCTGCGAACAACTAGAGATTAACGAAGGACTACGCTTAGTACTGGCCGCAACTGTGGACGGTCGAAGGCTGGCGGGCGCGTGTCAACAGGTCGGCAACGTCTCCCCCATAGTTGGATAAACAACGGCATACGACTTATGGAGGGCGGTGTTTTCATCGACGCCCTCCAACGAGGCAGAGAAGGATAAGCGGTCGGTGGGGCCCCCATCATGTGAGTTTGGGTGTCGTGTGGGTGATAGCTTAGGCCACATTCTGCAGGGCTACTGCGGTAGCCACCGTCTCCCCGTCGAACAGCACGACCGGGTGGTAAGATTGGCAGAGGAAGCTCTCCGTGGTTTTGGCCCCACGGTTGTATTGTAGTCGAACCCGACATCCCCACTCCGGCGGGCATTCGGCGTCCTGACCTGGTGGTGTCACGCAACAATAAAGTTACCATCATGAACGCCCAGATCATAGCGGACGCTTGCGGCACAACCCTTGAAGAGGTTCACCTACGGAAGGTTCACCGTTACGACGAGCCGGCCGTTAGGCAACAGGCCCTCGGTTGGGCACGACAGCAGAATGAGGATTGCCAATTTGCCAGGGTGGCGTCACTAACTATCTCGTGGCGTGGTTTGGTTTACGCCGGCTCTCTACAAGACCTTAAGGCCCTTGGCCTTGGAGCCGGCGTCATGAAGCTCGTTGTCGTCAGGAGCCTTGAGGGATCGGTTTACACCTGGTGGTATCGGAAGCGGCGTGGCATGAGGTGTGGGAGGAGGTGGGGCGGCCCCCAAACCTGGGCCCTTAGTCCTCGGGGGAAGAGGGTTTAACCCCGATCCCGGATCGGTCTGAAGCTCTAGACCGAGGTTCGGTAGGGGGCGCAGCCTCGCGTAGGACTGCTACAGCAAATGTGATCTAAGCTTCGGCCCTCTATAATGATCCTTTGATGGCTTACATGTTATAGCCTAGTATGCCGGAGCTTACCCACTCGTGGGTATTCCTGGTAGCTGCTGGATTACCATGTAGTGTGCCTTGTAATAGAGCGCCACAATTAAAAAAAAAGAAACAAACAAGGCAGAGGAATGCTTGATGGAATTGTCGCGATGTGACGTCATCTTGGTCGTGGCTGTTTGGATGGAACAGCGGGTCTAGTATAAAGTGGTAATCGCGAAAGTATTTGAGGCCGTCTCCGTCGCTACAGTTGTCCTCCCCCAGAGAGCGAAGTGAACGATAAAAAATAGCGAGCTTGTGAAGTAAAGATCTTGCAGACGCTCGCTCAAAGGGACGTGGCATGAGGGAGGGTGCTGAGATGGGGGAAATGGGGGAGTCTGTGGAGCGTGAGGATGGTACACGGCGGTGTCCACAGAGGATGGGGACTTAGGGTACCGTAGGAACGCAAAATGGATGGGAAGAAAAGGAGACGATGAGAAAGGGGTAAGGGGAACTGTATTGAGTTCACAAGCGGTGCCCAAGGCTCGTTGCATGGCAATGCTCCTCGACGAATGTACTCCTGCCGAAGGGGAAAGAAAAAGCGTCGTTCGCAGTAAAAGATGGGCATTCCACGAAAAGATGCAAGCAGAGAGTGGAGAAGGCAGGAGACCGCCACCCTAAGCCAGTTTGATGTTCTCTGTGCTTGCAAGGCGTCTGGTTGCGTGGATGCGTGCGTGCTTGTTTGCTTGAGTGCGTGTGTGCTTGTTTGCTTGAAGAATGCTTTTTAAGACTTTCCGTAGGAGTGGGAGAAAACACACGTTGTGCTGAAGGAATGTCCTCGCTGGTAGAATAGAGGGCGTCGTCAAAACAGCTTGCCAAATATTATTCAACGGTCCTTTTTCGACCAATGTACGGGAAATCATTTGGAGGACTACTGTAGCGACGAGAACGTCTTCGGATGCTTTTGTTATTTCCACACAACCACCACGAAGATGGGGCAGGACTACTGTAGCGACCGAGATGACTTCAAATTCTTTCGCGATTACCACTTTACACCAGACCCGCTGTTCGATCGACACGGCCACGACCAAGATGACGTCACATCGCGACAATTCCCTCAAGCATTCCTCTGTCTTGCCTCACACCTCTTCCTCGTTATAAGGACACCTCGACTTCTCTCCTCTGAAGAGAGTCCTCAGTGACACGAGAGATTCCACCATGTAACAGCGTGAACAGGCCCTCATTGGCCTGGCATTCACCTAACTTTATATAAAGACTAATTATTACTTATACAGCGGGTCTAGTATAAAGTGGTAATCGCGAAAGTATTTGAGGCCGTCTCCGTCGCTACAGTTGTCCTCCCCCAGAGAGCGAAGTGAACGATAAAAAATAGCGAGCTTGTGAAGCAAGCGATAAAATAACTTCGTTCTGAGAAGGAGTAAAGATCTTGCAGACGCTCGCTCAAAGGGACGTGGCACGAGGGAGGGTGCTGAGATGGGGGAAATGGGGGAGTCTGTGGAGCGTGAGGATGGTACACGGCGGTGTCCACAGAGGATGGGGACTTAGGGTACCGTAGGAACGCAAAATGGATGGGGAGAAAGGAGACGATGAGAAAGGGGTAAGGGGAACTGTATTGAGTTCACAAGCGGTGCCCAAGGCTCGTTGCATGGCAATGCTCCTCGACGAATGTACTCCTGCCGAAGGGGAAAGAAAAAGCGTCGTTCGCAGTAAAAGATGGGCATTCCACGAAAAGATGCAAGCAGAGAGTGGAGAAGGCAGGAGACCGCCACCCTAAGCCAGTTTGATGTTCTCTGTGCTTGCAAGGCGTCTGGTTGCGTGGATGCGTGCGTGCTTGTTTGCTTGAGTGCGTGTGTGCTTGTTTGCTTGAAGAATGCTTTTTAAGACTTTCCGTAGGAGTGGGAGAAAACACACGTTGTGCTGAAGGAATGTGCTCGCTGGTAGAATAGAGGGCGTCGTCAAAACAGCTTGCCAAATATTATTCAACGGTCCTTTTTCGACCAATGTACGGGAAATCATTTGGAGGACTACTGTAGCGACGAGAACGTCTTCGGATGCTTTTGTTATTTCCACACAACCACCACGAAGATGGGGCAGGACTACTGTAGCGACGGAGATGACTTCAAATTCTTTCGCGATTACCACTTTACACCAGACCCGCTGTTCGATCGACACGGCCACGACCAAGATGACGTCACATCGCGACAATTCCCTCAAGCATTCCTCTGTCTTGCCTCACACCTCTTCCTCGTTATAAGGACACCTCGACTTCTCTCCTCTGAAGAGAGTCCTCAGTGACACGAGAGATTCCACCATGTAACAGCGTGAACAGGCCCTCATTGGCCTGGCATTCACCTAACTTTATATAAAGACTAATTATTACTTCGCGCGTGATTATAATATTGAAGTCATTATTGAAGTACATATTAATTCATTTCAAATGAACCTGTAATCAACACTGCAACTTTTTATTATTATTATTATTATTATTATTATTATAGAGCAACGAGGTACTATATATATACTGTATGCCTCAGTGCTGTAGTGGTTAACGTCGCTAACTACGAATCCATCGGCACCGGGATCGAGTCCCGGTGACGGCATCAGGCGCGCAGCAAACCCAACTGTTCATATTTCCACACAATAATGTAGTGTACAACTCTTTTCTTTATTATTTGTTTGACTTTTTACTTATTTGCCTTTTTACTTATCACTCTTTACTCTAGTCTCACTCTTTACTCTCGTTTTCTCTTTGCGTCTTTATACGGACGCGGGCAGACGGGTAGCCTGATAGCGTGGCCTCCATTAAGATTTTGAACAGCAAAGGAACCGGGATAAATTACATACTATTATTACTATTTACTGATTTTTATTTACACCGAGACAGTTTGAACAAACGGGATAAAGCGAGTGCGGATCCATCGTTAACCTTTGATTCGCGGAGAGAGAGAGAATTAAATATTTTAAATTCACAATAACATACTAATAACGAAAACCACCTAACTAGGACACACCTCATCCAAGGACTGAATTGGGGCATCCTTCCTTCATTCGGCCCATTTCAGTGTTGCCATCTAGTATTTTATATTCTTAATTTCAAACAAAACATTATTAATTTCTTATTTACGTACAAACCATCATTAAATTCTTATTAGACATTATCTTCTTCATTAAAAAAATACCTATACACGACAATAAAAAAATTGGTTGATAGATAAATGGGTATCCTAGGTAGCGTAGTAGTTAAGACGCTGGGCTGGTGGTGGGGCGTAGTTCGGATTCCATGCTAAACTGTAGGTCGAAGGTGAAGTGACAAGCTTGATCTTTGTCAGAATGAACAATTCGGGTGAAAGCTAAACCAAGGTTTATGTATATATATATATATATATATATATACATTTAGGATAAAAACGAAGACGTAGAGCAAGAAAGTCATTATATTTGGCTGCAGCCGACGTTTCGGGCAACTCTACCCATTTTCAAGGCCTAATAAAATAAAAGGCTAAAATTAATGCATGACAAAAAAAAAATAAAAAATTATACGAATGTCAAAAACAAACTAATTCATAGCACAGAATAAAACCACTTAAAGAATAAAAATTAAAAAGCGTAAAACAAGCATAAGCCAAAAACAAATTAAAAATTATATACATGACAAATAACACATGATAAAAGTAAAACTTTAAAACTAAAAACATTCAAACAAATTAGTTAAAAACTTCACTAATAAAAAGTTAAATGAAAAAACGCAAAAGTGCACGAAAACATACCATGCTCACTTGACATCCTCAAACAACTGAGGCGAAAAGGAGACAGGGTCAAGGGGAAAACAGAAAAATTTAGTTGGTAGGCATTCTAATTAATATAAAGGGGGTAACAGCTGGAATCAATATTTAAGCTGGAATTCAGAAATTTAATGCACAAAGATTCATAAATACGGAGAGAGGACGGACATTTTAATGATTTAAGAATTTTAAAGTTATTAGGTAGATGAACAGGTTTCTAAAATTATTCAGCGATTGGAAGACAAGGTTAACCGTGTTTTGCTTAAGCTTAAACATGATTGTGTTATTAACTCCTCCACTTATGATGAATTGTACGTTTCAGGCTCTTATTTGGGCCTTATGTATGGTCTGCCTAAGGTCCATAAAGTCGGTGTTCCATTGCGCCCAATTTTAGCGTCTTATCCTTTGGCTAATTACAAACTTGCCAAATTTCTTGTCCCATTGTTATCATCATTTACTGTGAACTTGTACAGTGTTAAGGATAGTTTTTCTTTTGTGTCGGAAATTAAGAAGTTTAATATGAATTCTTTGTTTATGACAAGTTTTGATGTATCTTCCCTCTTTACAAATGTCCCCTTGGATGAGACCATTACAATTATTTTAAATAAAGCTTTTCCACAGCCGGACTCACTTTTTCACGGCTTTGGCAGAGCACAGTTTGAGCAGCTTTTGAATTTGGCTGTCAAGGATAACTTTTTAGTTTTCAAGGGGTAGTTTACCGTCAGTTGGATGGAGTGGGGATGGGGAGCCCCTTGGGTCCCGTTTTTGCGAATATCTTCATGTCTCATCTTGAGGAAAGGGCCTTCTGTGAGTGCCCCCCTCACCTTAAGCCGAATTTGTACAGACGTTATGTTGATGACACGTTTGCTTTATTCCAAACGGATAATCAATCAGTTCAGTTTTTAAATTTTTTGAACACACTTCATAAGAATATTATATTTACGCAGGAAAAGGAAGTTCAAGGTTCTATTCCTTTCCTTGATGTTTTGGTTTCCAAATCAGGCTCAACTGTTTTAACTTCTACATACCGGAAGCCTACTTTTACGGGTTTAGGTTTTAATTTTTATAGTTTTTGCGATTTTAATTACAAACTAAGTTCGATTCGCACTTTAGTGCATAGAGCTTATAATATTTGCTCAAACTTTGCTCTGCTTCATAATGAGTTTGAATTCCTTACTGATTTTTTCTTTAAAAATGGTTTTCCACGGGTTCTTGTACAAGGTATTATTGTAAATTACTTAATAATGTTTATTCCCCCAAACTTATCCCAACGTATGATGTTCCTAAGAATTGTAAATATCTTGTTTTACCTGACCTCTACCAATTTAACACTGTTGTGAAAAAGCAATTGTTGAGTGTGGTGAGGAAATTTTATTTTCACACTGATTTTAAGGTTGCTTTTGTGAATAATAATACCCTTGAATGTTTTTTCCGTTGTAAGGACAAAATCCCCCCTGCGATGAACTGTTCTGTCGTTTATTTGTTTACCTGCCCTGGGTGTTCCCAGGGGAACTACGTTGCAGCACAGTTCGTTCTTTGCAGGCAAGATTTTGCTCCCATATGGGTATTAGCCATAGGACTGGGAAAGTTTTATCTAAAAAGGAACAGTCTGCCATTAGAAATCATTCTGTTAAGTGTAAAGTTGATATTTCCGTTAATAACTTTAAAATTCTTAAATCATTAAAATGTCCGTCATCTCTCCGTATTTATGAATCTTTGTGCATTAAATTTCTGAATTCCAGCTTAAATATTGATTCCAGCTGTTACCCCCTTTATATTAATTAGAATGCCTACCAACTAAATTTTTCTGTTTTCCCCTTGACCCTGTCTCCTTTTCGCCTCAGTTGTTTGAGGATGTCAAGTGAGCATGGTATGTTTTCGTGCACTTTTGCGTTTTTTCATTTAACTTTTTATTAGTGAAGTTTTTAACTAATTTGTTTGAATGTTTTTAGTTTTAAAGTTTTACTTTTATCATGTGTTATTTGTCATGTATATAATTTTTAATTTGTTTTTGGCTTATGCTTGTTTTACGCTTTTTAATTTTTATTCTTTAAGTGGTTTTATTCTGTGCTATGAATTAGTTTGTTTTTGACATTCGTATAATTTTTTTATTTTTTTTTTGTCATGCATTAATTTTAGCCTTTTATTTTATTAGGCCTTGAAAATGGGTAGAGTTGCCCGAAACGTCGGCTGCAGCCAAATATAATGACTTTCTTGCTCTACGTCTTCGTTTTTATCCTAAATGTAAAATTACGTCTCCTTAGGAGGGATCCTATTTCATATGTTTATATATATATATATATGATGAATAAAACCACGAAAGAAAGGAAACACAGAATGGTGCTCAAGCGCTTTCGTCTAATGACATCCTCAGGAACACTGAAGTACGGTACATAAAGAGTTACAGCCTATATATAGGTTACAGAAAAAAAAAATAAAAAAAAAAATATATATATATATTTATCTGGAAAGGAAATTAATTATATTGAAAAATGACATAATTGTAAATTATAATTGCACATTTAAATGAAAAGTTCATTATTTCCAGCTCTCGTCCGACGATAATATGATTCATTTCAGAGCATCTAATTATATAATATCAACATTATTCTCACCAATATAAATTTTATTTATACTTATAAAATTAGCATATATATATATATAATATATATATGAAAATTATTTCACGAAAGTAACACGTGAAAAATATTTATGATGAATAAAACCACGAAAGAAAAGGAAACACAGAATGGTGCTCAAGTGCTTTCGTCTAATGACATCCTCAGGAACACTGAAGTACATAGAGTTACAGCCTATTTAGGTTACAGAAAAAAAAAAATATATATATATACAATAAACGGAGAGGTAAAAATAAAAATTAAACATTAAAGGATTGTCAAAAAATATTTAGTACTTCCATTTTTCCCGGTCTTTTTAGGCATCGCTAATGTACTTAAACTTTTGGATATTAATGTAGTATTTTCATATAACAATATTGTGAAAAATATCATTATAAAAAATAGCCCTACTAATAATTCAGGCATTATCTATAAAATTGGTTGAAACAATGTGATTCCTTTTACATAGGTCAGACGGGAAAGGATTTGCACACACGTATAAAACAGCATCAATACTCTGTTAGAAGACGACAGTCGTCCAGTGCCCTTTTTGTCCATTTGTCAGAGTTATCCCACTGTATTGATTGGAATAATGCTTCAGTTTTATTTCACTCTAGCAACATTGTTAATAGAAATATTCTTGAGTCTGCCATATATATACACAATAAATGAAGAGGTAAAAATAAAAATTAAACATTAAAGGACTGTGGGAGGAGCATACAAATTTGTAAGGAAAAACTACCGATTTTTAGCACAAGATCAAATTAATTGGTTCCAACCAATATTATAGATAATTTTAAAAAACTAAAAAAAAAATACCAATTTATACTGGAAATCTCCCCGGGTTTTAGCACTCTGCCCTTTTTGTTTAAGTTCGATGTATATAAAAATAAATTGAAAAATAAAAGTTATTAGAGTAGCATACAAGTTTACCAAAGATTTAGCGTTCTACCCTTATCTAAATCTGTTCTGAAGGATTTCAAAACAACAGGATCGAGTTGAAAAAGACCTTTGCTTATGTTGAAGTTATTTGTAAGTTGGATAATGGCAGACTCAAGAATATTTCTATTAACAATGTTGCTAGAGTGAAATAAAACTGAAGCATTATTCCAATCAATCCTACAGTGGGATAACTCTGACAAATGGACAAAAGGGGCACTGGACGATTGTCCTCTTCTAACAGAATATTGATGCTGTTTTATACGTGTGTGCAAATCCTTTCCCGTATGACCTATGTAAAAGGAATCACATTGTTTACAACCAATTTTATAGATAATGCCTGAATTATTAGTAGGGCTATTTTTTATTATGATATTTTTCACAATATTGTTATATGAAAATACTACATTAATATCCAAAAGTTTAAGTACATTAGCAATGCCTAAAAAGACCGGGAAAAATGAAAGTACTAAAATATTTTTTGACAAAGTATGAGTGTGTGAATAATAACACTCGTACTTTGTCAAAAAATATTTTAGTACTTCCATTTTTCCCGGTCTTTTTAGGCATCGCTAATGTACTTAAACTTTTGGATATTAATGTAGTATTTTCATATAACAATATTGTGAAAAATATCATTATAAAAAATAGCCCTACTAATAATTCAGGCATTATCTATAAAATTGGTTGAAACAATGTGATTCCTTTTACATAGGTCAGACGGGAAAGGATTTGCACACACGTATAAAACAGCATCAATACTCTGTTAGAAGACGACAGTCGTCCAGTGCCCTTTTTGTCCATTTGTCAGAGTTATCCCACTGTATTGATTGGAATAATGCTTCAGTTTTATTTCACTCTAGCAACATTGTTAATAGAAATATTCTTGAGTCTGCCATTCTCCAACTTACAAATAACTTCAACAAAAGCAAAGGTCTTTTTCAACTCGATCCTTTTGTTCTGAATTCCTTCAGAACAGATTTAGATAAGAAGGGTAAAACGCTAAATCTTTGGTAAACTTGTATGCTACTCTAATAACTTTTATGTTTCAATTTATTTTTATATACATCGAACTTAAACAAGAAGGGCAGAGTGCTAAAACCCGGGCAGATTTCCAGTATAAATTTGTATTTTTTTTTTTTTTTTTTATCTATAACATTGGTTGGAAACAATTCATTTGATCTTGTGCTAAAAATCGGTAGTTTTTCCTTACAAATTTGTATGCTCCTCCCACAATCCTTTAATGTTTAATTTTTATTTTTACCTCTCCGTTTATTGTATATATATATTTTTTTTTTTTCTGTAACCTATAAATAGGCTGTAACTCTATGTACTTCAGTGTTCCTGAGGATGTCATTAGACGAAAGCACTTGAGCACCATTCTGTGTTTCCTTTTCTTTCGTGGTTTTATTCATCATAAATATTTTTCACGTGTTACTTTCGTGAAATAATTTTCATATATATATTATATATATATATATGCTAATTTTATAAGTATAAATAAAATTTATATTGGTGAGAATAATGTTGATATTATATAATTAGATGCTCTGAAATGAATCATATTATCGTCGGACGAGAGCTGGAAATAATGAACTTTTCATTTAAATGTGCAATTATAATTTACAATTATGTCATTTTTCAATATAATTAATTTCCTTTCCAGATAAATATAAATGTGATTCATTTGTAGTACTTTAAATCTAATGAAAACCAACATTGCTATTGAAAATGCAAATTTGAGCGTAGAATGAATAGATTTACAGGATTCATATAAACAAAATGGCTTCGTTCGTAGTTTTTTGATTAATTAAATTACGATAATTTGTCGCGCAAATACTTTATGCTTATTCAATTATAAAAAAAATGATTAGAATAAATGGAGAAATTTAATTTTATTTTTGAGATACAATTTAGATGATGTTCCTTCGCTATTTCGATGAAAGGAAAAAATGATTCTGAAAATGTAAAAAAGAAATTATGAGTCGTATTACTAACAACGGATTGTTAAGGAAGGAATCATAATTAAACGTAGTGAATTACCTTAAGGTAATCCTTTTTCTTAAAAGTAAGAGACATTTAAACAGAATACACACACACACACACACACACACACACACATATATATATATATATATATATATCACACATATTGTTATGTACATAAATTGAAATATATGATAATAACAGGAAAAGTAGGGAAATGGATATATAATTTCCTCAGTGAGCGGCGGCAAATCGCTACAGTTCAATGAATATCTTCATCAAAATCAGAGGTCCTCAGCTCAGTACCACAAGGAGCAATATTAGCTCCACTACTCTTCATAATCATGCTAACTGACATAGACGAGGACGTTACCAGAAACAGCACAGTAACATCCTTTACCGATGACACAAAGATCAGTAGAAAAATAAAAAACCCAGAGGATATAGGATCTCTACAAACCGACATGAACAGAATCTACAAGTGGACGGAAGACAACAATATGAAGTTTAACACTGAGAAATTTCAACTGTTACGGTACGGAAAAAAGGAGGACCTAAAATCCATGAAATACTATACCCGAAATGGACAGGAAATTCAGAGAAATTCTGAAGCAAAAGATTTATGAGTTGTAATGACTGATGGTGCGAAATTTGAAACACAAATAAGATAACAGTAAACATAGCAAAGAGAATAACTGGGCAGATACTGAGAACCTTTGAACGAAGGGATAGGAATATAATGATTCCTCTATTGAAAACATTGATTATACACAAGTTGGAATACTGCTCGGTCCTAACATCCCCATGTTAAAATGAAGACATTAGACAGCTGGAAGGGATTCAGAGAAGCTTCACAGCCAACATCAATTGGTGCAAAGATTTACTGGGAAAGGTTACGCGAATTAAACCTATATTTACTGAAAAGGAAAAGAGAGAGATACACCATTAT
The DNA here is from genome assembly GCA_023014485.1 of Bathynomus jamesi. Lineage (NCBI taxonomy): Eukaryota > Metazoa > Arthropoda > Malacostraca > Isopoda > Cirolanidae > Bathynomus > Bathynomus jamesi. The sequence continues at coordinate 390,718 of JAJOZX010000821.1, read as the reverse complement.
TTACACTTGGAAAATAATGGAGAAACTAGTCCGGAATCTTACTCTGAACCCTGTAACCCCCCAAACAACAGTGGAAAGTAGAAAAGGAAGAATGTGTCGTGCTCCCAAATTAAAGGGTAGACAGGGAACATCCTTAACCCTGAAAGAAAATAGTTTCCTTGTGAGAGGACCAAAACTGTTTAACCAGCTGCCCAAAAAACTAAGGAACACGTGTGGTGTTGCGGTGGACATCTTCAAAAGAAGATTAGACGCCTGGTTCAGAACAATCCCCGATGAACCGGGCGTACCTGGCTATGTGAGGTGGAGAGTACAAGAAACCAACTTTCTACTTCACCAGGCCAACTCGAGAGGAGGGTGACAAGCTTGACCTTCGTGAAATGAGGAATCATCACGCGGAACACTTGAAAGGCTGAAAGGTTGTATGGGAATAATGAATCGATGATTAATCGATGATGTAATTAATTCATTACAGGCCGAAATTGGCCACAACGGTTGTCCATGCAAACAGAATTAATTTTTGTGTACAGTAAATACCAAACTGAAAGCGAGGCTCAAACAAAAAATTGTTGTTCGTCATGACACAAAACTAACGAGCCAAAAATGGAGAGGGGCACTTTTGTATAGAAAACTGTTTCGGGTGTAAACGAAACAATTTGAAAAATCTTAAGTACATGACTATTCCCATGTAACTTAGGACGTAAGATAATGAATTCCATTGGTTATTTAATTCTATGCAATTTCAAATAACAAATATGGAGGGGCTAGCTACACAAAATTAAATTAGGAAAAGAAATAAAAAAAATCAATTGTGGAAAAACACGTGATCGTCATTCCTTTCCGTTGGTTCTCGCGCCTCATGCAAAAACAAAGCGGAGAAGGCGCTATAAAATTGAACGTTCATTTATAAAATGGAAACTGCATTCAGGTTTAAATTGTTAGAATCGAAAACATGTTACAATTACATCTTCTTTTCTCAAAGGTTAATAATTCTTAAAAATAGGATGAGTCAATTTAAGAGAATCTTATTTCGGTATGTAAGGAAATCTTACGCCTGGCAGCGCGTGAATACAATGTGTCGAGAAAAGAAGCACCCTCACTGGGAGGAGTTAGCGCATCTTGTGGCTTATTAGACAAGTCTCTCGCACAACATTTGTGTTTAAAATTTCTGAGATCAAATCGGAAGTGGTTCACCCAAAAAATTAAACGAAGTGAGATTAAATCAGGTACTTGTAGGTTATCTCCCTCACCAATTTTGACAGAATACTTTCGTTAAAACTAACGAAAATATCACGACTTAACCTAACCAATTATCAAGGGCGTACAGTTTGTTTCTGGAATAGTATTTACTAGTTACTAATAGATCAACTATACGCCCTTGATAATTGGTTAGGTTAAGTCGTGATATTTTCGTTAGTGTTAACGAAAATATTCTGTCAAAATTGGTGGTGGGGGGGGGGGGGGGGATAACCTACAAGTACCTTAAATCCTTTTGAAATTTAACTTGACTGTGTACATAAGAAATGGTGTGCGGCTAAAAAGCTAAAAGTGAAATTGTTCTCCTAAGTTGAATAAGCTCAAATAAATCTTCCCTAACGCGAAAAACTCTTAAAGCGAATGAATTGGCTAAAGTAATTCAAACGCAAAATAATCTACCCTTAAAAATTTAATGAAAGGAAACGGAGACACTCCATGTTTTCTGTTCGTGTCTGTAAATACTCGAAAATAGTATAACCTACATTCTCCGTTTAGAAAACGGACTGAGTTCCGTACATTCGGTAGAAATATAATAAAATACATGTTATTATAATATAAAATTTCATAAGACAACATTTACCGCTGTCAAGAAGGAAGTGGGTAAACAATGTAACTAAGGTATGCATTAGACATTATAATACGGTAGTATACATTATAATTGAATTGGTCAAATAACCAGATAGGATAATTCTATGAAAATGTATTATGCACCTAGCAAATACGGTCAAAAGAGCGGATAGAGAAACAATTGTTACTCTAAAAATAATTCAATGAAAATTGTAGTATGTATGGGTTCATTCATTTTAAATGGTCTTGCGTATTACAATACAGCTGTATTCAGTTAAATAACCACCAATTGTAGATTAAAATTGTCTAACAATCAAATTTAAATTGCTTGTGCATGTTACTTAATTTTATTATTATTGTCTTCCCTAAATAAACAAAAATTTATCACTGTCAACAATTTCATTTTTGCAGTGTAAGTTGTTTAGAACGTCTGTGACGAATACATTATTTTTGTAAGAGGCTTTTCAATTATTCCCCTACAATAGGGCGTACACGGATTGACAGAGAAATAAGATTATATTCGGCGTTTCAGATCGACCCTAGAAATATAGAAATTGGCGGAATTTGTAGCAAGTAGGTAGTAATTCAATGTAGTACAAATTAGATCAAACTACAAATTCCGACAATTTCCATATTTCTAGGGTCGACCTGAAACACCCGCTATAACAAGTGTAGCTTTGAATACACGAAAGGCCTTGGAATCGTTTTTCTTTTTCCTTGTGGGTTTGCAGCATATATATATATATATATATATATATACAGTATATATATATATATATATATATATATATATATATATATATATATATATATATAGTATATATATATATATATATAGTATATATATATATATATACAGTATATTATATATATATATATACAGTATATAATATATATATATATATATATATATATATATATATATATATATATATAATATATATATATATATATATATAATATACACATTGTGTGTGTGCGCGCGCTCGCGTGTGCGTTTGTGTGTGTGTGTGTGTGTGTACATGCAATATATACATAACATAAACTCAGAGTAAGTGATGTTAGGTTAGGTTAAGTTAGTATCTTGGTATCGATGTTATGTGCCGTCGACCGTCGACGGTGGTATGTGGGTTAAAATTTGTTCATTGACTTTAAAGACACGCGAACAAACGGTATTTGTCCCGTAAAACTGAGGAATCATTTTCAATTCAAGGAAGTGACAATATTGTTTTAGTTACCCTGCTATTTAGAGGTGTTCCTCCATATTTTACATTAATGTAATTCTGTTAATATTTAATAAATCTTATTTTATAATTAAAACAAAACTCAAAGCATTAAAAAGGGATCACCCGAAGATCAGGGCCCCCAGCTTTCGTTAGTTAGCCTTATAAGGCTAACTAACGAAAATATCACGACTTAACCTAACCAATCGTCAAGGGCGCACAGTTAACCTAACAATTGGTTAGGGTGAGTCGTGATATTTTCGTTAGTTAGCCTTATGAGGCTAACTAAAGAAGGCTGAGGGCTCTGATCTTCAGGTGATCCTTAAAAAGAATAAAAAAATTTAATTTGTCTCAATACTGCGTTTACTCGTTCAAATGTTCACCTGAAAACAAGCAAACACTTCGTTTTAGTCCTGAAAATAACTTAACACTGGAATTGTATCTTGCGTTATCGAGTGAACAGTTAACGAGAAATTATGGAAAGTTTTAAATTCCTTTATTAATTTTAGTAATTTTAAAGTTCATTCTTATATAGAATTTAAAATTGAATAACGTACATTAACGTTTAATTATATAATTCCAGTCTTCAAACGCAGCTGAAACCTACAATAATTGAACATTTCTCTTAAAATTTTAAATTTTTACTGTAATTTATTTTTTTTATGATGCAAACAAAATTGTCACCATATCGTGATTTGCTAGAAATTCACTATATTAATGTACCATCTGCGGCAAAATGATCACCCCATATACTGTATTATCGCAACCTCTCTCTCTCTCTCTCTCTCTCTCTCTCTCTCTCTCTCTCTCTCTCAGTATATATCGGGTCCGCAAAAAAAAAGGGGAGACCTCGAACTTTGGCTGTAAAATCCAAAGTTATGGTCAGATTTCAATATTTTTTTTCGCACCCCACAACTAAGTAAATTTCCTATATGGTGAGCGGATTTCAAAGAAAACTAATGAAAATTACGGATTTATTGAACATTTCTTTATGCCACTGGAAATTCTCCATTTACACTACTACTGCATTGTATGTGCAGATAAAAAGTTACAAAGTACTCACATATAGTGCTACCTTGCTGTTAAGAAAACTGCTCCATATGTTTACCACGAACTTTTACAACTTTTTTCAGTCTAAGACAGAACTCATCTATGGCTTTATTAATTTGTTCTTGTGATAGCTCATCCTATTTTCCCAGAAGAAGCTGTCGTAAATGAGCGACATTTCTTACTTTGACCCGATAAATTCTCTGTGACAAATTTTTCCAAAGGCCGTAATCGATAGGATTTCAGTCAGGACTGTTTGGTGACCAAATTTAATACCGCTACCTGGTATTCTTTTGATATCTCCTGTTTCAGTGATTTTCTTGAGAAGCTTGTCCAAACCTCCTGCAGTTGGCCTACGTTAATTAAAATCGCTTTAATTATCAACTTGAGCCTATGATTAGCAAGATTTTTCTGGAATATTCACCATAAATCCAATTTCTCAGCTAAAATGCTAAAAGATGTCATGCAAACCATAAAATTACCTTTACTAACATATTAAAATTTCATAGTTCTATGTACCGTATTTGCTGAGATATGAAGGATTTAAAAGGTCTCCCTTTTTTTTGCCGACCCGATATATATACAGTATATATATATATATGTGTGTACTAAAGTACTTTAAATGAAATGTGATAAATTACTGCAATAAATCTTGCTGTGAAGTGAATGCTTAACCAATATTAACTTTCGAAACTTACCCTCCTATTTCTGTCTGTTTTCCAAAATGAAATTTGACGAACTCTGTCACGCGATTAAATTACTTCAGAAACGTCTTTTCCATTAGTCAATAAAACTAATAGGAACTAATGGCTGTTAACGTTTCAATCCTCTATGTTTAAAATTGTTTAACTCCACACTGGAAATGTGAATAATATAATGAACGTAAAACATAAGTCTCTTATTTATTTAATTAATCCCCCCTTACAAAGGAAGACTTAAAGAAAACGAGATTAATTAGTGTATTCGGTGCTGCTGATTCACTTTCTGCGCAAAATGACGTCCCCAAAGTGAACTTTTCATACAGTGAACGAGATGGCCCTCTTGCATCTTCAGAAGAAAAAATCATCTCTATCAGAACAACTGCGAAGCATCAAACAACATTTTTCCCGCTTGGGAATTTTTTGGCTGCAAGATATTAATCTGCACGAACCTTTTGGGGTGAACCAAAGGAAGGGGTTTCTTCTTCCTGCTGTTCCTACAATGTTATTTTTATTTTTTAATAATTTACATCATTTAAGTAATTTAATTTACAAATAATTTTTATCATTAAGTAATTTACGTCGATTGTATAGTTCGGTTTTGCGTGCACTCTAAGCCCCATTAGATATTTGGTTATGTATTTTGTATTCATTTTAGTGGCATTTTAAATGTATAATTCAGTGCACGTTAATTAGTAGTTTCTTTACGCGTTTCAGCTGAAACGTATGACCAAATTCGCGATAAATGCGCATTGAAATACATATGAAATGCTCCTTGGATGGGACGCACAATGTACGTGTAAAAATGAACAATGAATAATTCCTACATTCATATAATTCTTATGTTCATTCGTGTACTTCGTATATTTATATAATCTTTATATTCTTATTCATATATTCATTTTGACATATCAAGTCCAAAATTGTGTAACGTTGGCGCGAGTTTAGATAAAATTTTGATTTGCTTTGTTTAATAATTGGTGAATTATTTCTTTGTAAACTATTTAAACATTTTGTATAAAGTCGAAAATCGTATAACGCTGACACAAGTTTGGATACACTTTTTTATTTGCGTTCTATTTTATAACTGGTGAATTATTTCTTTTTAAACAACTTGATCATTTTTGTAGACTTAGCTTAATAATGTAATCTTGTTCATTTCCTGTATACATTCTCTCTTCGTTGTAAAAGATGAAGTCATGTCCTGCTTAACGTTTAATTTTTAATCTTAAGCCTTTCATTTTTTGTAATTCGTGATGGGAAGGCATATTTCAATTTCCATTTTTAGTTAACTCGGCCCATCATGATAACATCAGATCTGTCAATATGCGGTTTAAAATAAAAATATGGCTTCCTCTTGCTTAGCAATCTAGTCATTGATACGGCAAAAATATTTGTTTTGTCTTTAAATGTGTTGCAAAGTAAATCAGCCTATTGAGAATAAAAAAAACCCAGATCAGCATTAAATAATAATGGTCAGTAAAAAAATCAATATAAAAACTCATCAAATTTCTCCAATGTTCATTCTGACTAGCCTGATCTAACTTAGAGGCTGAGCATTACCTGTAACATTTTAGCAGTAAGTTACCTTAAGAAAAAATCTTCTTCTCCTTCGAGCCTTGCTCTCTTCAGAGAACTTAGTCTTAAATAGAGAAAAAAATTTCCCGATACGTTATAAGAAGAATTGGGGAACCTTCAGAAGAAGAAATCAGAGAGTAGTATAAGAGAAACTTCTGCGATTTCTTATATGGTACCAGAGAAACAAATCCGTTGCTGCCACCTAACCAGAACCCCCGTCAACTTCGAACCGCCCAAGGCCATAGACGGAGGGGTTAACATACGTATTAAATTTACTGAAACTAAGAAACTACAACCTCTTTATGGAAATTACAGAAAACTTATAAATTTTCATTTAATGAGAGGCATAAAGGGAAAATTTTTCTTTTATAAGAATAATATCTCAGTTAACAACTCGTTCACAACAAAGACAGAAGAAACAGAGTTGTTTAAATACTAAGACGGATAATGAACTTTCACCGACAGACGTTTTTCGTTTTACAAGATTCATTTCACTTTTCATTTCATCAAAATACAAAATAAAGGCATCTACTAAACTTTCACCTTGCAGGTTCATAATATTGTTCATCTCTTATATAAAAGAATGAAAGAAAATTATGAAAAGAATGATAAAACACACACACACACACATATATATATATGTATATATATATATATATATATATGGTGATGCATAAATGTGTTTCATAAATGGCAGGGTGTATTCTTGAGACAAAAGTAAAGAAGAAAGACCATATAAACATAGGTCGTGAAACCAGTAGGTTTCGAGCTATATCACGCGACAGAAAAATGAAACTGCTAAAGATTTTTTACATTTTATGCAAATACACAGTGTGATACATTTGCTTCGCTAAAGTAAATATTCAAAATTCTTTCCTACTTCTTGAATGCACGCCTTAAAACGTCACAAAATAGGATAGAGGAGGGATAGTTAAAGGGGGAAAATGAGTTAACTACCACTCACTCACTTATTTTCCCCCTTTAACTATCTCTCCTCTATCCTATTTTGCGACGTGCTGAGGTATGCATTGAAGAAGTAGGAACGAATTTCGAACATTTACTTTAATGAAACAAATGTATCACACTGTGTATTTGCATTAAATGTAAGAAATCTTTAGGAATTTCTATATGTCTCGAAACCTACGGGTTTCTTGACCTATGTTTATATGGTCTTTTTTCTTTAATTGTGTTTCAAGAATAAATCCTGGTGTATATAAAACACATTTATGCATCACCGTCTATATATATTTTTTTAATATTTTTTTTCAATTTATATATAAATATATATATAATGTATATACTGCGTACATTATAGGCGTTTGAAAAGCAAATGTTAGGAAGATAATGTAATTTTTTTTATGCAGAAAGAAAGGGCCAAGGGCGAATGGCCGCAAAAACACCCTCCCTCCCATAGAAGAAGAAGAGAACCAAAATCAAGGTTCAGGGTTTTTCAGATGCCTAGACACTGCGTTTGAAAGATTGGAGGCCATAAACAGGGGGAAAGATAGATTGAGAAAGATTGTTCCAGAGTTGACCTATTGCGTAGATGAAAGATTGAAAATACCGATTAACCCTTGCTTAGAGAGTTGGACAGAAAAGGAATGAGAATGTGTCGAAAGTCGGGTACTGTGTACTCTCCTTAAAGGAGGAGGCATGCAGTCAGAGAGTTCAGAAAAGCAGTGTTCGTTATAATAGTGATAGTAAAGAGAGAGTGAGGCAACATTACGGCGAAGAGAGAGGGATTGAAAACAGTCAGTAAGAAGCGAGGAACTGATAAGACGAAAAGCCTTTGATTCCACCCGGTAAAGTAGAGTTGTGTGGGTTGAGCCAGCCCACACATGAAAAGTGTACTCCATACAGGGGCGGGCAAGACCCTTGTGCAAAGACAGTAATTGAGTGGGGGTGAAGAAACTGCGCAGCTGGCACAGTATACCTAACATTTTCGAAGCTGTTTTGGAAAGAGAGTACATATATGTATGATCTTTCCAGGAAAGATCACGAGAAAAGGAAACACGAAGAATGTTTAGAGAAGAGAAGGGATTGAGTTATGTATTGTTGGAGATAAGGGTATAGTCGTGTTGAAGAGTGAAGTTTTTGAGCATTGGTTTTTTCTGCCCCAACTAGAGATAGTAGAAAAATCGGAGGGCAGGTGCACCATAGCCGTCGTGCGCAAAGCATGGAGTGACTGTTGAGAGGGACGCTTTTTGAAGCGGGTGGAGAACTAAAGAGTGGAATCATCGGCAAAGGAGTGGATAAGACACGAAGTGCGACTTAATATGGTGTATATGGTGTATATCCACGCTTCTCAAACTAGGGGTCGCGTAAATATTATTGGGGGTCGCAGAAACATTTGAAAATATTATTTTTTTCATAAATATACAGTGTTAGTACCTATTGCTTTTATGACATTGAGTGAAGGGTCGCGAAAAAATTTGTCTGTTCCAAAGGGGTCGCAAGTGAAAAACGTTTGAGAAGCCCTGGTGTATATAATGCAGATAAAAGATGTAGTTCTGATTTAATTTTTATGTGATTCGTGTGGAAGATGCGTCAGTTTCGTTGGAGATAATTTTGGCAAGAAGGAAACTGTTGTTTTTGGCCTTTGAAGAAAAATGCTAAATGAAACCAGATATTTTCACCTCGAAATTTTCTGACCTTTACAAAAATTTTTTCCTTAAAAAACAAAATATTGAAAATATTTATAAAACAAAAGAGGGACGTTTGATGAAATGATCCTGTGAAAAATGAATATCTGAAATATCTATCGCTTTAGAAATTGGTTTCAGTATATATATATATATATATATATAATTTTTTTTTTTTCTTGCACCTCGTGGGGAATGGACGCTTTGTTTCTCTCTCTCTCTGTATTAATATCAAAATAATAAGGGAATAACTTCTCGGCGGTTTATTCTGTTTATACCGGAAAGTGTGTAAAGGATCAGTGAATCTGTGCATACAAGTTATAAAGTGAAATTCATTAAATTTAAAAAAATGTAATACAGTTTACACAAATTATCACCAGTTTAAAGTGTATATTTAAATCGTAATACGGTTGGCATTCGAGAAAAGTTTGAAACAAAGAAGGATAAAGGTCATAAAACGCATAAGGTCATAAAACCCTCGCGACCGACATCCACCGAAAAAAAAAGAAAGAAAAAATTTGTGTGTATTTCTTTTTACGATAATTAATGAATAGCATGACCGTGGGTCCAAATTCTCACCAAATTTGCAATTTGTGTAATTTGGAAACAACTGAAAATGCGGCAATCAGGAGTGATTTCTGCCCAAAACTGCACGACTACATCTGTATGAATTGGGATGATAGGAAAATATCCCTCGTGTCGAACGCCAAACAGATCGCGAGGGTCAAATTTCTATGTGACCCATGTACACAGACTGTAAACTCTTTTGCGGTGTTTAAAGAAATGGAGAAAGCAAATACGAGTGTTACGGAAAAGGAGGGAATAATAGGGAAACAAGAATCCTGAAATGTCCCAATGCAAAACCGGATGGATGAGAGAGGAACAAATAAAAATATAGCACGGAATGAAGAATTAAAGTAAAAAAAAGAAATAAGTGAAATTTGCAATATGGTAAAACTGCCCAACGAAGTAAAAGATAAAAAGATAAAAACTAAAACCGTAGAAAGTAAACGGCCGACAAGAACTGGAAACATAAGAAATGACAATAATAATAGTAGAAACAATGATAATGATAATGAAAATAATAAAAATAAAGATTATAACAAAATAAAAAACAGAAAATAAACAAACGACAATAAATAGGAGCGTAGAAAATATGGTCTCTAAATACTATGCAAAAGGGCCCTGCAAATATCGGGATGGGCAATGCATCTATGCACATCCCACGTTATGTGGCTCACATTACACAAATGGATATTATAAATTTGAAAACAAGTGCAAGTATCACTATCTTACTGTCTGCAACACCTATGCAAGATATGGGAGTGTAAATACGGACAAAAATGTCGTTACCACCACCCTCAAAGGAAGGCGACAGGTGAACAGGAAAAACGAGCATCAAAGAGGGCTACCAATTTTTTAGACGTAGCCAACATAATTCAACTGCTAAATATCATCCAGCAATTACAAAGTCAACTGACAAATATAGGAATCTGAGAGCCGGATAGAAGGCACACACAAAGACACTTCATGCGATATCGGGACAAGTATCGAAAAAGATAAAGAGAAGAAAACTCTCGGAGGATCACAAGGCAACGAAACCGGCACCACCATTGGAAAACGAATCGGAACTACATATACTGTATGTAAAACTGATAGCAAAAAAATAAAAATAATCCTAGCCAACATTGAGGGCCTTAAATCAAACCATTCCCCGGATAAAGTCTTATACCTGAAAGGACTCATGCAAGAAACCGGAGCAGACTTTGCATGCCTCACGGAAACCCATCTAAAGGACTGCCAGACGAACTGTGAAAACTGAGTTTTGTGTTGACAAGAAAGAAATACAAATTGACAACTATAACATACTCCGACCCGACAGAACAGTGACGCGTAAAGGAGGATGTGCTATTTACACGCGAAAGACACATGGCGGAAATGACTAGAAGTACTTCAAACAGCTACGTAGAATGTGTAGCAGCAAAAGTTGAAAAATTAAATATGGTACTAATTGTAATGTACAGACTCCCGAACACACCAACTTCAAAATTCTCAGATTCAATTACAAAGGTCAGAAACTTGGCAAAAGATCTAGACTTTCCAACCCCCAAATATTTTTCTCTGTGGTGACTTTAATTTTCCATTCATGAAATATAAAAGGATAGGAAAAAATATATGTATACACCAGGACAAGGGGGGCGCACGGGAAGACCAGGAGCAGGCAAAAATGCTTCAAGCTCTAGCCAACGAATTTATGTCAACACAAGAAATAAAGGAAAATAAAAGTAAAAAAACAACTGCCTAGATTTGGTATTAACAAACAACAGCATCCTAATTTATAACAGAAATATCCCCAACTATAATATCTGATCACATTATTGAAATAACGACCAATATTAAAGCGACAGGAAAGGAAAGAACACGCACTATAGAAAGAAGCAAATTTGAAATTTTTAATTTTTACTTCAGAACTATAAACTAGGAAGGTGTTGCATCCAGCATGGAAGCAATAAATTGGAAAACCATCTTCGTGGCCAAGAAAACGGAAGAGATGCAAATGACCTTAGAGGAGAAGACGCTAGAAATTGTGGAAAGACATGTCCCAAAAATGCAACAAAGAGGAAAGAGAAGGAGGTTCGAGAGACTAAAAAGGTCAGTGTTTCGAAAGAGAAAAAGAGTGACTGCTAAATTAAATATCTGCAAAGAAAACAACATCAGAAAAATATTAAATGATAAACTGCAGAGTATTAATTGCGTCATACATGACCTTATTGAGAAGCATACAGAAAAAGAAGACGACGCTATAGAAGCGATAAAGGTTAACTGAATGTACTTCTATAATTTTGCGAAAAGGATGTCGAAAAATCACACGACTATCAGACCTTAGAAAAATGAAGACAATCCTTTATCTGATGATGTGACAGAAGCATCTAAAATATATAGAGCTCAGTACGAATCATCTTTCAGTATCCCAAAAAATGACAAACTGATATGCGATAGAAACGCGTTCTTTGAAGAAGAACTACAAGGGGAAAGTATAACGGACTTCGAATTTACGACAGATGATATTACACAAGCTATAGGAAACTAAAAGCACATTCGGAGGCAGGGCCGGACAAATGAAATGCCACTCTGGTCAAAAACTGCAAGCATTCAACCGCTGAGCCCCTATTAGTACAGGATCTAGCCTAGAGTTCGTATAAATTTCTGGGTGCAGAGGTTTTGACGACTGATCTAGACTAATTTTGGGGCGTAGAATCCGAATTTTTCTATGCCATCGCACCAAATTGGGGCGAAAGTGGTCAAAATGGCAAAACATTGGCAAAAATGGCAAAATTTTATCAGTTTTTCATATTTTTGTCATATTCTTGATTTGAAAATTTTTTTAAGGGCAATTGTTTGTTTGAGAATCTGTGTTTGTAACATACTGCTGCCTGAACCAAGAAAACTGAAAAAATGTCAAAAAATAACAGCAAAAATAGTAGAAAATTAAGTAAATATTGTCAAAAAATCGCAAAAATTAAATTTTTGGCTATTTTGGTGCATAAACTAGCTCTAACCAATCTTATCGAACTAAATAGTGAAGAAATTAGATATTAATAGCTCTACTAAAATTTCCTAACACAAAAACATGTACAAATGTCTAAATTTTGGGTTACAACCATTAAAAATGGTTGTAGAATATTTTAAAAAATAGCCAAAATATAAAAAATAGTGCTAATTTTATAAAACTCTTAGGTTTGCATGTTGTAAAAGACTGAGATAAGATCATATATTATTTCTGATGATGAAGTTGACTGAAAATCTTGCAAAAGTGGCAAAGAGTTTGGCAAAAATGACAAAAACTGTCAAGGCCGCTTATGTGATTGAGAAAGAGTGTTACCGTCACTCAGGTGCATCTTCCCAGTGCAGCACCACGGCAATGGGCTAAGTTGTAGCTAACTTAGTGGGAACGACCTCATTTAATGATGAGGCCCCATTGTTTTTTTTTTCTGTTCTTTTTCTTGTTTATTTGAAACTTTTAGTGAAACATTATTTACAAATAAAAGCACTATGGCTTTTGTGGTATCATCTTCCGACACCATGAAAATGAAACAGAAGTACAATGTACAGATTTGTTCATCTGTAATTTTATTCAGTTACCTGCTGAAATTCAGGCGTTAGGATTTTGGCATGTTCTTTGATTGCACTTGCAGAATGAGCAGCATGGTATGGATGACGCAGTGCAAGGGCATTTTGACCTCTTGGTACAGGTTTTGCAGCTGCAAGGTTCAATCAAATCCTGAGGTTTATCTGGGTAATCGGTTAGTTGAGGTTCCAAAAGTCCCTCATCAGACTTTACGTAACCATAGTCAAGTGGATTTAAATTTTCAGATATGGAGCCATATGGAGAGTCAAGCCAAAGTTTGCACTGAAGATATGCCCGTTCAATATGCAGTCTAATACTTTTTGAAGAGCAAGGAAGCTGAGTAAAATCGATTTTGTCCCCAGTTTTGTAGTATTGCTGAGATCTTAGTTGATCAAATGATATGGATTTTGACTTGGGTTTGATACAATGAACCAGAAAGTTTTCGGCACCTTCGATTATTCCCTCTGTAAGTGGTTCCTTGCCAAAGTCCTTAATTTCATCAAAGTAGTTTGACGGCTTCAGTGCACTAGATTTTATACCTACTCTACTGACAGTGTCCCAGCCAGTTAAAGCATGCAAGGCAGGTAAAACTTGGATCAAATCGTTTTCAAGCTTTTGATGCAAGCCATGCAGGAGAATGATTTTGCGACTTGTTCCAGAGCCTTTAACAAACCATAATTCCTTCAGGCCATGCTCAATCCATTTTGTTAAATGGTAGATGAGGCACGCAAAGCTATCAGTATCACTGGTAGCTACTGAAACTGTAGCTCCACCACCAGGCATTGCTTTATCCACCACATAGTTTACATGTAACATCACTTTGTCATCTGCCTCTTGTGAAAAACAAAGCTCAGGAATTTCGCAGACCTTCCCATTTGGAATTGGACACAAACTTCAGGTTTTTCAAGAGTACCACCTCCCAGTACAATTACTTTATCTACATGGTAGTTTTCCATGAAAAAGCCGACAAAAATTTTTTGGAAGTTTGCCTTGTTATCTGTGGAACTCCAATACTTGCTGAAGTCAATTGGAAGCCTCTGCTCAGGTGATGTTATGGAAATTTTTATTTTCGAATGCGCAATTGATCGTCTCATCCGTTCTCCAGTCTTGATGCTTGAAGCCTTGTAATTTTCAAATAAGATATGAATTGTGGTTGACTTGGATCCCATACTCAAAAACATATTTAAAAGTGAGTGCAAATTCACCAAATGTTTTCAACATTGCTTTTTTCACCGGGAATTTCCTTACTTGAGCCATGAAATCTATGATCATTGCATCATTCCCTTCTAACAACAATGGGAGGTCTTCACCCAGTTTCTTTTCAAGTTCCGATCCCAATTCCGATTTCTTAGATTTCTTCAAAAAACCATCACTGTCTACAAGAAAAAATGGAAGGGGTGTAATTTCGTGGAAAAGTAATTCATTCAATGGAAATTCCCTGAGCTGAGCAAATGCAATGTAGTTCAGTGCTGCAATGGTTTCTTTTTTTATGTCATATTCCTTTCGTTTTCTGGAAGTGTTCCTCGCTGTTGTGGGTTTTTGCCTCTTAATTGCTGCAAACAAAGTTTCTGTTTTTTTCTCAAGCCGTTCGGTTTTGAAATTCTTGTAAGCAACATCTCTATCCAGGCAAGTAATGTGATATGTATACGACTCTTTATCCTCTTCACCGGTAGCAATGTTTCTGAATGGTTTGCCATCTAATGTTTTGCTCAATGTGTTTCCATCTTTGTAAATGTACTGTTGAATAGCTTGGACATTACTGGAGCTCGATAAGGCATGGCTCTTCGAGTATTCATGATGAATATCATACTCGTCACGATTTTCAAACTTGCCGGAACCTCTCATTTGTGAAGAAATGTCCTTCTCATATTTAATAATATTCCACAGTGCCACTGCTTCCCTTCTCCGAGTAAAGCCAATTAGTCCTCCGGACACATTTGCAGGCTTATTATAATGTTGCTCAAGTGCCTGGTCCATTGGAACTCCACTACATTGTCGTGTCGTTCTCCTCACTACAAGAGGAGCTTTCAAACGCTTGCTTCTGTCATCATTTGGGTACGCAGAAGCCAACTGAAGCAAATTTTTTATTCCATGTTCTCCGCTGCTCAAATATTTCTCTCCACTTAGGCTTTTGTTCTTCTGGCACAAGATACATTTACCAAGGTTTGAGCTATGCTTCTTTTCTGGCACAAGTTGACATACATCCTGAAAAAATAAAATATACTAAGACTTCTTGCAATTGCAATTATAATAAACTGGTTCTATTCTATACATATAAAAATTAATTTGTAACACATTGGTCTTTATATTTATGTTTTAAATATTCAATTCGATTATTACTTACCATGATCTGTCATCTGTTGAATCACATAATGAATACAGGGATCCTCAATTTGTAGCTACTACCAATACTAAACCTGAAACACAATAAATATGACTTAGTTACTCTAAAGAAATCAAATAGATCGATTCTATAAGAACTTCAAGCATTTTGCAACAAGCAAGCCTAAGAATAACATAAAATTAGTACTATTTTTTTATATTTTGGCTATTTTTTCAAGTATTTTACAACCATTTTTATTGATTTATACCCGAAATTTAGACATTTGTGCATACTTTGTTTTAATAAATTCTTGCAGAGCTATTAATATCTAATTTCTTGACTATTTAGTTCGATATGATTGGTTAGAGCTAGTTTATGCACCAAAATAGCCAAAAATTTAATTTTTGCGATTTTTTGACAATACTTACTTAATTTTTTACTATTTTTGCTGTTAATTTTTGACATTTTTGTCAGTTTTCTTGGTTCAGGCAGTAGTATGTTACACAAACAGATTCTCAAAAAAAATGCCCTTAAAAAATTTATCAAATCAAGAATATGACAAAAATATGAAAAACTAATAAAATTTTGCCATTTTTGGCAATTTTTCGTCATTTTGACCACTTTCGCACCAATTTGGTGCGATGGCATAGAAAAATTCGGATTCTGCGCCCCAAAATTAGTCTAGATCAGTCGTCAAAACCTCTGCACCCAGAAATTTATACAAACTCTGGGCCAGATCCTAGACTATATATTGGATATGTAGATGATCACTAGACATGGAGAAATACGGGCATCTTGAAGAGAGCGAGCATTGTCCCAATATATAAAGGAGGAGATCGATCTGAGGCCAAAGACTATAAGCCAGTGTCGCTTACATCTCATATCACAAAAATATTTGTGGGAATAGTTAGAGAAAAAATCTATGGCTTTTTTGGAAACTCAAAAAAAAAATTAAATGATAACCAACATGGATTCCGGTCAGGCAGATCATGCCTATCACAACTAATGGAACACTATAACAACATTATTGATGCACTTGAAAGTAATGAAAACTTTGCCAAAGTGTTCGACAAATGTGACCATGGAATCATAATACATAAACTGAAATATATGGGAATAACAGGAAAAGTAGTGCAATGGATATATATATTTCCTTAGTGACCGGTGGAAAGTCATTACAGTTCAAGGAATATCCTCATCAGAATGAGAGGTCCTCAGCTCAGCACCACAAGGAACAGTATTAGTTCCACTACTATTCATAATGATGAGAACGTAGATGAGAACGTTATCAGAGACAGGACAGTATCATCCTTTGCCGATGACAAAGATCAGTAGAAAAATAAGAAACCCAGAGGATGTAGGATCTCTACAAACAGACATGAACAGAATCTACAAGGGTAGGAAGAAATTTCAACTGTTAAGGTACGGAAAAAGGAAGGACCTAAAATCCATGGAATACTATAGCTGAAATGAACAGGAAAGTCAGCGAAATTCTGAAGCAAAAGATTTAGGGATTATAATGACTGATCATGCGAAATTTGAAACACAAATAAGATAACACTAAACATAGCAAAGAGAATAACTGGGCAGATACTGAGAACCCTCGAAGGAAGGGATTGGAATATAATGATTCCTCTATTGAAAACACTGATCATACACAAGTTGGAGTACTGCTCGGTCCTAACATCCCCCAATGAAAAAGAAGACATTAGACAGCTAGAAGGGATTCAAAGAAGCTTCACAGCCAAGATCAATGGGTGCAAAGAACTAAATTACTGGGAAAGGTTATGCGAATTTAACCTATATTCACTGGAAAGGAGAAGAGAGAGATACACCACTATTTACACTTGGAAAATAATGGTGAAACTAGCTCCAGTTCTTACTCTGAACCCTAGAACTCCCCCAACAACAGTCGAAAGTAAAAAAGGATGAATGTGTCGTGTTCTCAAATCAGAGGGTAGACAGGAAACATCCTTAACCCTGAAGGAAAAATAGTTTTGTTGTGAGAGAACCAAAACTGTTTAACCAGCTGCCCAAAAAACTAAGGAACACGAGTGGTGTTGCGGTGAACAGGCTATGGCTATTTGAGGTGGAGAGTACAAGAAACGAACTTTCTACTTCGCAAGGTCAACTCGAGAGGAGGGAGACAAGCTTCACCTTCGTAAAATGAGGAATCATCGCACGGAACATTCGAAAGGTTGAAAGGTGCATATGTATGGTCCAACTCAGAATGGTCCCCTGAGATGGAATACATAACTAATGTGCATTCGATGATGAGAATTCAAATCGACGTGAATACAGCGAGTTTCTGGAGTAAATTGAGGTTCTAAATGTAGCTGCCGAGGTTAACTTTAAACCCTAGACCCTATCCCAAAGCTGGGTCCTATCTGTTTAGCAGATAGCTGGTGAGGGAAGTTATATTTTGGGACATCTTTCCTAGTGACCCGTTGCCAGTGTTTGGCTTGAAAAGGAAAAACTTCATTATTTGCCATTTATCTATTACTTATTCGAGCTATAGTGGATTTAATATCCCAGAAGAGTTTATTGAAAAGCCACAGCTACACAGATTCAGGCACAGTTGAATGAACAAACCACTACTGAGAAAACAAAATAAGGCTAAAAGATTGGAGTGGGCAAGAAAATATCGAAATTTTACTGTAGACGACTGGAAAAAAGTTCTTTTCACTGATGAATCAAAAGTGGAACTTTTTGGGTCTCATCGAAGAGTTTATGTTAGACATAGATCCAACGAAAAACTGATAGATCCTGCATAAATTATTCAGTAAAACATGGTGGAAGCAACATTCAAGTTTGGGGTTGTTTCAGTTATTCTGGAGTTGGAGATTTTCACAGAATCACTTACACTCTCACAAAAGAGAAGTACCACTCTATACTAGTGAGACATGCAATACCATCAGGATTGAGGCTTTGTGGTCAAGGATTCATTTTCCAGCAGGATAACGACCCAAAGCATGCTTCTAACCTTTGAATGAACTATCTCAACAAGAAAAAAGTTGAAGGTGTCCTACAAATTATGAAGCTTCTTCCTCCACAAAGTCCTGATCTCAACTCAAAAGAGCATCTTTGGGACCATTTGAAGAGTCTGAAACCTAAAAAGAATATAATTTCTCTTGATTCTCTCTAGGAGAATGTAGAAGAATGCTGGAACGGCATAGCGCAAGATGTTACCCAGAAACTTGTCGAATCTATGCCTCACAGAGTGGAAGATGTCATTAAAACAAAAGGTCATATCGACTATTAATAATATCGTCATTAAATTGTTAATTTCTTTACCAATTTATAATAATTACGTTTAGAAGCAAATAATGTAACAATAAAAAATCAAATTTTGTTGTAACAAAAACAGACCACAAAGGAACGCTTATTTTACTTTTGTTTCTCGAAAGTGTCCGCTTGTAGCGTCACCGAACCTATGAAAGTGCCAGTCCACTTCAGGTCGGCCTCATTCGCTCTCACTTGCCCATCGGTCAGGCCTCCCTCAGCACTCACTTTTCATTTCCAATCTTCGTCATGTTACTCCACCCGCTCTTCAGCCTTCGTCGGAGAGCGGCCCGTCGTTCTTGAAAACTCCATTCAAGCATACACGAAGTTAAACATGTCGTTTGAGTTCCACTACTATTTCATTCCCCTGGAAGCAACATCACTTCTGCAAGATGCAACTGGTGCTATCCGTCTACCTTTCCCTCACTTAACATTCATTCAATTCGACTTGTGAAGCTTCATTTCCTTTCACCAAGATCTCATCACGCAGTCTGGTTTGTAGGCCCTCCCGTCTTAATAGTTATCTTCCTCATCAAAATCTCATGTCTCTAAACCTCACGTAGGCTACCAGCACTTGGCTTACAGTGTTTTATTACGTCGTGATAGGCTATTCGTTTTCAATGCGTTTAACTTCAGCAAGCTCTGCCTACTGAATTAGGCTCTTCAAAATGTCCTCAATACCGTTGAAGCTACTCACGCATTTACGACCGCAGTTAGGCCTATTCCATTACTCTACCAGTACCAGACTATCATTATATCAGTTATTATTTACTTAATTACTTATTATTGCGTGTTCAATACCGTATATCTCATTACCTTAATTAATGTTTTCTTTTCATTATTGTATCACTTAACTCTATCCTTTATAAGAATCATTCCTTATTGCTAATAATCATTAGTAGTATAGTGTCAAAAAGGGAGAGTGCAGAAATGTTGCAAGAGTGCCAACCCCCACCCATCCTATTGTTGAAAGAGTGCCACCCACCACCCACCTTTGTTGCAAAAAAGAGAAAAAAAAAAGAAAAAAGAAAAAAAAAGAAATAAATTCCCCATCCCCTTTCCTTTGCAAGGGGTATGCAACTTGGAGTTATCCCCCAAGCTGATCCCCCCAAAGGGGAGTGCCAACCTTTTTTGCACCGCAAAATGGGATTGCAAGGGGTATGCAATTTGAGGGAGGATTTCTTCCCCAAGGGAACCCCCCAAAGGGGCATACCTAACCTAAGGGAGCCTCTTTGGGGGAGAAGGAGATGCCTTACCCCCAAAGGGGCAGAAAGAGACAGCAAGAGAGGAAGAGAGGAAGAGGACCCAGAGGTCCTTGCTCGGCTGATTGTCGAGCTCATATGACTCCGTCGTCCGACCCCGCCCTCCTATAGGATCTCAAACAGCCAGTTGGCTGAGTTGCCAGATAGCGCCATGTATTTAATTAAACCATATATTAATCAGACAGAGCCAGTTGGCTTAATCAGTCAGCTGGCTTAGAAGGCTGACGATTGCATTGTTTATTTGCATATATTCCTCCGTCATCTGTGTTAGAAAGCTGATAGCAATAATTATTTAATTAAACCATATATTCTTCCGTCATCTGACTTAGAGAGCTGAGTTGCCATATAGAAATAACCATTTAAATAAAGCATATATTAATCAGCCAGAGCCAGTTGGCTTAATCAGTCAGCTGGCTTAAAAGGCTGAGGATTGCATTGTTTATTTGCATATATTACTCCGTCATCTGTCTTAGAAAGCTGATAGCAATAATTATTAAGTAAACCATATATTTTTCCGTCATCTGACTTAGAGGGTTGACTTGCCAGATAGAAATAATCATTTAATTAAACCATATATTAATCAGCCAGAGCCATTTGGCTTAATCAGTTAGTTGTCTTTTACTGCACAAAAAATTATATAATACGGAACGTACAATCGTCAAAATAATAGTTCAGATGAAACACACACACACACACACACACCACACACACACACACACACACAAATGAACAACTTTCTCCTTACCTTATATATATATATATAAGGTATATATATATATATATATATATATATATATATATATAAGGTAATCAATAAAAAGTAAAAAATTTAATTATTTAAACATAGCCCTGTCTATTTTCTTTTGTCATTCCTCTTTTATATATATATATATATATATATATATATATATATATATAGAAAGAATCAATTTCGGATATTTTAAATTTCAAGCAAATAAATTTTCTCCTTTTAAGCGAATCAATTATTAAAACCAATATTAACAATATAAGAAACTAATTATTTAAATGCCGTTCTATTTACTTTCTTTCAGTTATTAAATCGAATCCCAATATTAACTATCTATTTAAGAGTGAACGGAGCCAGGTAAAGGAGAAGATCCAGCGAAAGCTCCATTCCGAGGCTTTTTAAAACCACAAACTGTCGAGAAGGAATTTGGGTTAAAAACTTTCTCTCTGAAAGACTCGCATCCACCACCTCTTCTCGCTCTGTAAGCGTTTGTCTTCCATTTATAAACAAAAAAATGTTTTATATTTTATCAACTTCGTTATTTTTATTTACACGTAATTTGTATGATATCATCTTGTTAGTTATTCAAATGAATGAATAAAAAAAATGGAAGGATATATTATTATTATTATACATTTTTCAAAATTAACACACACACACACACTCTATATATATATATATATATATATATATATAATATATATATATATATATATATATACATATATATGCTGCAAACCCACAAGGAAAAAGAAAAATGATTCCAAGGCCTTTCGTGTATTCAAAGCTACACCTCGTCAGGGAATGAAGATAAAAGGCGAGATGCCCATAAATATATACAATGTCTTAAGAAAGCCAAGAATAGGTATTATAATAATGTAATTGTAAAGGAATTTCAGCGTAAAAATATCCTCAGCCTACCTTACCATGTTAATTTTGAATACCTTCCAACTGTACTTAAAGCAATTGGCATTAATGTAATCTTTAAGTATAATAATACTGTTAAATCACGCCTAATAAAGAATAGCCCTGATAATGTTGTTGGTTGTGTGTATTCGATCGGATGTACACAATGTAACTCAGTATATATAGGCCAAACCGGTAAAACGTTAGATATTAGGGTAAAACAGCATAAATATGCGTGTAGAACAGCTAATACTTCCAATGCTTTATTTAACCATATGTATAGATGTAACCATAGCATCAAGTGGGATAGTTCTAAAGCGCTTGTTAAAAACAGAGATATAATAGAAAGTATAATAGAAAGAAATATTCTAGAATGTGCATTTATTAATTTTAAAAACAATTTCAATAAAAGTTCGGGGACGTATAAAATTGACGATATCATGTTAAAATTTCTTTTGCCTCTCATTAACCCTTGTTAATTATGTGCTAATTGTTTTGTTTTTCCTGTACATTGTATATATTTATGGGCATCTCGCCTTTTATCTTCATTCCCTGACGAGGTGTAGCTTTGAATACACGAAAGGCCTTGGAATCATTTTTCTTTTTCCTTGTGGGTTTGCAGCATTCATTCATTTCACGTGTTTTATTGTGAAATTCATCCCATATATATATATGGTGGTACAAATTACAGTAGTAAAAATGTTAGCTAACTCCTTTTCGCCGAATTGCAATGGTTAATCTTCTCGCACCGTCTTAGACCTAGAGTTTAACGTGGAAACCGAACTAAACTGCAGCACGGGCAGGCAGAAATTGCACGGGATGCATTACTTATTGTGGTAGTTCTTGTCCTTGTATGTAATGAAAAAAGAACAGCTTCAGTGTTCATTCACACCATGCGTACACTTATCTCGTGTACACAGTTAGTGGGAAATAAAACGTACCAATGAAACTCTAGACTCATTTAAAATACAGAATTCATTCACACCAGGCGTACACAGAGTTTTGTTTATTTTTTTCTTTTTTTTAATATAAATAAAGGAATGGATATATTTATAATTTCTTTATTATAAAATCCTCTCAATTACATTAGTGATTATTGATCCGGGAATACTGTGGTTGCAAATGTGATATGCATAAAGACAATGTAGATTTTTCTATGTAGTAATAATAACTAACTCGCCGAATTGTTCATTCTAACAATGGTTAAGCTTTTCACTCCGCCTTAGACCTACAGTTTAACGTGGAATCCGAACTAAGCTCCAGCACTGGCGGGGTGGTTATTTATTCACACATCTATGCCAGAAGTAAAATTCCACAAGTCAGGAATCTTTGGAAAGCTGTGTTTAGCATCGTTGCAAAATAATTTGCACCCGAAAAATTGAGGCTCAATTTAGTATGGTTGCAAAATAACTTGCATCCGAAAAATTGAGGCTCGATTTAGTATGGTGGCAAAATAATAAAATATTGTTGTGATCAATATTGCATAAAGGGGGCACAAATTCAATAACTAAATACAATTCTACCACACTCCTACGCGAGAAGTCCCTTCATTGCATAACCCCTCCCCCTTCATTGCACACCCACTCCCCTTTTTCAACTAACGTTACAAATATATATATATATATATATACACGAGCAAAATCATTATACTATACACCGAGTACGCACATTTGGCGTTGCACTATTTAATAACATAGGAAGGAGTGAACACAAAAATATTTATAATTTCTTTATTATAAAATTCTCTCGAATACACTAGTAATAATAATTAACTCTTTCTCGCCGAATTGTTCATTTTGACAAAGGTCAAACCTTTTGACTCTGCCATAGACCTACAGTTCAAATATGAATAATTCAGAAGTATCGGAACAGATCCGTGTATCAAAAACTTTTAAAATATTCTTGACCACTAGGATGGTGAGGGTGAAATTTTCAAATTGATCCGCGGCTTCCTCCGCAAATACAATCATGCTTAAAATCACACAAAGATGCTTTCGCTAGCTACAACACCAAATACAAATTTATAAACATTTCCTTTTCATTCGAGGGTTCATTCTAGCAGGACAACCAGGGTGCCCATTTATTTACCATCCAATTTTCTACCTTTTTTGTTGTAACCGTTAAAGAAATTCTTCTCCAAAAAATATATTGTATAAAATGAAAAAAATATTCAAAAGCTTTTTGTGTGTTCAGAAATACATCTCGTCAGGGAAAGATTGCTAGCTCTTTCACATCATAATTTCATCGAGATAATTCAAGCTCATATACAGGACCTACATTGTCTATAAGATCTGTGGCGCGTGGAACATGCGGCCTTCAGAAGATGTGAACATCTGCTCTGTGGATCAGTTCAAGAAAATGGATAGGCCGAACCTTGCGATGTAGGAATTTTCTCCATGGAACCGTAACCACTGATACATCCTCGGTACGGATTGCAATACTTATTGAAGTACTTCTTGTCCTTGTACATCCCTCATGTACATCTTCCACATTGTGTCCGATAACTAATACAGAAACTCTTTCCAAAATTGTTGTGAAAGATGCAAAAGTGTAATAAAAAAGGAGCTTCAGAATTCATTCACACCATGCGTACACAGTGTACACCTTCCACATTGTGTCCGGAAGGTGCAACAAGGGGTCATGAAACTTGGAGGTGAGTCTGCAAATACATCGCTGTTCCTCTGCATTATGCAGTATACGCGGTTTAATAATATTTCTCCGATCAAGATATAGAGAAATCTGTACTCTATATAAATTCCCTTCATATTGTTCAGTACTATTTTTGTGCCCACTTTACATCCGGTTGGCAAGTTATCGAACACACTCAAAAGCACGCACAAAGAGATCACCGTTAGCCACATTATTAAACACAAGTTTATAAACACGCCTTTCCATTCTAGGGTTTATTTCTACCGACCCGAGCTTTTCAAACGTGAACTCTTCTTCACAAGGCGTAGCTATAGTCGAAATAAGTTAATTCGCTGCAACAGCTGATCATTATAAAAAGTAGTTCTTCAGGGTGAACGGTGTAGGTGAGCTCAGCCCTGTACCGATCAAGTGTTTTGTACCAAAGCTCATGATATTTCGAAGAGTCTAAACTTATTAAATAATCCTCCACCTCTAGACCATTCTCACCTTGTTCAGCCCTACACTCGGTAAACCCATCGAACAGAGCGGTGTATGCGTATTCGAGAACCGTATCAAAATAAAGCGTAACCCTAACACACGCGTCTAATATAGGGTTCAGCTTGCGGAATCTGGCGATTTCAAACATTCTCTCGAGGATGAAATGAAATGGTTCCCCGTAGTGACAAGAACGTCATCATCTCCCCATTTCCACATCTGTAGTAATGCTTAGTTAAGAATATTGATTTCTGTTTGATTAATTATTAAAATGTTTAATATAAATTTACTAAAAATTGTGATGATTACGATAAAGCATGTTTGTTAGATTTAAATTGTTTAAAATGGGTACAGTTGGTAGTCCTGACAGGGACCAAGAGAGCAGCTACCCATGAGGGAGCCAGTCTTGAGGCAACGCGTTACGCGATAGGTTGACGAAATGTAACGTAAAGTTAATTTAGTGAGTGTCCCTCTCCGACCTAAATTATTATAATAGAATTTCATACTCGCATACCTCTAACTTAACTGAACCATTTTCGAAATTAATAAAACGTTCATAAGTGTTAAAAAAGAGTGTTAATATACCCCCTTCCCCCTTTGTTTTGTAACGAACTTTGAGTCAGGTCTAGGCGCGCTACCATGATATTTATACAATACGGCAAAAAGAGTGTAGAGAAACAAAGTGATAAATGAAAGAAAGAGCCGATAGAGAATAAATAGAGATATAGTAAAGTAGAAAGAAGCGTAAATAATGAGAAGAGAAAGTTAATTAATAAAGGCGAACACTACATCTGGTGGCGAGCGGTGGTCTTACATCATATTTTGTGAGGCTTACCCACGTGATTTAGTATTTTGATTAAAATTCTTAAAACCCGGTATAATAACCAATAGCGTTAATGAATATTTTATTTCGATTATTAAAATATCTAAATGCAAAGTTTACCCGTTTGCAGGCAAATTTCGATTTTCATGCCTTAAAATTTCATTGTAAATAAAATTTAAAAATGGCGCATCGCCTTCGACATCCTTATAGCGTCCCTGACAAACTTCGCGCCTAAGAATTTAATTTGTTTTCCCTTTGTCCCATTTTGCATCGTCCAGTTCCGTTGCTTTTCGTTTGTCCGACTCAATATTGCGAGTCATTATTACGTTAAATTTCGTTCATTTCGGTTGGAGAGGGCATAGTTTTGAAAATTATCGTGCTGCCTGAAGACTCAAATTTTTCTTTTTTTTTCGTCTCTTCCACTGTATGCCTCTTTCAGCTTACCTTTTTATTTTTTGTTTAAAATTTTTGAAATTAGTAGTAATTGTGATATAATAGCGATTAATATAGAAAAAATTTGTACGTAAGTAAATTGTTAGTTTAAATACAGTGATACACATTTTATATGGTCCTTTCAAAATGTTTTAGCGAAAATTTGTGAGAAATTTTCTGGGTTTCATTAGCAGATTTTTGATTATATTTCGATTGCCTGTATATAATAATAGGATTATTTTGTTTATATAGATTTACGGGCTTTTTGCTTCGCTCGCTTCGCGCTATATAGGTTAAGTTACAGTTAATTGACAGTCGAAAGGTAATCTTAAACATATTAAATTTGTCAGATTATAAGTCGCCGTATAGGATTGTGTTAAATTTCAAAATAAGTAGAATTCGTTTAACTGAAATAGAGAAATTGTGTTGTGAAATTTTTTATATTTTTTTTTTTTTTTTTTTATACTCATTAATTATATACTCATTAATTATATACTTACTTATTAACTAATACGTATTTATTATTTATATATATAATTACATATATTTATATACTCATAAACTTTGGTAGGTAAGCTGATTATTTTTTTTCTCTCTCTCTGTTTCTTTCGTTCATTTCACGACAATTCCGACATATTTGGTAAAATGGCTATTGTATTGTACTGAGGGATTTCTTGTAGGCCTATCGTAAAATATTGTTCGGAGATTAACCGTTTACGGTATGTCTATTGAGTAGTAAATTTTTAGTTATTTAACAAAATTTTAATTGGTTTAACATAAATAAGCATAGGATTTTTCTTTAATAAGCACAAACGTTATGCATAAAATTCTAAATTGTTCTTTCCGCGCATAGCATGGAATTTATTAATTATAGGCCTAAAAGCGGCAGTAAAGTTTATTTTTATTTTGGCGGCCATTATACATTTTCTTTACGTTTTATAAATTCATTCAATAATCAATTTTATTTGTACAGGTAGGCCGATTTTTATTTTTCTTTCCAGTTCAATGAAAATGGTAAAATTTTTAGTTCAAATTTAGATTGTATTCTAAAAAGGATGTTTTAATTTGATATTTTAATTTGGGTATTAGAAATGAAAAATGTTTTTTTTTAGTTCGAGCGTTTGCATGGAAAATATTACGAAATTATGTTAGGATATAATGCAAGTTTCATTCGGTTAGGGATATTTGTATAGAGGTTCGCTTACAAACAAAGCGACCGCTCTTAATTATGCAGTGTTGTTTTTGTTTACAGTGGATTGCGTGTATTTGTGAGTGCATATGACCTATTCTTATTTAGTATAATTATGCAAATTTGTGGTTTCACTTGGAAACGATAAATTACTGAGATTTTTGTGATTTGCAAACCATACTGGGGTTTCTGTTGAAGGAGAGAGTTGTATCTCAGATGTAATTTGCTAATTGCGAGTTCAATTCGTATGAAATTTGACGTTTCAAGTTGGAGTTACTGTATTAAAATAATTTTTGGTAGTAATATTTAAATTTTTTACTTTTTAATAACTGTTTAGAAAATTATTATTGTTTAAACCTTCAGTCGGAGTTAACTAATGCATTTGAAACATTGACTCAAGTGTACACTCGGAAATGGAGCCTTATAGATAGCCAGTAACGTTTTTGTGGCGTCTTTGTGTGCTCCTCCTCAAAGCAAGAGGGTTCATGATTGTCAGAGAATGGATGACATGAAGTTTCTGGGGTTCATTTTTGTCTTTTGTATTTAAAAGTATCGATGTGATTTCTGACGGTAGTTTGAACAATAATAGTTCTTAAATTATACTAACAGTTACTATGTATGGGCGCTTTTATATTTATACTGTACAATTTTGTTTAGCGTTTTATGACTTTTTTTATCTTCTCTGCTGTAACTGCCATAAGTGACATTATTGGTAGCTAGATTTGAGTAAAATTTTTGCGAAATTTTGAGATGTGTAATTTTTTTTTCTTTCCGTGAATTTGGCCAGAGCAAATGTGTAGTTAGTATTTCGAAGTGAACTGTCGAGAAAATTGGGTAAATTAAAAATGAAATGATAAGCAGTACAGAAACGTTTCGAATAAACTTTTTTTTTCAAAATTGCAAAGGCTCGGTTTGGGAGTCAACCAAGTTGAATCCGAGTTCCATCAAGTGAGTTTAGTCGACCGGATAGGTGATCGATCACCAATGAGAGAGAGAGAAGAGAAACCAAATGGCGCATGGACTTGGCGCAGGATGGTTTCGGAAGAGAAGAGAGGAACCGAATGCGCATGGACTTGGCGCTGGACAGTTTCGGAAGAGAAGAGAAATTTACGTGTGCAGGGTCTTGGCACACGAAAGTTTCGATCGAAGATGGTCTACTGGTATTTTTCGGGCAGTAGCTGGTCACGCTGCTCGAATGCTTCGCTAAATATGTGTCGCAGCATGCGGTAGACAAGCCACGCGAGCTTGAACGGGTGCCTACGACTGTACTGTCCATACAGACATACAGTAGGTTCGTTGGGAAACGGCCTACGGCGGAGTCATCGTTTGATTGTTGCCAGTAGAAGAGTCTTTCAGCTGGACGTAGGAAGAGCAGCGTTCACCGACAAAAGTGGAGATGAGACAAGGCGAGTTTCTTCATCGACTTCTAGAATTGCAAATTTCGTCCAATTCCAGCGCGTGGTCCCGCTTTCAGATATCTCCCCCCTGATCCTTTTAGAATTGGACGTCTCTTGTTTTTTTTTTCGCCATTGGAGAGAGAGCGGAACCATTATAGCGTGCTGCCCTGTTGCATGTTGATTGATGCAATCCCTTGCATTCTAGCGAAGTGAGCAGGAGAGCTGCGATTGAAAATTGAAATCCGTTGTCAGCGTGCGGAGTGTCATCTAAACAACGTCCAGCAAATTAATGGACTGATTATTATGTAATGAAATTATAAGTAAGGGTGCGATTATTGCCCATAATTGTTGTGTTTTTCGTGAAATAGTATGTGCGCTCTTGGTCAGTTTTTATGTAAACTTTTTCTTATATTTTTTCTATGTTGCCCTGATAGTAACTGTATAACTGTACAAATAATTGTTTCGAATGTAAAGCGATCGTTGATGAGAAATCGCGGGAATAGATTGTGAACTTGAGATTTGTGTAGCCACTGTAAGAAAATTTTCCGTTATTTTTTTTTTGGCATGTACAGATTAGTTACAGGTTGTAATTTAATTATTAGAGTGAAATGTTATTTTATGCAAATGTGAAAATTATAAAGTTTTCGGTTTTTCTAATATGATACAAAATATGTGTAGGAATTGTCATTCTAATTATTTCTTGTCTATCTCAACTGAATTGTTAAAGAAAAAAAAAAAAAAAATTGAAAAATATATAAATTTCTTGAATAAAATTATGAAATTTGTTAAACGATATTAATAAGTTTTCTAATGAAAAACTTATTTTCAAGGGGATGATGCGAGTGTAGTAATGCTCGTATATCAATGCACGGTTGTTCATTATTTATACTCAATGTGCAAACAATGGTATATGTGGAGGCATCACTAATCTGCTCTCTTATTGTACCCACCGCAGCAGGTATTTTATAACGGTCCTCTGCCCACTTCTCTACTATCACGAAGACTACTCATCTCCTCATTACTTGAATAAATATCATTCCGTTCGCATGCCTGTCTGCAAGTCGTTTCCAGTACATAATCAATGGTGCCGGTTTCACGCCTGAGCATCATGCGCAATGACTTCGTCATGGAGACGACGTACGAGGCGTTGAGAATGCTTCTCAAAGGGATTTCCATCGTATTCGCACATCCACTCGGCTCAAGCTCTGGGATAACTATGATGCACATGCAACGCGACGGTTCGATGGGAGGAGTGAATCGCACCATAAACTAATGAAACGTGCGCGGCGTTGTACCCCATTATATTGGGGAGTTGTTGTTTTTTTTACGACACAAGAAATAATAATGGTTTTAACGTTTTATCACCCCCACTCCCAGAATACATACGCACCAGACATTTTTACGGAGGGGGATTTTCATGAACTAAACACATTTTATAGCGGTTTTAATGTTTTATCACTCATTTCCACAAACTAAACATCTTCACACTCCGGTGCACTATTTGAGAGAGACAAGATTTACATTCTCAGTCGCAGGGTACGGTAGGAAGCAATATATTATAATTTAACTTGTCGCACCACTCATCAATAAGACTCACTAACCATAACCGCTGCTTCTCTTCTGCACGTGTTGTTTATTCTACTTCACGGTATATGTAAGCTTTTATAAAGTTTAGTCCTACAACATAATTCAATACATCACTTGTACCAGGTGACATATGCATGAGAAATGAAATGTAGTACATTCCATACGTATCACTAAAATATCCTTCCTTCGCACGGTTCAATGTAGCCTTAAAAGCATCAAAGGATGGTAGAATAGGAGTCTTTCAGCATCCATCACATCTTCACACTTCATCGAATATCACTTCATAAAACTCGAGTTCGCAATATTAAAGGTAGACATCACTATTTTTCTTCTACGCGAGAGAATACACATCTGAAATCCATGGCTTGTTGTTGTTAACATTAGAACAAGTAAAGTTAAACCAAGGCTGCCCTTGTGGCGGGGAAAATATGGTGTGGTGGTAATTTTGTGCTTCTTCTAAGTAAACAAAACGGGCTTTATGTAACACAGAGGCAACTAATAAGGAATTATGCAAAGATGCACCAGCTCTTCCGGAACGTCTGGATGCTATTTTACCGAGCGATATATTTATCAACTTGTGTGCTTCAAACCCATCCTCTATTTCCAATCTTGTAATGAATTAAAGTGAAAGTTTCGCCTGCCTTTATACAATGTCGTTGTGACGTCATTACCAAGCTCTTTCAAGTCAATCAGATCCTTAGTTTGTTTGTATCTGTTTCCAATAAAATTGACAAATACGTCAATATAACAACTAAAAAATACTAAAACTGATTTCTTCTATTAGTATTTTATATATATATATATATATATATCAATCTGGAGAAGTTGCGCTAATGTTACACATCGACTTCAGTGTTACAAAATCGTTTCGTTCAAATGTCTAACTATAAAAGTAGGGTTTGTAAAGAGTAGACCTACTCTCCTTCACCATCTCAATACCTCTCTAAAGAAACTTAACTCCTTTCATTTGAGAATGAAGTTATCATAGTAAGACTTCATTGCTACGTCCTGTCCTTTTAAGATAACATTAATAAGTTGGACTGAAAACTATAAGAACCACAGAGTGTAGAGTTTTCAGATAACAGTTCGAAAGAGGAAGAACTATCAAGCCTCAAATAAGTAATTGATTTTAATACATAACAAAAAGCATGTTTAAAGTTAACTAAGCATTATGTAAGTTTTGAAGAAAACTTACGCCTATGTTTAACTATGAAGAGAGAAGTGCGTAAAACCTTGAAATCGTAGTATCAAAATTAATACGAGTTTTTTTTTTTTTTTGGCAAGTTTAACCCTTAAACTCTACGCGGGGTACTATTGTGCCCCAGTACCCCCAGAATTCCTGGCATAACTTTTATAATGGGCTATCTCGCGCTTATTCTTTCTCCAAGAAATTAACAGTTTGTAAGATATTAATAAATTCATTCATTTGAATTATCTCTCCTAAGCTCCGTCTCCTGTATGATCGGTCACGTGACTCCTGCTACTACCTGGGGATATTTCTATCCCTGCGTGCTCAGTTGAGCGGTGCAAGCCGTGGATTTCAGATGTGTATTCTCTCGCGTAGAAGAAAAATAGTGATGGCTACCTTTAATATTGCGTACTCGAGTTTCATGAAGTGATATTCGGTAAAGTGTGAAGATGTGATGGATGCTGAAAGACTCCTATTCTACCAACCTTTGATGCTTTTAAGGCTACATTGAGCCGTGAGAAGGAAGAATATTTTAGTAATACGTGTGGAATGTACTGCATTTCATTTCTCATGCATATGTCACCTGGTACAAGTGATGTATTGAATTATGTTGTAGGACTAAACTTTATAAAAGCTTACATATACCGTGAAGTACAATAAACAACACGTGCAGAAGAGAAGCAGCGGTTATGTTTAGTGAGTCTCATTGATGAGTGGTGCAACAAGTTAAATTATAATATATTGCTTCATACCGTACCCTGCGACTGAGAATGTAAATCTTGTCTCTCTGAAATAGTGCGCCGGAGTGTGAAGATGTTTAGTTTGTGGAAATGTTGAGTGATAAAACATTAAAACCGCTATAAAATGTGTTTAGTTCATGAAAATCCCTCTCCGTAAAAATGTCTGGTGCGTATTCTGGGAGTGGGGGTGATAAAACATTAAAATCATTATTATTTCTTGTGTCGTAAAAAAAAAAAACTCACCAATATAATGGGGTACAACGCCGCGCACGTTTCAATAGTTTATGGTGCGATTCACTCCCATCGAACCGTCGCGTTGCATGTGCATCATAGTTATCTCAGAGCTTGAGCCGAGTGGATGTGCGAATACGATGGAAATCCCTTTGAGAAGCATTTTCAACGCCTCGTACGACGTCTCCATGACGAAGTCATTGCGCATGATGCTCAGGCGTGAAACCGGCACCATTGATTATGTACTGGAAACGACTTGCAGACAGGCATGCGAACGGAATGATATTTATTTAAGTAATGAGGAGATGAATAGAGTCTTCGTGATAGTTGAGAAGTGGGCAGAGGACCGTTATAAAATACCTGCTACGGTGGGTACAATAAGAGAGCAGATTAGTGATGCCTCCACATATACCATTGTTTGCACATTGAGTATAAATAATGAACAACCGTGCATTGATATACGAGAGATATGGAAATGGGGAAATGATGAAGTTCTTGTCACTACGCGGAACCATTTCATCCTCGACATAATGTTTGAAATCGCCAGATTCCGCAAGCTGAACCCTATATTACACGCGCGTGTTAGGGTTATGCCTTATTTTGATACGGTTCTCGAATACGCATACACCGCTCTGTTCGATGGGTTTACCGAGTGTAGGGCTGAACAAGGTGAGAATGGTCTAGAGGTGGAGGATTATTTAATAAGTTTAGACTCTTCGAAATATCATGAGCTTTGGTACAAAACACTTGATCGGTACAGGGCTGAGCTCACCTACACCGTTCACCCTGAAGAACTACTTCTTTATATAATGATCAGCTGTTGTAGCGAATTAACTTATTTCGACTATAGCTACGCGTTGTGAAGAAGAGTTCACGTTTGAAAAGCTCGGGTCGGTAGAAATAAACCCTCGAATGGAAATGCGTGTTTATAAACTTGTGTTTAATAATGGGGCTAACGGTAATCTCTCTGTGCGTACTTTTGATTGTGTTCGATAACTTGCCAACCGGATGTAAAGTGGGCACAAAAATAGTACTGAACAATATGAAGGGAATTTATATAGAGTACAGATTTCCCTATACTTTGATCGGAGAAATATTATTAAACCGCGTATACTCCATAATGCAGAGGAACAGCGATGTAATTGTAGACTGACCTCTAAGTTTCATGACCCCTTGTTGCACCTTCCGGACACAATGTGGAAGGTGTACACTGTGTACACGAGATAAGTGTACGCATGGTGTGAATGAACTCTGAAGCTGTTCTTTTTTTATTACACTTTTGCATCTTTCACAACAATTTTGGAAAGAGTTTCTGTATTAGTTGTCGGTCACAATGTGGAAGGTGTACATTAGGGTGGATCACTTGTCACTTTTTAAAAAAAATTATAGCTGGTCAAAGTTTTCCCCATGATTTGGTTCAGTGGAAGTACAATGACACCATTTTTACGAAAATCGATCAATATTTAGGGGTCGCGCATCGAACTTGAAAATTTCAATTTTGGAAATTTGGCCAAATTGACAATTTTTTACTGAAAAAAGATAAATCATCAAATGACCATATATTCTGAATCCTCTCAGTGAAAGAAATCCTCTCAGATACTTACCAAGTTGATCGGAAAAGTGGTTTAGAAGTTACACTCACCTAGAAATAACATTAAAATTTAAAATACCGTAATTGTCCCCCGTTATGGACGTAATCATACTATCAGTAGCTGGCGCATCCTAAAATCACAATTACACACACACGCTGTCTATGACCAATATTTTTACTAATCACAGTTTGCTTTTTACAGATCAACTGTGTCAATTGATTCTTGTTTGATAAGTCTAGGCCAGTGGTGCACAAACTTTTTGATGTGAGGGCCAAGCGAAGAAAATAACTAAATGTATTAGCCTACTTACTTTCCATCTAAGTCATAAATTGGGTCACTTTTATATTCTAACTTTTTCATTGAATTGAAAAAACCCGTGGGGCCACTGAAAAGACCCGTAGGGGACACATTTGGCCCGCGGGCCAGGGTTTGTGCATCACTGGTCTAGACTTTAGTACAATGGATAAACTGTTAACAACCAGGAGTGGGAAGACTCTGAAAGTTACTTATTCTGGAAAAGAGAAAGCAGCAACAAAAGCACCACCTTCTCTGAGGTCAGCCACGGACGTCTTCTTAATTGGTCAGCCATCTTCCTCGATCGGTGGTGCCAAATTGCCAACCACCCATCTAGTTCTCCAGTACTTCTTCTATGCCAAGCAGGAAACTACTGACAGGAAGGCCGCCGTAAAAGACACGGTGGCCAATGTTCTGGCATTTTGGAACATGGCACGTATAAAGACGATCACGAGGCGTAACTGCGAAAGAAAACTGGAGTTACTGTCGGAAGAGTGGCGCTCGCTGCAGAAGAGCAAGATGAGAGACAGTGACGCGGGAAATGGCAGGGAGAAGTTTTCAGAAAATCTGAACAAGCTCTGGGACATCGGAGCTCCCGATGCTATTGAAGAGATACAGAAAAGTCGACTGCTCTCAGACAACAACAAACAAGAAGATATTAAATTTTATGAGGATCAACGGGGCCTGCGCCAGGCAACAATGAGTGGGAATGATAAAGTGTTCGTTGTCAAGAGAAAACGACGCCAACTCTCAAGACAACAATCTCGTGATGAGCCAGGCACCTCAAAAACGAAATTAGGAACCGAAGCTGAGAGCGACGATGAATCTATAGAAAGCAGATCATCGAGCAACTCCGAATCACAGCTAGAACCACCATACCGACAGCCGAGAGAATCAACTGTATCAATCAGCCTTCCTCACCGCATCCTCAATGCACCGGCTGTTATTGAAGTGGCTGATCGCTTCCGGATGTCCAATAATCAGGTGTGTATATACCAGTAATGATCTTTCCTTGACAAAGATATAATAGACGTAACGACGGAAAATTTAGTGATTATTTGGTCACATAAAAACCATACACATCCTTGTCAATTTCCTTTCAATTTCGCACATAGGTGGCAAGTGTCGTGGCGGCAGTCCTACTTTCGGCAGATCCGCCAGCAGACCTAGACAAATTCAGTATCTCGAAGGACACGTCTCGCCGTGGAAGAGTGGCACATCGTTGTGAAGTGTCGACAGCTGTGCAGAAATCCTTCGTATCTCCGAGGCATGCTGTCGTCCACTGGGACGGTAAAGTAATCAAGGTCAGTTTTGCCCTCACCGTGGACGACAGTGAATTAACATGTTCCAGTGACGACAGTGGATTGACATATTCCAGTGGACGATAATGGATTGGCATGTATGACATACGTTTCAGGACTCTCTTGAATCATTGGAGCACCGCCAGGCGATTCTCATCTCCGGAGCTCCCCAATGCACAGAAGGAAAGTTGCTGGGCGTTCCGACTGTTGCTGACGGCACCGGTCTGTCCCAGGCCCAGGCGACCTTTCGTGCTCTCAAAGACTGGGGATGCGAGAACAACGTGATTGGACTGTGCTTCGACACAACTTCCTCCAATACGGGGAGGGTGCAGGGTGCGGTGGTCCGGCTGGAGAACATGCTTGGTAAACCGCTCTTCCAGCTGGGCTGTCGCCATCACGTTATGGAGCTCATCGTGGGGGCAGTGGTCATCACCGCGTTTGGAAGAACCACAGCACCAACTGAACCTTTGTTCCAGTATCTGAGGAGAAGGTGAATTTCAAGTCTAAGGCGCATTTGTTTTCTCCAATGATTTTTTGCCTTCAGAGCAATTGAGATATCAGCGTCCTTTACTAATGATGTTAATAGCAGTCGAAAAGGGAAACTTCAGTCGTTTTCATGCAATATTTTCATAACTCCCCTTTCAGGTGGGACAAGCTCGACCTCTCGACTTATCGCGAGCTGGAGATCGAGCATTTGGCGGAGGTGACGTCCTGATGGAGCTCCGAGATGAGGCAGTCAAGTTCCTCGGCACCGCTTCTGGTCTTGTCAGAGAAGACTACCGAGAAGTGGCGGAGATTACACTCCTGGTACTCGGGGCCCAGCCACGTCGTGGCGCACACTTCATGCACCCAGGAGCCTATCATCATGCGAGGTGGATGGCCAAGGTTGGTATTTTGAATTAGAAGTTAAATATTGTATTGCCTTCTGCAAACAGCCATTTGAAGTCCCTACCAGAAAAAAATAAGATAAATAATTTACCATTAAACAAACTTATATGGAGTGGTATCGGTATTTATACATCACAGTGCGTATTCGTTTCAGATCATCTACTACACGAAGCTCCTGATGTTCAGCGGTCAGCTGGAGTTCGACGACGAGCTGGTACAGAAACTTCAGAGAGTGGTACTATTTACTGCACTCCTCTACGCACCTGCCTGGCTGGCGGCTCCTGTCGCAGATGATGCCCCGCTGAATGACCTTGTGTTGTACCAGCGTCTTCTGCAGTACAGGGCTGTGGATCGCGAGATTGCAGAGGCTTCACTGGCAGTGATCAGGCGGCACTTGTGGTATCTGAGGCCTTAGACCGTCGTTTTCGCCGTCTGCAGTGACAAAGTGGAAGACACTGTGAAGCACGAGATGGCAAAGAAGCTGTGCCGCCTCGCTGTGCCCGAGGACTTCACGTATGACAACGTGTCGGTTCATGACACGACGCGCCTTCCGGACCTGATCGATGAGTCATCGTGGTTCGTGTTCACAGGCCTGCAGGTGTGCGCGTCTACGTGGCTCATTCTGCCGGTGAATAAGTGGGATCAAGATAAGAACTACTGTGATCTGAAGAATGTCATCTCGCATCTGAAAGTTACCAACGACGTGGCAGAGAGAGGGATAAAACTGATAGAAGATTACGCGAACACTGTCACAAAAGACGAGTCACAGCTGCAGGGTCTTCTTCAGCTCGTGGAAAAGAGCCGGAAAGAACTCGGTGACTTCAAGAAGTCGTCACTTGCCAAGATGACGTAGCGCAGAGGGAAAGGGAGTTAGCAGAGAGAGTACATGGCGCACGCCTTAAGATGACGTGTGTTCTAACCACGATTCATACAGTTTTTGAACCTAGTTAGGGGCACCGGAGTAAGTGCCTTTAGTGATATCGGTAAACCGTTTTAATACAAAATACATTTGATCTTTCCTTATTCGTTTTATTTTATCCTAAAAAGCAGACAATGGCAGACAGCATATGGAGGTACGGGGAAAAACACGGTATTTTAAATTTTAATGCTATCTCAAGGTGAGTATAACTTCTAAACCACTTATCCTATCAACTTGGTAAGTAGCTGAGAGGATTTCTTTCACTGAGAGGATTCAGAAAATGTGGTCATTTGATGCTTTATCGTTATTCAGTAGAAAATTGTCAATTTGGCCAAATTTCCAAAATTGAAATTTTCAAGGTC
Source organism: Bathynomus jamesi (assembly GCA_023014485.1). Classification (NCBI taxonomy): domain Eukaryota; kingdom Metazoa; phylum Arthropoda; class Malacostraca; order Isopoda; family Cirolanidae; genus Bathynomus; species Bathynomus jamesi. The sequence goes on along the minus strand of JAJOZX010000821.1, from coordinate 352,992 downwards.
GATGCGCGACCCCTAAATATTGATCGATTTTGGTAAAAATGGTGTCAGTGTACTTCTACTGAACGAAACCATGGGAAAAACTTTGACCAGCTATAATGTTTTAAAAAAGTGAAAAGTGATCCACCCTAGTGTACATGAGGGAGGTACAAGGACAAGAAGTACTTCAATAAGTATTGCAATCCGTACTGAGGATGTATCAGTGGTTACGGTTCCATGGAAAAAATTCCTACATCGCAAGGTTCGGCCTATCCATTTTCTTGAACTGATCCACAGAGCAGATGTTCACATCTTCTGAAGGCCGCATGTTTCACGCGCCACAGATCTTATAGACAATGTAGGTCCTGTATATGAGCTTGAATTATCTCGATGAAATTATGATGTGAAAGAGCTAGCAATCATTCTCTGACGAGATGTATTTCTGAACGCATAAAAAGCCTTTAATATTTTTTCAGTTTATACAATATATTTTTTGGAGAAAAAATTTCTTTAACGGTTACAACAAAAAAGGTAGAAAATTAGATGGTAGATAAATGGGCACCCTGGTTGTCCTGCTAGAATGAACCCTCGAATGAAAAGGAAATGTTTATAAATTTGTATTTGGTGTTGTAGCTAGCGAAAGCATCATTGTGTATATTTAAGCATGATTGTATTTGGGAGGAAGCCGCGGATCAATTTGAAAATTTCACCCTCACCATCCTAGTGGTCAAGAATATTTTAAAAGTTTTTGATAAACGGATCTGTTCCGATACTTCTGAATTATTCATATTTGAAATGTAGGTCTATGGCAGAGTGAAAAGGTTTGACCTTTGTCAAAATGAACAATTCGGCGAGAAAGAGTTAATTATTATTACTAGTGTATTCGAGAAAATTTTATGATAAAGAAATTATAAATATTTTTGTGTTCACTCCTTCCTATGTTATTAAATAGTAGAACGCCAATTGTGCGTACTCGTTGTATAGTATAATGTTTTTGCTCGTGTATATATATATATATATATATATATATATATATATATATTTGTAACGTTATTTGAAAAGGGGGAGTGGGTGTGCAATGAAGGGGGAGGGGGTTATGCAATGAGGGACTTCTCGCGTAGGAATGTTGTAAAATTGTATTTATTTATTGAATTTGTGCCCCCTTTATGCAATATTGATCACAACAATATTTTATTATTTTGCCACCATACTAAATCGAGCCTCAATTTTTCGGGTGCAAATTATTTTGCAACCATACTAAACACAGCTTTCCCAAGATTCCTGACTTGTAGATTTTTAATTCTCGCATTGATGTGTGAATAAATAACCACCCCGCCAGTGCTGGAGCTTAGTTCGGATTCCACGTTAAACTCTAGGTCTAAGGCGGAGTGAAAAGCTTAACCATTATTAGAATGAACAATTCGGCGAGTTAGTTATTATTACTACATAGAAAAATCTACATTGTCTGTGCATATCACATTTGCAGCCACACTATTCCCGGATCAATAATCCCTAATATAATCGAGAGGATTTTATAATAAAGAAATTATAAATATATCCATTCCTTTATTTATATTAAGAAAAAGAAAGAAAAGAATAATCAAAACTCTGTATATATATATATGTATATATATATATATATATATATTTATATATATATATATATATAATCTGTACACGAGAGAGGTGTATGCCTGGTGTGAATGAATTCTGTATTTTAAATGAGTTTAGAATTTCATTGGTACGTTTTATTTCCCACTAACTGTGTACACGAGATAAGTGTACGCATGGTGTGAATGAACTCTGAAGCTGTTCTTTTTTCATTACACACAAGGACAAGAACTACCACAATAAGTAATGCATCCCGTGCAATTTCTGCCCGCTCGTGCTGCAGTTTAGTTCGGTTTCCACGTTAAACTCTTGGTCTAAGACGGTGCGAAAAGCTTAACCATTGCAATTCGGCGGAAAGGAGTTAGCTTTTTACCACCCTCTATATATATATATATATATATATATATATAGAGTATGTGTGTGTGTGTGTGTTTGTTAATTTTGAAAAATGTAGAATAATAATATATCCTTCCATTTTTTATTCATTCATTTCAATAACTAAGAAGATGATATACAAATTACGTGTAAATAAAAATAACGAAGTTGCTAAAATATAAAACATTTTTTATATAAAAGGAAGACAAACGCTTACAGAGCGAGAAGAGGTGGATGCGAGTCTTTCAGAGAGAAAGCTCTTGACCCAAATTCCTTCTCGCCAGTTTGTGGTTTTAAAAACCCTCGGGCTGAACCTTTCGCTGGATCTTCTCATTTACCTGGCTCCGTTCACTCTTAAAGAGACAGAGTTAATATTGGGATTCGATTTAATAACTGAAAGAAAGAAAGTAAATAGAACGGCGTTTAAATAATTAGTTTTTTATATTGTTAATATTGGTTTAATAATTGATTCTCTTAAAAGGAGAAAATTCATTTGCTTGAAATTTAAGACATCCGAAATTGATCTCTCTCTCTCTCTCTCTCTCTCTCTCTATATATATATATATATATATATATATATAATATGTGTATATATATATGTATGTATATGTATATATAATATGTATATATATATATATATATGTATATATATATATATGTATATATGTATATAGAACATATATATATATATATATATATATATATATATATATAGAGAGAGAGAGAGAGAGAGAGAGAGAGAGAGAGAGAGAGAGAGAGAGGAATGACAAAAGAAAATAGACAGGGCTATGTTTAAATAATTAACTCTTTTACTTTTTATTGATTACGTTAATATATATATATATAAGGTGAGGAGAAAGTTGTTCAATTGTGTGTGTGTGTGTGTGTGTGTGTGTGTGTGTGTGTATTTCGTCTGAACTATTATTTTGACGATTGTATGTTCCGCATTATATTTTTTGTGCAGTAGAAGACAACTAACTGATTAAGCCAAATGGCTCTGGCTGATTAATATATGCTTTAATTATATGATTATTTCTATCTGGCAACTCAGCCCTCTAAGTCAGATGACGGAAAAATATATGGTTTAATTAAATAATTATTGCTATCAGCTTTCTAAGACAGATGACGGAGTAATATATGCAAATAAACAATGCAATCCTCAGCCTTCTAAGCCAACTGACTGATTAAGCCAACTGGCTCTGGCTGGTTAATATATGCTTTAATTAAATGATTATTTCTATCTGGCAACTCAACCCTCTAAGTCAGATGACGGAAGAATATATGGTTTAATTAAATAATTATTGCTATCAGCTTTCTAATACAGATGACGGAGTAATATATGCAAATAAACAATGCAATCCTCAGCCTTCTAAGCCAGCTGACTGATTAAGCCAACTGGCTCTGGCTGATTAATATGTGCTTTAATTAAATGATTATTTCTATCTGGCAACTCAGCCCTCTAAGTCAGATGGCGGAAGAATATATGGTTTAATTAAATAATTATTGCTATCAGCTTTCTGAGACAGATGACAGGAATATATGCAAAGAAACAATGCAATCGTCAGCCTTCTAAGCCAGCTGACTGGTTAAGCCAACTGGCTCTGGTTGATTAATATATGGTTTAATTAATTACATGGTTCCTATCTGGCAACTCAGCCAACTGGCTGTTTGGGACCCTATAAGAGGGCGGGGTCCCGAGCAAGGACCTCTGGGTCTTCTTCCTCTCTTTCTCTCTTGCTGTCTCTTTCTGCCTCTTTGGGGGTGAGGCGTCCCCTTCTACCCCAAAGAGGCTCCCTTATGTTAGGTATGCCCCTTTGGGTGGTTCAGCTTTGGGGAGAAATCCTCCTCCAAGTTGCATACCCCTTGCAATCCCATTTTGGGGTTGGCAACAAAGGTTGGCACTCTTCTTTGGGGGATCAGCTTGGGGGATAACTCCAAGTTGCATACCCCTTGCAACCCCATTTTGGGGTTGGCAACAAAGGGGGTGCCTTGGCAGGAAAGGGGATGGGGAATTTTTTCTTTTTTCTTTTTTCCTTTTTTTTTGCAACAAAGGGGGGTGGGGTGAAGGTTAGCACTCTTGAACAAAGGGGTGGTGGGGGTTGGCACTCTTGCAACATTACGTAACATTTCTGCACTCTCCCTTTTTGACACTATGCTACTATCATTCATTGTAATATTGCACAAATTCAGTATAAATATTAATTCAGTATAAATTCAGTATAAATATTAATTCAGTATAAATTCAGTATAAATATTAATTTGTTAATCACAAAGTCATTTCTATCTCCTTAATAAATATTGTTTGTTTGGTTGAAAGGTCAAACTGGTGACCCAATATCATTTCCATTTTATTTCATATATTATAATGAGACTATCGTTGCGCCAATATATATATTCACACACACAGAGTGATGCTGATAAAAATTTCCTTTTTAGGCCTACAGTTTTAATACATTTCTCATGTGCATATAAAACGTCACCTTTACAAAGGTTTTTCTTATTGTTAATGGGGTCCAGATGTCTGGAGAAATTCCTGAGTAAACGCAAACAAAAGCAGATTCGTCACAGTTTAATGTAGCCACCACAAATTGTCCTTAATAGCAGAAATCTATGCTGAAGAAAGTTTTCTAGGTACCACTTTCTAATTACGTCAATAGATGCCCTTTGCGTTAAGGAACATTTCTCACCAAGGCCTGAAACAGCGGTCAGCCTCATGAAAATACTCCCACTATATCGTAAGCAGATTTCAGGGGAAATAAACCTGAAAGGACGACCATTAAAAATCAACCAAGACCATCATGAAGGAATTTGGAAGCAATCAAACCAGAGGAAAGGCCATAAATAACGGAATCAGCCAAGTCTCAGGCTTCTCAAGATTTAACAGGTGAAATTTTCCGGCAGAAAGCAGAAAACATCTCTTACGTATGGGTCCTCAATCCTCATATATCTTTCACATACGTTAACTCAGTAACTATACAGTATCTATACAGCATCTTCCTCAGCCTACATCTGCCTCAGCCAAGATACCGTTATAGCAATTCAGCGCGTGTGTAAACATTCCGTTTTCTTTATGTCTGCGCATAGAACTCTCATTGTGTGTCATTTATCCAGCTAGCAATCATTACTGTATTATTGTACAGTTTAATCGAATTTATATTTTGTTTTTGTATCTGACGCTGTATATTCATTAGGGTGGAGCGAAAAATACTTTTTTTTAGTATGAAGTTCTAATAGTGATTAAAAGTTGCATTTAGTGGACGAAATATGTCTGCCAAAATATGAGTTCATTTGTTTAAAGTTTTCAGCTGCCACCAGGGGGCTAAATTTAACACAATTTTGGGTAAAAAGGAAAAAAATGCTTCTATTTTAGGTTTGTCAAACTATTATAAAATTTCATCTTAGAATTATCTAATAGGTTGATTAAGATTCTTAAATGATAGGAATTCGTTTTGTAAAAATACCTTTTCATATGCTTAATATCCTCAGCTGCCACAAGAGAGCTGAAGTTAACACAATTTAGAGTAACTGAGTCATGTTGAGACTACACTGAATGTTGTGGGGGAGGGTTTGGGGAGGGTTGTGGGGGAGGGTTTGGGGAGGGTTGTGGGGGAGGGTTTTGGTGTGAAGGAATTTCTTTCTGTGAGTCATTAGAACAGTGTGTTAACACTTGTCTTCTTAGGTAGTAGGCCTAGTCGCTCAGTTGATCGGAGAGTTTTTTAATATGATCGGAATATTATAAAACTATTTTAAAGTGATTTATATAGAGATAATATTGATTTTATTATAAAATGCTTGTTATAATGTATTATATAATTTTAGTTTATTTATATAATATATTATATATTTATATAATATATTATATATTTATATAATATATTATATATACTTATAAAATATATTATATACATGTATATTAATTATATAATGTTTTGATGTTACAGGATATTTTGTGATTTTGAATTTTTCTTAAAAATATTATGGCATCAAATACTAAATATAAACATTTCACTAGAGAACATATGAAGTGTGCCATATTTGAAGTACCTTGTGAGATGAGTGATATGCAACTACCAACTTATAACTGCATTATGAAAGATTACCTGTTCACAAAACATTTAGTGAAGGAGCAGATGAATAACAAGGAGCCTTCATTTTCTGAAATAGCAGAGGCAGTTTCCAAAAAGGTAGAAAATATTTTGAAGAAGGCCTCTTTGCCAATAGTTTCACATACACGCGTTTTGCAGATGATGCGAGTGTACCATGATAAATACAGGTCCTTATTAAAGCCATACAAGTCACGCAAGGAAGGATCAGCCTAAGTACAAAAATCAGCTTGAAGAATTTGAAAACTCTTCAAAATGCACTTTGTTTGACATCTGCACCTGCAAATGTAATGAGCAAAGCTGGGCACTTGCGTTTTTTTTTGCGGTACTGCGGTACTACCGCACTACCAAACCGGTACCGCATAACGCAGTACCGCAAAAAATGCGGTAGCGGTACTGCTGTACTTTCAGCGATCCTTTGCGGTACTGCGTTATGCGGTACCGGTTTGGTAGTGCGGTAGTACCGCAGTACCGCAAAAAAAACCGCAAGTGCCCAGCTTTGGACTAAGGAGTTTAGGAGATGCTCATGTGAAAAGAGTAAGAAAGTCCCTCCAAAAGAGCAGGATTTTTTAAATGACCAACGAACACGCAGAATAATGGTGATAGGAAGCATTGACATAGCACACACAAGACGATTACAAGCAAGAGAACATCGAAAGGAAATGGAAAAAGCACGTCTGGAATCCTCACAAACAACTAGTGCTGCTATAACCAATACGTCCAACTTACAAATCGAAACAGAGACAAGTGAACTTCAACAACTAGAAGAGATATCTGAAGATAATGATGAAGATACAACCTCGACTCAATATGTAATATCAGAGCAACAGATGCGTGAGCCACTGCCTTCATTAGCACTTACTTGTGATAGATTTAAAATGTCGGACAGAGCTGGGGCTGCTATTGCTTCTGCAGTATTGGCAGATCTTAAAATTGTTACTCCCGAAGACAAAGGGAATATTATAGACAGAAGTAAGCTAAGACGTGAAAGACAAAAACAGAGAAAGGAACTACAACAGATAGGAGAGCCAAAAACCATGCGGGGATTATTCTTTGATGGCAGAAAGGATAAAACAATGATTCAAGTCCAGGAGAGTGATGGCTCTAACCACCAAAGAACCAAACGCGAAGAGCATATCAGCATAATATCTGAACCACACTCTCTGTACTTTGCACATGTGACACCTTCCAGTGGCAAAGCTAAATACATTTGCACAGCGCTAGTGAATTGCTTGAAAGAAAGGAATGTTGATATAGGGAACATCGTTGCAGTTGGCTGAGATTCGACAGTGGTTAACACTGGTAGTATTGGAGGCACAATAAGATTACTGGAAGAAGCCTTTAATAAGCCATTGCAGTGGCTGATATGCCTTTTACACCTTAATGAACTTCCATTGCGCCATCTGTTTCATCACTTGGATGGTACCACTACTGGACCAAGAGCATTTTCAGGAGAAATTGGCCGAGCACTTTCAGACTGTGAAAAGCTTCCCATAGTTAACTTCAAACCCATTGAAATTCAGGAGGACATGTGTGAAGTTGATGTAGATGACATAAGTACTGACCAGAAATACCTTCTTGAAATTCACAAGGCTATATCAAGTGGAACATTCTCAAAGAGTCTTAGTCATAAGAGTCCAGGCAATATATCACATTCAAGGTGGCTCACCACAGCAAACAGGACTCTGCGGTTATATGCAAGCACAGAGAATCCTTCAGGCAATTTACAAGAATTAGCTACTTTCATTGTTAGGGTATACGCACCAATGTGGTTTCAGATAAAGCGTAAACCATTATGCCAATATGGTGCTAAACATATGTGGCATATGATTGCAAGAAGCCGGTATCTCCGTGAAGAGCTTAGGAGAGTACATGACTCAGTCATTCAGCGAAATGCATATTACGCAAATCAAGAAAACATTCTCATTGCAATGATAGCTGATGAAAGGGAGCATGTGCGTCAGTTGGGATTTAGGCGTATCATAAAAGCAAGGGCATGCATTCAAGAAACAGATGTTATCAGGTATTTTAAGGTGCCAGAAATAAATTTTATGCGAAAGACTATACAGATCTCATTATGTGGCAAGATTTTCAGATAGCAGAACCACCGATAACCAAAGGAGTTTCTCTTGATGATATCGAATCATGCATCAAACATGGTACTACTCTTCATTCAGAATTATTTCAGTTTCCATGTCATACACAAGCCGTAGAGAGATGCGTCAAGCTCGTTACAGACGCTGCTGGATCAGTCTGCGGACCTACAAACAGAGACGGTTGGATTCGTGCTACATTAGAATCAAGGAAAAAACAGCCAAAATTTGACACAAAAGCAAATTACTAAATAGTCTTCAGCAAGAACCCTTTCTAGAGGGAGGTTGGTTGGGGAAAGGGTGGTAACTCCGCTAAGGCACGAAATAACGTTTCTTAACTGTCTCAAGCCAGTATAAAGGAGGAGAGACATCCTAATTTATTACTGTTCCCTTTTTCAAGTAAATACAGAATCATACTTACAGTAATTGTCATTTTTAAATTAACTTCATCCCTCTTGTGGCAGCTGAAGATATTAACCATATGAAAAGGCATTTTTAAAAAACAAATTCTTATCATTTAAGAATCTTAATCAAACTATTAGATAATTCTAAGATAAAGTTTATAATAGTTTGATAAACCTAAAATAGAAGCATTTTTTTCCTTTTTACCCAAAATTGTGTTAAATTTAGCCCCCTGGTGGCAGCTGAAAATATTAAACAAATGAACTCATATTTTGGCAGGTATATATCGTCCACTAAATGCAACTTTCAATCACTATTAGAACTTCATACTAGAAAAAAAGTATTTTTCGCTCCACCCTAATATTCATACTGACAATTAATTCATAACATAACTTAACAAGCCATTTCTAACTTTCATTTATAATCATTGTATATAGCGTTGTATGTACGGTACTGTATTAATCACTGCAATATTAAGTATGTTAATTAAATAATGGAAAAACCATACAGTCTATCCTTTTTCCTTATTGAGTAACAAATCACTGGTGATTTAACGTACTTAATAATTAATCACCACAGCCTCGCTTCATATTGGTAGCCTTCACAACTGCGCTCTACAAATTTGTCTCAATTAGTAGCCTATACATATACGAGGTTTGTTCAAAAAGTATCCGGACTGATGCGATTATAGCCAGAATATACAGGGTGTCCATAAATGATTACCCTGATTAAAGCATGATATAACTTTTAAATAAACACTCGTATTCAAACACAGTTTTAATCATTAGTAGATAAACATAAAAAGTTTTGATACATAGTTAATGAACTTAATAAGCTACCACATGTGCACCCCTAGTGGCACGTAAAATGTCTAAACGGTATTCACAGTCACGCCACACATTTTCCAACATTTGTGGGTTAACTGTTGCAATTGCATCCATAATGCGTTCTCGCAATGTCCTGATATCTGGAACAACTGTTGCATAAACCAAATCTTTAACATGACCACAGAGAAAGAAATCCAGCGGGGTAATGTCTGGTGATCTTGGGAGCCATGGGATTGGCCCGTCCCTGCCAATCCATCGATTTGGAAATGTTGCGTCGAGAGTTTCACGAACAACATGCGCCCAATGAGGGGGTGCCCCATCTTGTTGGAAGATGGCAGTTGGCTGCCTGTCCTGCAGCTGGGGGATGGCGTAATTGGTGAGCATATCCAGGTTTCCACGTTTCCAGTTTCCAAGAATTTTTTCAGCCACGACTTAATTAACTTCACATCAGGTGGATTCTTTTCATACTTTGTTCTGAACCTTCGCTGAACACTGACAGGAGATTTTGCTTCTGCAAGCCACACAACACATTGTGCCTTCTCTGTCACAGACGCCATCTTAACTGAACAGATACTACAGCGCTCCTAGCGCGAATGCGGTAGACGAAACACACCAGCACAGAAACTCTATGCATGTACGAGATCACCTGTAAAAAGAAAACGGATGTAAGATTCGTACCCTTAAGGCTTAAGGGTACGCTCCTTCTGAAGCCACACACTTTGCCCAACGATTCTGCCACTCCTGAATTTCTTTTAATGGTCTCAACATCATCGAATCGGTGTCCTTTCAGGGTTTGTTTGAGCTTCGGAAACAAAAACAAGTCGCATGAGCCAAATCTGGCAAATGTGGAGGCTGCTGTACTTGGGGGGGGGGGGGGGAGTTTTTGGCCAAATAATTGCTGGACAAGTTGTGATGAGTGAGATGGCGCGTTATCTTGATGAAGCATCCAGTCTCCAGACTCCCACCTCTGCGGCCTTTTCCTCCGAACTGCTTCACGTAGAGGTCTCAAAACTTCAATGTAAAAATCCTTGTTGATGGTTTGTTCCTGTGGAGCATATTCATGGTATACAAAACCTTCAGCCTTCAATACCTTCCGACATCGCAAGAAATCGCCGCTAAACAAAACACATTTAACTTTATCAGCTCACCACACTCCGAGCCTCAGACCACAGTGGACTGACCCTACACAATGAAGTGCAACCCAATCAGTCAACTTGTCTCGACATGCAAAGACATATTCAACACAATCACAACTCCAAGCATGACCTTGTTCTAAAAATAAACACCCTGTCCGGATACTTTTTGAGCAACCTTCGTATATGTATATTAGGGTAGGCCTGTTCAAAAATCAACTTTTTCTTATTTTCATAGGTTTCTGTACATTTTCCCATGCTTTTTGACCTGAAAAAGCCGAAAATCACAACTATTTTGACCTAGGATGTTGGGAAGCATTGCCGCATGGAGCTTTAAATTTTCTGCCTTGAAATCGGCCAAAGCGCCAATTCCGGGGTCCCTTGAATTATGTTTTGCACTTTAACTTTTGATCTAAACAAGATAGAGCAACAAATTAGGTATCAAATGAAAGAGCATAAAATTAATAAATAATAATAATAATAATAATAATAATAAATAAATAATAATTAATAATAATAATAATAATAATAATAATAATTATCTATCATTTTTCAGGAAACAACAGAAACTCAATCAGAATCTAGAAAACCATCCACAAGTTACAACTTCACAATGGCATTAAGCAAGGAGCTGAGGGAGCTCCGTGGACGCACAGTTGATATCTCAGAACCTCCACGTACTGTCCACAGGCAGGTGTCAACTGGGCCATCTACCAGATCTCTCACTGAAACTTTCCTGGTTGGATACCCTTCAGCTTTTATCAGTGGTTCCCAGCTTCCCACCAACAGACAGGCGTTCCAGTATTTCCTTAATCTTCAGAATTTACCGGAAAATGCAGGGAGGCCCATGGTTCAAGACCTTGCATATAAAACAGTTGAATCTATCATCCCATTCTGGCAGATGGCTAGGATCAAGACAATGACCAAGTACAACGCAATGAAGCTCTTCATGAAACTACATGAGAAACATCGTGCTCTGGTGAAAAGCAAAGGAAGAGCAAGTAGCCCTGGAGGAAAAAGAGGAGCATTTGTGCTGGAATTAGACAGCCTGTTCGATATAGGAGCTCCAGATGCAATCCAGGAAATACAGAACAACAGACTGTTATCCAGAGAGAAGAAAGATGAGGATATCAGGTTCTACGAAGACCAAAAGACTGAGAGGAAAGGTCATATATCTGGTCATGACAAGATTTTGAGACAAGATCCCTGCAGCAAGCAGCGAGGAATGAAAGACTGCAGCATAGACAAGAACAAGGTAAAACTAATTACTTTGAACGTCACAAAAAGTTTTAAGTTTTACTCCATTGCGATATTTAGCATGTACTTAACAATTACTGTCTTAACATGTTGTACTATTTTACAGCTGCAGCAGAACAAGAGGCAGTTGTTCATGTGGATGACATTACCTGGGGTGACTCAACTGACAACGACGCTAACACAGAGGACATGGATTACCATCAGCCTCGTCCTGGATGTTCTCACCATCAAGACACTGTGACTAGTGTGACTTTGACGTTTCCAAGGAAGGTCATGGAATGTGATGTCATCTGCAATACAGCTGATCGTCTTGGTTTATCAGACAATCAAGTTACTGCCATGGTTTCTGCCACCTTGAAAGCTGGAGGGGCTGATCTGGATAACTTCGTCATCTCAACCTCAACAACACGTCGCAACAGAATGCTGTCCAGGTATAATATCAGCCAGAGTCACATGTCCAAGTTTTGTGAAAACCCCCCACAGTACGCTGCCTTACACTGGGATGGAAAGTTGCTCAAAGATGTCTTTGGCAGTGAACCTGGAAGTACCTCAGAGACTTTAGCTGTGCTAGTGTCTGGTCCACCTTCATACACTGAAGGAAAGTTATTGGGAGTACCTGTCATCGACAATTCTTCTGGCACAGCTCAGGCTGAGGCTTCAATGGATTTACTGGAGACATGGGAACTTACGGATAATGTTACTGCCCTTGTTTTTGACACTACATCCAGTAACAGTGGAGTTCACAGAGGAGCTGCCAAACTGCTAGAGAAAATGCTGAACAAAAAGGTGTTTTATCTGGCCTGTCGACATCACATCCTGGAAATCCTAGTAGGAACAGTTTGGGAGAAGCTGTTTGGGAAGGTGAAGGGGCCAGATAATCCCTGGTTTGAGCATCTGAAGGATGTTTGGACGGACTTGTCCAAGGAAAACCCAAAGATGCTGGCTATCAACAGCAAATGGCTGAAGGAAAAGAAGAAGGACAGTGAAGAAATACTCCAAGACATTCTAACAGCAGAAAGGCTTCCAAGAGCCGACTACAGGGAAATGGCTGAACTGACAGTCATTGTTCTTGGAGGAACGCCTCCTCGAGGTATTCACTGGAGTCGACCAGGCGCCATTCATCAGGCCAGATGGATGGCCAGAAACCTGTACTCCATGAAAATGCTGGTGTTTGCAGATCTACTTGAGTACGACGAAGACACTGTATCAAAGCTGGAAAGACTCAACACCTTCCTTGCGCTGTTCTACACTCCTGTATGGATGATGTCAATGTCTGCTGCAGATGCTCCTGTGAATGATCTAAGTCTAATCCAGGACATGTTGAAGTACAAGAAAACTGACCCAGAGCTTGCTGATGCAGTACTTAATAAGATGGAAAACCACAAATGGTACCTGACGCAGGAAGTCGTGCCATTTGCCCTAAGACCACCCTGGTTGATCTCATTGGCCCAGAATCACATTTCCTGCTGGACACACTGAACATTGGATCCGAGTGGCTTCTGGAACCTGTCACGTCTTGGCCACAGAATGAGGACTACAGAAAAGCGTTGGACTATGTTAAGAATCTGAAAGCGGTGAATGACATTGCTGAACGTGGTGTCAAGATGATGAGCGACTTTGCAAATGTCATAACAACAGATGCCAAGCAAAGGGACTATCTCCTTCAAGCTGTGGAGTTCAACAGACGCCGCTTTGACAGCTTCAAGAAACAAACTCTCAACAACTGACTGTGTAAATGTCATTATGAAATTAATCATCATGTAATGCTTTCACTTCTTGATCGATTAGACTTGTGACAAAATGTTAATCTCAAATTTGTGTCATGAATAAGGCGCCTTGTCTGCCTTGAGTGTGAGAAAACGAATTTTGTGATATTTCTGAAATCTTTGTATGTACCAATGTGCCATTTCTTATTCCAATACTATCATAATTGTATAAGTTAGAAAGAGGATTAAAAACACTTTAATTTGGTGCCTATTTTGTTGCTCTATCTTGTATAGATAAAAAGTTATAGTGCAAAACATGATTCAAGGGACCCCGGATCTGGTGCTTTTGGCCGATTTCAAGGCAGAAAACTTAAAGCTCCATGCGGCAATGCTTCCCAACAACCTAGGTCAAAATGGTTGTGATTTTCGGCCTTTTCAGGTCAAAAAGCATGGGAAAAAGTACAGAAACCTATGAAAATAAGAAAAAGTTGATTTTTGAACAGGGCTAATATTAGGGTGGCCCCTATTTTTCAACTTTTGAAATTACTTGCTCCCAACCCCTAATCTTCTTTCAATATATAAAAAAGTGCTCTGTGCAAAATTTCAGCTCAATTGGGCTATATTAAGGTGGTCCCCAAAGGCCCTAAAGTTTCAAAATTCACCGATAATTGGTATTTCTAATATAAAACCTTTATAATTCATTTGCAAACTTTGTTTGGGAAAATAATCACAAAGCATAATCGAAAGTGAATTTTATTTACAACAAATAATTACGCCGCTTATATAGGCCGCAGGCGCAGAAGTTTCTAGAACCTTCAGAAGCGGTTTTTTTACGCACTTATGATACTTTTCAATTTCCGTGAATATCTCGTCCAATTTTGGTTTTAAGTAAATAATGGTTATAACTAAATTTATTGTAAATTCAATTCTCTTTCGATTATATTCTATATTTCTTTCGAATAAAACACTGTAAAGAAGATAAAAACGGTTTTATATGAAAAAATATCAATATTGTTAAAATCTGAAACTTTAGGGCCTTTGGGGGCCATCTTAATTGTCTGATTGAGCTGAAATTTTACACAGAGCATTTTTACATGGATTAGAACAACTTTAGAGGTTGGGAGATGAAAAATATTTCATTTCAGAAAATCACATACAACTAAGGGCCACCCTAATGTATATGTACTGTGTGTGTGTATATATATAGGGATACGTCGTGGCCAATTTCATAATAACGCTTCCAGTCGATCAGCACAGTTAAGCGATATTGGTTCTGGGTTGTGGTTGGATTGGGGACCGACGGATCATCCTCTGCGTCCAGATTGGTTCAATGATTATATATATATATATATTATATATATATATATATACACTGTATATATGTTTGTGACTCCATGAGATATTTTTTTTAATTGAGATTCAGCTTGTTCCTGATAAATCATATCCTTTAAACAATTAGGAATATCTTTAGTACAAAGAGCAAAGGATTGGACTGTCCATTCAAATATAGTAAACAGAATGTTGTTGTTTTCAGTGGTAAAGAGCCATGCACGGAAGCCTCGATGGTGTAGTGAGCATCTAAACACTGAGTAGGTGAGTAGGTGTTTAAACAAAGCGATGATTTGCAAAACAGTGAAGTCTTTACGTTTTGTCTAAAACTGTCTCTGTCCTAAGTGTAATTATTATTATTAATACATATAATATATATATATATAATATATATATATATGTGTGTGTGTGTATATATATATATATATATATATATATATATATATATATATATATGTTATACTTTGCATAAGAAAGGAAATAGATGAAAGTCCCCACCTTATAGAAGTAAAGTAAAGCCGCACCCTGGTAACACAAAGGGTTTAGACTATTTCGAGGGTGATATGATTCATTCAGTACTTCCTTCCAAACAGAAGTCACGCGCTGGTGACGCAGCCGGACTTCCGTTCCTTCTAATATATAAGAATGGGCTCCGCGCCCTTAAGGCAGATTCCGGCAAGCGGCAGTTATTCACGGGTCTCGGGATTGTGGCAGGAAGGCCAAATCTGTGTAGCGTTGTAAAGTTGAATTACAGTCGAGTAACGGTATTGAAGGTTTTTGTGATTGGATAGACGGCGGTAGAAGTCCGTGTCCATCGACTCTAAGAAACTTAGTATAAAAACCTAGAATTAAGAAACTTGCTGATTCTATTAAGTCGATACTATATCGACCCAGTATTTGCTTAAATTGATTCAATTATTTACTGCACACGCCAGTCAAGTAAAGTAACTTTCTGCTGACGAGTTTCTTTTTCCCCAACGATCCCTTAAAATCGCACGCTCTTTAATACGCCTGCATAGGTAATACATCGAGACGACGTCTTCAGGTCATCATTATCGAGAGTACACTCTGTTATACTTGAAGCAACTCAGAAGAGTATTATATATAATATATATATATATATATATATATATATATTTATATAGGCTACGTCGTGGCCGATGTCGTAACATCGCTTCCAGAAGATAAGCGACATTGGGTCTGGGTAGTAGTTGGATGGGAGACCGTCCGGATTTTTTTCCATTTTATGGGAACCACCATTTTTTAAAATAAATACATGGTTTTGCAGCATTTTTTATGCTGATTCCAAATATATTATTCTTTTTCAGGAGAAATAAAAAATAAGAAAGTTATAGTCAATAAATTTTTATTATTTATATGATATGCCACGATGACGTCATTTGTACGATAACGTCATCGTAAGCGCTCAGTTAGGGCCTAATAGCCTATTTCTAATAGTTCAAATCAGTTGTTAATTTACCTTGAATGAAAATATTTGCTTCGACTTGACAATATGGAAAATTATAACCTAATTTGGCAAGCAAGAAATATCACATGTGAAGAAGATGCATTAAAGTTTTTACAACAGAATGATGTTATTCCTAAAACTAAACAATGTAATAAAAAACACGAAATGTCGATAACCAAAAGAAGCGATAGTAAATGCTCAATGGAATGGCGGTGCTCAAAACAAACGTGCCGAGAAAAGGTGTCTGTACGCAAGAATACTTGGCTAGAGGATTCAAAACTACCTCTTGAAACTATAATTTCATTAATGTATTGTTGGTCTCAAGAGTATACAACGATCAAATTTTGCGGAAAGGAATTCGGCATCTCCCATGGAACAATCGTGGAGTATAACAATTACTTTAGAGAGGTAATTAAGTTTTAAACAATTAACCTAACCTAACTAAACTAACCTAACCTAACCTAACTAACCTAACCTAACTAACCTAACCTAACTTAAACTATGCAATATATCTATTTCAATTTCAGGTGTGTGCTGAACAACTCCTGAAGTCCCCACCGATCATCTTAGGGGAAGACATGCATGTTGAAATTGATGAAACATGCTTTTCGAGAAGAAAATACAATCGGGATAGAACATTGCCACAACAATGGGTATTCGGCGGTATATGTCGCGAAACAAAAGAAGTGTTTCTTTATGCCATTCCAGATAGGACCAGTGAAACATTACTCGACTGTATTAAAGCAACAATACGCCCAAAAACAACTATTATCAGCGACATGTGGAAGGCATATAGCAACATAACAAAACTTGATGGATTCTACTTTACGCATCATACCGTCAACCATTCTAAATGTTTTGTTGATCCCGACACGGGTAACCACACTCAAAACATCGAAAGTTTGTGGCATTCCTTAAAACTAAGGAACAAACGTCAAAGTGGTACAAAACGTGAGATGCTGGATTCATATCTATGCGAGTTCCTTTGGCGACATCGTAATAAAAACAGACTTGTTAATGAAAATTTTGAATGATATTGTTCATTTTATGAGAAAATAAAGAAATATCGTATAAATAATAAAATATTAATGACTATAACTTTCTTATTTTGTATTTCTCCTGCAAAAGAATAATATATTTGGAATCAGCATAAAAAAATGCTTCAGAACAATATATTTATTTAAAAAAATGGTGGTTCCCATAAAATGGAAAAGACCCGACCGTCCTCTGCGCCCAGATTATGTAGCGACCCGTGGTTCGAATCCCACGTAAAGCTGTAGGTCCCCTCCGTCATATGACCTTAGATGTTGCGAAGGAGGTTAAACAACCCCACTTAAAAAAAATATATATATATATCATAAAAAGCCTGAAAGTGCAACGATACTTCATGTAATATGAGAACCGAAATCATCAGTGCTCAAAGTAGTATGCATTGCAGATCGAACTGGAAGGAAACTAGTCAATTTTGAAGTTCCTGTTGCCTTTTATGCAATAAATATCAGAAAGTAGCGGAGCCATTTTAATGAGTCCTGGAATTGTGTTGAAATTAGTTTCATCAGAATGTTTATTTAGCAATGGGTTTATATTTCATATTTTTGGAAACAATAATAATCTGCAGTTAATCAGATAATCTACCGTTAACCAGACTGTACTTTAGTGATATCATTGATCGTGTATCAGTATGTTGATATATCCTGAAAAGGAAGATGTATACCTCTTATTTATTTCTGGAATTCATTTTTAATATTCAAGAATATCAGTTTGATTTTTCTCGTTAAACATCCTTCATGCGAAACAGTGTCGTGTGATTAGTTAGAAAATATAGAAAGCACGAGGCCCCACATCAATTCATAAACCTATGAAATACTGTAGGTATGGAAAGAATATACTTTCAAATTAAATAACTTATTTCAAAGGAAAATTGCACGCAGTTTACAAAAACAATTTATGAGAAAAAAAGAACAACGTGGGAATTTTGATTAGGAGTTTGAGAGGGATCGGGAGTATTTGGGGGAACAAATTTAACTAAAAATGCTCAAAAGTGGTTTTAATTTAATGATCACGCGTGAAATAAACTTCCATTAAACTGACTTTCGTCAGTAATTCAAAATTCTTCAAGTCAATACTTTTCATTACTTATATGTTTAATTACTCGTATGTTCAATTACTTACAGTATAGGTTTAAGAAGTTACTCGTTTATACACATGCCATTTATAGATTCTGTGAAAGTATTAAAATTAAAATGAATTTAAAATAAATGAGATGAATTTAAGCCAAAATCATGCTCTAATAATGGTCAAAAAGCAGAAAAGTTTCTCTCTCTCTCTCTCTCTCTCTCTCTCTTTGCAAAAATCCTTACAATTCATATTTTGTCTTCATTTTAAACTGATGATGCTCTTCAATCAGTGAAAATAAATAAATAAATATATATATACTCGTATATATATATATATATATATATATATATATATATACACTCATTATTACCACTTTAGATACAATATTTTTTGTGGGAAAGGATTTTCTAGGAAATTATTCGTTTTTATTTCAATTAACATTATATTATTTGCAACACATAAGGATGGAAGCGTTCCAACATTGACGAAGGTAAGACTATTTTTAACCTTAAAAAATAGTAAAAAAAAAATTAAAAAACTATAAAATTAAATCTCCGAAATGTTAATTTACCACTAAGTAGAATTAAAAGAAAAACTCGAAAACATTTACAAGAAAAATGTTAAAATGAATCTTGAACAAAATAAATCAAATTGCCCAAAATATGAACGCAAAGTTTCGTATAAAATACGTGTACTGTGTACAGTATATATATATATATATATATATATATATATATATATATACTATATAATTTCCTTTTTGTCGATCCCGGCAAAAATCACTTGTTGTAAATATGTGAGTCTTCTAAATTTTTCACAGTATACTGATTACTTCATATTGTGGATGGTGACCCACTGCAAGGATAGTTCTCAGGCCATGTAATGCGGTTTCTGCCGGAAATGCCAGATCAAGAAAGAACCAATTTAACCCTGAATAGGAATTCACGGGTGCCACAAACCCAACACGCAATTCCTTTCTGACCCATGATTTCCTATTGAGGGTTAATTAAGTAACAATGTTTTACAGGCCTACAGCCAATTTTGGACCCCGATAAGATCTCGAGGCATCTTCCGCCGAAAGAAATGATTTTCGGACGAAACAAACGAAAAAAGAGGGTTCACTTATATGCACGACAGCAGAACTCAGTGATCGACTAGCTTACCAAAAAGAAATACCTCTCCCGCTATGCCCCCCATCTGCAGGCCATTTTCATTCACGTTTTAGATGCGATATTCCAAAATTGAAGGCTCATAAGTTTCACCTCTGTCATTTCGGAACATTTCCTGCAGATTCATTGTTGTCTTTTATCGCTAAACAAAGTGACATGAACATTTAATAACGGTAATTCAATTATTTGTAACTTAGCTACCTCATTATAATTAATTGTACTTCCTATGCCATGTGAACCTTTGTGAACCAGAACAGTTAAATGGGAACAGTCTATTGAACCTGTTCCAACTGATATATATATATATATATATATATATATATATATTAATAAACAGGAACACCAGAGAAAAAAATAAACATCCTTCAAGGTTTAATAGTACCAACGTTTCGGAATGCACTAATTCCATCTTCAGGGCTAAAACGATAAAATGCCAAATCACATACAAAATACAAATTGCTTAATAACAATTTAAAATAAAGTTAAAAATTATAGAAAGCAGCTAAGAAAATGTAAAACATTAAAATTAAAAGGTAAATAAATGTGAAGTTAAAAAGTTACAATTATAAAAAGTATCTAGGAAAAATATAAAAGCATTAAAACTGAAAGGTAAATAAAATAAAATAAACTAGTACTTTAACCAAAATATAGCAGAGCTACCGATGATTCGTCAGAATTTAAGTTTGGTTTTAATTTATAAATAAACAAAGATTCCATAATTTTGAGCTTAAGGTCAGGACTTCCGGCAGCAAATACGGCAAAATTAGACTGTGCAATTGGGTGGTTATTGTTGTGCGAGTGATTACGTATGAGAGAATTAGGTGGTTTGCCAAGAGGTAAATTTGTACGGACCGATTTACCGAGATGTTCGTAAATACAGGCTTTTAAATGTCTTTTAGTTTTACCTATATATGACCCCATACAGTGGTCACACTTGTATTGGTAAACTATGGATGACTTAAGAAGTGTAGGAATAACATCCTTGTATTTAAATAAATGATAAATCGATTGATTGAGACGGGGTGAATATAATTTTTATACATAGTTGTGGTGTGGGTAGAATTCCTTGAGCAATTTTAAAAGTTTGTTTCTAATGTTAAAACTTGAGGTTCCCACATAAGGCAAAGTGAAATACAGGATATCTTTGTGGACTGTAATTAAGTCTCTAGTTGTGGGGTTTATTAGTCTATTTAAGGTTCTGCCTATTGTAGTGTCCACCAGTCTAGAGGGGAAATTATTCTTGGTAAGGAGTTTTTGGATGAAATCTAGTTCATCGTGTAGTTTAAAGTAATCTGAACAGATATTGAAAACTCTGTTGGTCAGAGTCGAAATTAAATTTCGCTTGAAACCTAAACGGATAGTCTAAAGGAAGAAAAGTTCGTAGTAAGATTGGTGAATGTCGGCTTTCGGTAAACGGAAGTTTCAAAATAAGAATTAGTTTTTATTATCTTAATGTCCAAAAAGGACAGAGAGCTATTAGATTCAGCTTCTGAAGTAAATTCAATATTAGGGTGTTTAGAATTAAGGCAATTACGAAACAAAGGGATATGGTTTCGTAATTACCTTAATTCTAAACACCCTAATATTGAATTTACTTCAGAAGCTGAATCTAATAGCTCTTTGTCCTTTTTGGACATTAAGAAAATAAAACCTAATTCCTCTTTTGAAACTTCCGTTTACCGAAAGCCGACATTCACCAATCTTACTACGAACTTTTCTTCCTTTATCCCTTTAGGTTTTAAACGAAATTTAATTTCGACTCCGACCAACAGAGCTTTCAATATCTGTTCAGATTACTTTAAACTACACGATGAACTAGATTTCATCCGAAAACTCCTTACCAAGAATAATTTCCCTTCTAGACTGGTGGAGACTACAATAGGCAGAACCTTAAATAGACTAATAAACCCCACAACTAGAGACTTAATTACAGTCCCCAAAGATATCCTGTATTTCACTTTGCCTTATATGGGAACCTCAAGTTTTAACATTAGAAACAAACTTTTAAAATTGCTCAAGGAATTCTACCCACAACTATGTATAAAAATTATATTCACCCCGTCTAAATCGATTTACCATTTATTTAAATACAAGGATGTTATTCCTACACTTCTTAAGTCATCCATAGTTTACCAATACAAGTGTAACCGCTGTATGGGGTCATATATAGGTAAAACTAAAAGACATTTAAAAGCCTGTATTTACGAACATCTCGGTAAATCGGTCCGTACAAATTTACCTCTTGTCAAACCACCTAATTCTCTCACACGTAATCACTCGCACAACAATAACCACCCAACTGCACAGTCTAATTTCGCCGTACTTGCTGCCGGAAGTTCTGACCTTAAGCTCAAAATTATGGAATCTTTGTTTATTTATAAATTAAAACCAGACTTAAATTCTGACGAATCATCGGTAGATCTGCTATGTTTTGGTTAAGGTACTAGTTTATTTTATTTTATTTACCTTTCAGTTTTAATGCTTTTATATTTTTCCTAGCTACTTTTTATAATTTTTAACTTTATTTTAAATTGTTATTAAGCAATTTGTATTTTGTATGTGATTTGGCATTTTGTCGTTTTAGCCCTGAAGATGGAATTAGTGCATTCCGAAACGTTGGTACTATTAAACCTTGAAGGATGTTTATTTTTTTCTCTGGTGTTTCTGTTTATTATAACCTGCGTTTCCACGCCATCAATCAATCAAATATATATATATATATATAGATATATATATATATATATATATATATATATATATATTATTATATATTAGGGCGGAGTGAAACACAACTTTTTATTTCAAATTTATTTGCCTCACTTGTTTTGGTGTATTAGAACAAAAGAATTATGTATTCAGTCATTTAATGTTTGTAACTCAAACCATCTCTCGCATTTTTACATAAAAGCAAAATGGCCATCAGCCGGTTGTCCATAAATAAAAATATACTCATAACATAAAAACTAAGTGTTCTATCAAAAATAAAAATTGAAGAAAAAAGCTTTATAATGCAAAACTATACTTAAAACACACCATTGTGCATACATTGTATTGAAATAAAATTATATCTGGTCTCACTTGGTTGGATGCCGTAAAGCAATTACATTTGAATGCGATATAAAACCCGCTCATCTCAAATATTATTATTTTTTCAGGAGAGGCATCAAATCCTTATTGGTTTCAAGTGAGGGAAGCAGAGAGCAACTTTTTATTCTTGACCCAATAAATCCGTCTCTTGATTCCTGTGATATTACTGATGCTGATGCATCTGTAACCAACTTCACGGCTTTTTCGACGTTCTGTGTGTGAATGGGGTATTGCTCAACTTTCAAACATTTTGTTTCGTACTGACGCAATTCTTCGTCACAAAATTTAGAAGTGAGAGGTGGTTCACTGATATCAATCCTCTCCGAGATGATGGCTGTCCAATGTGATGCTTTGAAGTTCAATTCTGGTACTCTAAATTCTCTGATTTTCCTTGTATTGGCTTCCTTACACTTTCTTGTCTGTATTATTCGATCGATTGCAACTTTGCGCAGCTTTTGCTCACTCTCTGACAGCATTGATAGAAGAATATTTTCTGAGTGAGCAAAATAGGCATTCCGTGATATATAAGGTTGGACAACTTTTTGTATATCTTGGGGTAACAGGTTGAACCTTTTTTATCGCATCAAAGATATGTTTGGGTCCATCAGGCAGATACGGTTTAAATTTTATATTGAACCAGTTAGGACCACAGTTGTTACTATGAACAGAACAAGGCTACGTAACTCTCTGGAGGGATTCTTTTGGGAGACATAATAACGACATAGTCCGTTAGCTAGCGTTAACCATCTAGAGTTGTTAAAGGGACCAGGCTTGAGTTTCTCTAGGCTTCCGTCAACATATCCTTCTCTTATGGCCCCAATTATTCTGAACATGTATTGTTGATCATTACTTAAATCTTCTATGAGCTCATCTGTGAGAACTGGGATGCTATCGGCCCCATCCGTAATTGGAGAGAACTTAACCACAGGCATCTCATGGCAAGTCTTAAGAGCATTACCAATAGATCCGCTGAATGATCTTGGCCCAGTTGTTTTCCCGTCGTATCGCTCAAACAGATGCCTTAAGGGAAGTTCATTTGTATGTAACATACAAATGCTCCATTGCAATAGTCGGTTCAGTTTCTGCTCGATGAAATGGATTATGCCACCTTTAGACGCAGTGTTGACATTCATACTGTCGCACCCTATCACCTGGAGATTCTGGTCTAGTGTCACTTCATTCAATTAAACGAACAGCGATTCAGATACATCACTTGCTTTTCCAGATTTAGAGCTCAAATGGTTAAGGTATTCTCCACCAGGCTCAATCAATAGTACATAATGTTCTTCAACAATTATATCCTGGTACCACATACCATCTTTATTTGTCTTTACCAACGTCTTGTCCTTTCTCCCATCAAAATATAAAGCTTTAACATCACCATAACTTTGTGTCACTTCAACTTGTAATGTTTTTCTCAATTTCTGTCTCTCTCTTCTCACCTTACTTCGATTAATTAAAAAATCACTGTCTTTTTCGGTAATGATACCCAAATCCACCAAAGTAGCTGAAGCAATGGTTGATGCAGCCCTTTCTGAAACACCAAATCTGTCGGCTTCCATGGCGAGATTGGGTAAAGGGGCTCTCATTTGAATGTTGGAGCATTCATATTCAGACTCAGTTGTTGAACTTTCTTCGGTACTAGAGAGATCAGTATTAGTATCAGGTGAAAGCACATCATCAATGACTACTTTTACGAATTCTTCATGCATGATTATTTTTCTTCGCTTACTTCCTTGTTGCTTTTTCAACTTTCTTGCATTTCTTTTTGCTATAGATCTTGAAAGGGGAACATCCACACCTCCAATCACCATATTCCGCATAGTCCTCTGATCCTCAAGGAATTCCAGTTCTTCTTTGGGTATTCTTGATTCATTTGGACAAACACAAATAATATGTTTTTCTTTACATCCGCTTTTTCGGCAGCCAAAATCTTGGTGCGAAACGAAGTTGCATTTACAGGCACAAATGTCAAAGAGTTCTACCAATGATTTTTTGAACAATTCAATAAGCTTCGCACTCCTTTTGGATCGATTGAGTTGCGTAACCTTGTCGGTAAAGCGCTTCAGTTTGGTAATTATGGATTTTTTACTCATTGAGGGTGTTGATGAACCTTTCCACACTTCGCCCAATGCTTCTGCTATCGTTTCGAGAATATCATTATTTGTCAATTTTGCAGATGAGCCTTCCTTCAGTAGAAGAAAATATCTCCCAACCTGTATATTTGAGGGTAAGACATTATGTGGCAATTCACTTGGAATTCCGAACGGAAAATGTTGCTTCACCGACTGTCTCGTTAGTAGGGATTTTGCCATATTTAGATCTGAGGTTAAATTTCTACAGAAATATCGCATTATGAAAATCTGAAAAAATACAAAACACGGAATTAGTTAAAACAAATTATATATAAGCTCTAAAACTATAATATGAACATATTTTACTCAATAGTCTTTGTACCCACCCATGCTACAATATGCAGCATGCGGCTCCTACCCCCATCCCTTATCAGCCATATGCAAGATGTCATTGACCTCGAGTGAGACTGATGTTTAGATAAGCGTCTGTGTGTTCTTAAGCAGTTGGTGATTAGTAAGTATCGCTTGTGTTGTTTGAATATATTTACTCGTTATCATAGTTATAACCAAATAACGCACAATATAACGCGATATCTTCTCTCAAAAACCGATAGATATTATACTAGGGGTCTTTCAAAATATGACTTTCCGCCATTTTGTTTTCGGCAAAAATGTGGCTGGTGGAGGGTCCTAAAAAGAAAATATTATCTTTTTAGAACTTCTAGAGGGTCAATACACCAAATCATGAGTGAGGCAAGATGGTTTAATATTTTCATTCCACCCTAATATATATATATATATATATATATATATATATAGAGAGAGAGAGAGAGAGAGAGAGAGAGAGAGAGAGGGTGTTTCATATCATGTGGGACGCACTTTCAGGATGGATTCAGGACCTGAAAACAATGAAAAAAGTTCATATAAACATATGCTCGAAATCGCTTTGTTTCCGAGTTACAGCCCGTTATGTGTTCCAGCAAGTATCCGCCTGTTAAAAAACTATAGGGGCTATGGGTTGATTGCCTGTTACCCTCATCCGTTGGAAATTTCCAGCAGATTACAGTGGAGAGTTAACGACAAAAGCCCTACGTTTTTTCGTTAGAGAGTTATGTATATGTAGGTCTTCAAAGGACCTATTTATGTTTATTTGCCCTCGGTATTTGCGCTGCCTAATGGTAAAGAAAGGAATTGTCTTACTTTATTATTTCGTTGGGCCTCGCTTCTGTTTCGATGTAGGGCTCGACGATGTTTTTCGATGTAGGGCCGCGGTACGATGGAGTTACACAACGAATTGATTTGATGTAACTAATATAGGCAGTCACACTACTTAAATACCTGAAGGAATAGGCCTATCCTCTTTATAGTTATTAGGTTTTATATTAAGAGGATTTCACTCAGAACTTATAGGAAGATAAAGGACATCTTCCTTGCTTAAAGCATCGCTGTAACATAAGCAGCTCAGAGTGCTGAATTTGCAAAGTTCGTTGACTCTTCTCTCGATGTAATTTTCATGAGTCAGCAGTGGAAAATTATGAAAACGAAATAATAATGTTTTTCTTGTGGTTGGGTGGGCCCAATGCCTCCATATTGGGTTCTATGTATGTATGGCAATTATTTTAATTCCCAATAGGCTCTGTCGCCAATCCCGAGGCAATTTTGTAGATATTTAATTCAAGTAATTAATAATCTATATTTAATTAAGAAGTAAAGGTACCACATACAATAGCATGTTGTAAGCGTGTATAGTTTTTCCATACCGTCTTACCTTTAAAGGAAGTGCTCAAAATGACCGCCTTGCGCTTGAATACACGCCTGAACATACTCGTCATTGACTGCCTGACGCGTTCAAACATTCCAGGTATTGCTCGGATTGTCAATGGGTGTCACGTAAACGATGGATTTCAGATGACCCCACAGGTAAAAATGGAGTGGATTCAGGTCCAGAGAGTGAGCAGGCCACGCAATGGGTCCTCCACGGCCTATCCACTTAGCAGGGAAATGGTCATCCAAATAGTCTCTGGCTACTCTACTAAAATGAGGCGGAGCGCCGTCATGCATGAACCACATACGACGTCGGACACCAAGAGGAACTTCATCTAGTAAATCGCTTAAATCATTCCTTAAAAAATTAGAATGGATTCTCCTGTTAATCTTCCAGGCAAAACAAAAGGACCGATTAAGTTGTCCGAAATAAGTCCTGCCCATACACTGATACTAAATTGATGTTGGTGCCTTCACTGGATGATGGCATGCGGATTCTCTTCGGCCCAGTGATGAATGCTGTGAAAATTGATCACACCATTTCTTGTGAAGGCAGCCTCATCAGAAAACAACACGGATGATAGAAAAAGAGGATCGCGAGCACACTGATGAAGGAACCAAGTATAAAAAGACTCTCGTGGTGAGAAATGAGCTTCAGTAAGGCCAGTAGTATGATCGGAAAATGTTCGAGTGCAAATCAATTGCAATATTGATCAAAGTTTTGCAAAGGGGAGGAGGGTTGGCACCCATGTGGGAGGAGGGGCTGGCACCCATAGGGCTTGGGGTATGCAAGCAAGGGAGAGGTTGTTTAGCCCCAAAGTTGCATGGAGGGGGAAGTGGGGTTTTACTGACCCCAAGCCTAACCTAGGACGGTAAGAGAGAGAGAGGAGGAGAGAGGAGAACATCTTTTCGGCTGCAAAGCCAGGCGCATAATGAATGCTGTTAACAGCCCCAATTAGCTAGTAGTCTTAATCAGCCAGATGGCTTAATCTGGCTTAATGAACCAGTTGGTTTAGAAGGCTGTATATATATATATATATATATATATATATAAATAAAATATACTGTGTATATATATAAATAAAATATACTGTATATATATAAATATATATATATATATATAAAATATACTGTGTATATATATATATATATATATATATATATATATATATATCCAAGGCAGTCCACTTTCTAATATGCCAATTAATGCTAAAAAAGAATTTTATATTGTTGTATATACATTATCATTATTAAGAATTATTATTACTATTATATTTAAAAATAAATAATTAAATTTATATTGTTGGATATACATTATCATTATTAAGAATTATTATTATTATTATTGTTATATTTAAAAATAAATAAATACGCTATTTTTCAGCACAAATCAATACCCTTTCTTCAGTACTTGATGCTTCGTAACATTATTCAGAATTATTATTATTACTACCATTATTTTTATTACTACCATTATAGTTTCTCCAGAAGAATTCGAATAGAATAATAAAACACAACTACGTCATACGGCTTATTTAGTCGAGTTATTTAACACGGATCCGTTCATTTACCACGCGCTTATTCGAATTATATAGGAGACAAATATACTATCAGAAATGTGTGTGTATATATATATATATATATATATATATATATATATTAGTAACTTTTATGATAACGCTAATTTTGACGTAGAATAATTAATTAAAATTATATGCTAACCCACAAAATATTAAAAAAATTATGTATATATGAACCCCAAGGCATCCAGCAAATTTCTTAATACTAAAGTTCGTTTCTTGTCACAAAAACAGTCAAATCTATTCGTATATATATATATATATATATATATATATATATATATATATAATCCCTTAAAGCGCATATCTATAATTTAATCGCTATTTACGTTTTTCAAAATATATTTCTAAATTTTTTTTCGGAATAACCTAATGAGGCATCTGCTTGTCAATGGAATTTTAGTCCGGGTTGGCGTTAGACGGGCGTACCGAACACCTGTGTTTTACATTGGATGGCGGCAGGTAAAATCTCGAACGTAGAATAATTAATTCAAATAATATGCTAGCCCACAAAATTTTTAAAAAAATGATGTATTTAAATGAATCCCAAGGTATCCAGCAAACTTCTTAATGCTACAGTTCGTTTCTTGTCACAACGACAGTCAAATCGATTCGTATATATATATATATATATATATATATATATATATATATATATATATATATATATATGTGTGTGTGTGTGTGTGTGTGTGTGTGTGTGTACATATATAATCCAATTAAGGCGCATATCTATAATTTAATCGCTATTCAATTTTTTCAAAATATATTTCTAAAATTTTCTCGGAATAACCTAATGAGGCATTTGCTTATCGATGGAATTTTAGTCTGGGTTGGCGTCAGACGGGCGCCCCGAACCATTGGATCTTACATTGGATGGCGACGATTGAAATCTCGAATCCCCCAAAAGCTAATGCCCTTCACAGAGCACGTCTCTCGACAAGTAGTAAACAGGCTATGATTCATGAGAGCAATGTCCTTTGCTTATACCAGTTGCAAAAATAATCAACCATAGGTTTCAGTCACTTAGAACACTTCATTTTTTATGTCCTTTTACGATTAATGCCACGTGCTGGTAACCCCTGCTTCTTCTTCTTCCGGACAGGCCTCTTCTTCTTCCCACCACCACACATTTTTCTCGTTGCATCGTTGATGATTTCTTCCCGTTTACGCTTTAAGTGCCTTTTTAGAGGTTCTTTAGGATTAGTCCCTGCCATTGTCTTCAAACGTGTTAAGACCTGATTGTAACGCTTTCCAGCCGAGATATCTGGCACCATTCTTCAGCAAGGGTACAGCCGTTCGCAGTATGGTTGAAAAAATGGATCCAATCCCATTCCCGCGCTGGTATCTCACCCCTCGATAGACTGTGAAAGGCCTACAGGTCATTCTATCACAGTACGAGAAAGTGCAGCTTCGCTGTTAAGCTCCCATCACAGAATGGGAAATTTTTCCCTTCAATCGTTCATATATATATTGAGATATTAGTTAATAGATTAGTTGCGACATTGACATAATGAGGCTTGTCATATGTAATGTTCAAGCTCATTCCTCTATGATTGGAAATGTGAGCGATATGCAGCAGGAGCATAGCACATGTCTGGGGCAGGGTAGCCATCGTTCAATTTCTCCAATTTCAGCTGATACATTAGGCTGCACAAGTTATGTTGTGCTCCGTGAAAGGAATCTCTTTGTATGGCTGCTCCATATCGATCCTCGGTTATAATTTTGAAAAGTCCTTTGTCTTTATTTCTGTTAGCCTCTGATTTTAGGGTCAGAGTATGTGCAGGGGTATCGTTGTTTACGATTTCGTATACTAAATCATCCGTAAGCTTTGATCTTTTCAAACTACCATTTAAGTCTCTCACAACATCCTCGGCTGCGCCATAATGATCCGGGCCTAGTGTTACTACTGTAGTGTAATACTGTGCCTCCCCATTCCGGGCGGCATGCATGGTATCGTCCCGAGTTACACCTACCTTTTCACACTCATCACGGTCTCTAAGAACCGTAAAAACGGATTCTTTTATTTTTAATACTAAAAAACTTGGTAGCCAATTGAATTTCACATATTCCAACCTCATACGAATCACGACACAATTCGATGGGACCGTAGAGTTCTGTTACAAAGTTGGCAAGAATGTTGCCAGGATGTACAGACAGAGAATAAGAGGACGGGAATGTGACGTAGAAGTGGTTAGGCGCCATGTTGTATACAATTTAAGCTTCATTATTGCCTCAGCCTCTATATAGGTGTTGAAGCTTTCTGGGTATCCTAGTCATTTCACCAGGTACATTTCTTTTTCCTGATCCTTTGCTGCCTAAAATGTTTTCAATTTTAAAAGCATTTTTTCCTAAATTAAATGTCATTTTCTGCAGCTCCTCGCCGTAAAAGCCCCCTGCAATTTCTTCCCCATTCAAATCTTCAACGTAATACAGCATTATCTCGTCTTTAGGTCTTATAGCCATCACTTTAAAAATCTCACGTGTCCAACCTTGCTCAAATCCCTTTCCGAATTTATTACCCGAACGCGACGACCTTACATAACACTGGTCAACAAAGATTTTTCATCAGAGTAAAATTTGTGGTGGCTGGATAGCATTTTTCACGCTGATTCCAAAACTGCATTCAGATATTTTCTACCACGTATAGTTTTCAAGATGAAGGCATATATATAACCACAGATTTAACCATTTTAAATAGGCAAAATACTAATATTTCAACATTTGATTGTGTTTATTTTATTGTGTTTTTTTAGTTTATTCATCTTATTGATCTCAATTATCTTAATTATACATCTTATGTATTTCAGGTGTGAGCTTTTACGTCTAGCAGCATTGTGATTCAGGCAACAACGCCGTGCTTTGTGTGTCAAAAGATCAGTCCAGTCCAAGAACTTGTTGTGTCAAGTTGGTGTACATTTTTTTGAATTTATAGTTTGCTCAGGTCAGTCAACATGCCTCGACAATGTAAGAATGACCCCTGAAAGCAGTTCTTTTGCATAATGGTAATATAATGCCATCCATCCCCATTGCCCATTCCGTCCATCTAAAGGAGACATATGACAATATGGATATACTACTTAAGGCAATCAAATACGACAGTCATCAATGGAATGTTTGTGGAGATCTAAAAGTTATAGGAATGCTTATGGGTATGCAGTCAGGATTCACAAAATTTTGTTGTTTCCTTTGCCTGTGGGACAGTCGCGCCACTATAGAACATTACACCAAAAGTGACTGGCCACTTAGGTATACATATGTCCCAGGGATAAGCAATGTCCAGTCTGTCCCTTTAGTGGATCCCCAAAAGATCTATCTGCCACCTCTTCACATTAAACTTTGTTTAATGAAGAATTTTGTTAAAGCAATGGGTAAAGTCAATTCTGAAGGGTTCCAATACCTTTCAAGGAAATTTCCGAAGGTTACTGCAGCAAAATTGAAGGAAGGAATTTTTGTTGGGCCACAAATAAGGGAGGTTTTGAATGACACTGAATTTGAAAAAGTCCTAAGTCCGCTGGAATTGAAGGCTTGGCTGGCATTCAAATGGATATGTGAAAACTTTCTTAGAAGCAACAAGTCACCTGCGTATAAGGATGGAGTCAAGAACCTCCTTGATGCCTTCAAAGAAATGGAGTGTCGAATGTCGTTAAAAATTCACTTCCTGCATTCCCACTTAGATTTCTTTCCTGAAAACCTTGGTGCAGTGAGTGACGAGCAAGGAGAGCGCTTCCATCAAGATATTCAGATGATGGAGAAGCGCTACCAAGGATATTGGAATGAAAGCATGATGGCGGACCATTGTTGGATGCTGTATCGTGACAATCCAG
Organism: Bathynomus jamesi; assembly: GCA_023014485.1. NCBI lineage: Eukaryota > Metazoa > Arthropoda > Malacostraca > Isopoda > Cirolanidae > Bathynomus > Bathynomus jamesi. The sequence continues at coordinate 321,092 of JAJOZX010000821.1, read as the reverse complement.
GCCAAATTTACAAAAGGAAATCACACTCACAGCGCTTTTAATAAAATAATGTATATATTCTTTATTTATAAGTACATTGAATAAAGTATATGATGTATTTGTTGTTTAGCATTCCTAAGTGTGATCTATACATCCATAAATTTTCTTATAGCAATATCAAAAACTTAAAAATATCAAAACCAGTGTATCTATATAACTATACGTGCTAGAAAAACAATAAAACCAGATTCGGAATCAGCGCGAAAACTGCATTAAGAAAAGTGTGATCATGTTTGTGATGAGAAAAAAAGTTTCATTTTGTTGGCCAGTGTAATCATTGATTTTGAAATGTGCAGAGCGTGGTGGCACTCTACAAATATCTTTTCTTACCTCACGCCCTGTATGCGTACTTCTTTCTAAAATTTCGTTAGGTGTTGTACCAATCGCACGGTGGTGTAAACAGTTGTAGGATGATGCCAGCGAATCCAGAATGTCTATATATCTGTATGTGGTTTTATGTGTGAAATAGCGATGCATGTGTTCCCTTATGGTACGTTGAACTCTTTCAGCTAAAGATGCCTTATGTATAGAATTGCTTGTGTAGTAACTGATATTAAACTCTGTCAACATGTTCTGAAAAGCTCGGCCTATAAATTCTTTCCCCATGTCCGTACAAAAATAGACAGGAATCCTGTTTTCTTTCAACATCAGCGTTTTGGTAGCTTTATCAACTGTTTCAGGGGATTTATTTTTCAGAGGGATTAACCACAAATATCTAGAGAATACATCTATTATGAATAGGATGTAGCGGTAGCCACCATTATACACTGAATAGCTTTGCATGTCTGTTAAATCCGCCTGTCAAATAGAATCAATCGAGGCTGTTGTTGTCTTGGCTGTTTTAAACCTTTTTCTCACCGGCTTATGAAGTGTATAAGAATCCTGGTGAGGCAAAAACCTCTCATCATTTTTTCCCCTACTCCCTCATTATAAACGCCTCTGTACACTCTATCAACGTCGCCGTAGGAGACTGGGCTAGAAATGTCATAATAACGTTTTTTTTGTATGTTAGTCATTTGCGTATTTTAGAGGCGCGCGGGTAGGGTTGATCGCCACTGTTCGGCCTCTTCTTCCTCCCCTTCATAGATGCTACCAATAGGGGCGAAGGCGAGTTCTGTTGTAAGACACGCGTGGCTTGTCCCATGTCTTTTAGCCTGTTCAGATTGCCTATCAATGTTTTGGGCACATTTATTTGCTGTAGTCTTGTTTTAATATGTTTCCATCCTGCTGTTGAGGGCCTATCCCACTTTCTCACCAGGTCATGGACGATGTGAACGATATTCGAGCACTGTACCTTTGTTCCTTCAACAACAACCTCACCTGTATCCGTCCAGTCTATAATGGGATACTCACTCAATAGCTTATAAAGAATTAAGCCTTTATTCCGCAATGTATGTGGGAGACTACTTTTTAATACCTGCTCGATATGTTGTAGGGTCACTCCGTTGTTATTTGTCTGGGCGTCTCTAGCTTCGCATCCAGGTCCTATACCTCTATGCTCAGCGTCGTCTGCGCTGTGTCTAATAACTACGGGGACCTCTGTCGGATTCTTATGATTTTCATATTCATGAAGAAATTTCTGCAGAGCTTCTTAGTATAAGATTCTTTGCTCGTCAGGTGAATTTTCTCTGTTTAATAGGTCTAACAATTCGCTTTCCATTCTTTTAAACCTGCTTTTACGGGGTTCTAGAACCGTATCTGGACTCTTTGAGCTTTGCAGTGAAGCATACACCTAGTGTGGAATCACGACTACTTTCTTCATTATATTAAACTAGTCAGTAAAGGCTCCAAAACTGAAAATAAGATGGGGAGGAATGAACCCCCTCTTTGTATAATAATTCCTTTTTTCTTCCCCACAGTTTGACTTTTACGAGTTAGTGTGCGTATTATATTCTTGTAAAGGCGTAGGCGAGCCTTCTGAGGGGGTTTCATTGGTCCATTACATTTTATAACGTTAAGACAGATTTCACAGATGCATTTTAAAAAGTCGCAGTCAATATTTTTAACAAGCATCTGTTGCAGCGCCCGGGGCAGTCGGTGATAGATTTTTATTAATTCATGGTATTTCTTTAGCCTCTTTGTCATTCTGGAATATACACTAAGGTGGAGTGAAAATATAATTTTTGGATTTTTAATTTACTTGAGTGTGGAAAAGTTGCCAATGGGCTTTAGAAACAAGCATGTGAAATTATAATACAATTGAAGCATTGCTTGATTGACCACCAGCGATTTTAATATATGGCATATTTCATGTTTTAACGATCGCTTTGCCCATCAGGAGTCATCCAAGATGCTGGTCTTTCATCCATGTTTATGCAAATAATTAACAGCTTAGTTTGCTGTAGACTGTGTTATTGCATACTTGAGGTTGACATTTAAGATTACAACATGTGTGGAATGTAAATTAATGGCAATTACAGAGGGTGGCCAAATTATTAGAGCTGATGTGAGTAAGTGAGATAAGAAAGAGTTTAGTTAACCATACATTGATTTAATGCTAGTTTCAGTGATGGTAGTGATTTGGTGCGATAACATATGCAGTCCGTGAGTCAGAGGGGATGGGAGATTGGGAGTGGGGGGAGAGTGAGTAATATGCAAAGCGCGGCTGCTCCGCCAAGCTCAGTGCACATGTGGCAGTGAGAATTGAAGGTTATTTGTGCTGTTATCATCATTTTTTCGTGAAACTTGATATTAAAAGTAAGTTAATTACATATTGATATCTGTTTATAGGTGTTTGACAAGTGAGTGTGACAGTATTAATTTGATATTTCTTTTTCTTGCAGAAATTCTTTAATAGTCTTACATTGCTTACAATTTATAATAATTGTTTTTTTTTTTCAGAATGGAAATTATTACGAGGGAGAAGGCGGCATGTGTGATTTTTGGCGCGCCACGCGAGATACCCACAAATGTTCTTCTCACCTACGCTGATGTTATGAAGGCTTACATCCATACAAGACAACAGCTGACAACGAAGAATAACAAATATCCACCGTTCGCCGAAGTATCAAAAAAGTTTGCGTTGATGTTGAACTTGTTTGGGAGAAAGCGTCTCTTCCGACCGTGACGCACGGACGAGTAATTGAAACGTTCAGACCGTACAACGAGAAATACAAGAAAATCTTGAAACCATACAAGGCTCGGAAGGACAACGACAACTACAAGCAACAACTTGAACAGTTCAGAGAAGACGCAGATAAACTCTTCGACATTAGCAAATGCAAATGTGTAGATTTCGTCATGAGCTGTCAGTGCGAAAGAGCGGACAAAGTACCACTCAAAGAAAGAAAGTTTCTAGAGGACCAGAGAGGAGCCAGAAAGATGATTATAGGAGGCATCGATTTGGTGGAAACAACAAAGCTACAGAAGAAAATATCCAGGAAAGTCTGTGAATCGAGAAGACACAGCATTCACCAAGAACAATCGAAGCAGCAATGCAATTCTGGAAGCTACAACGAGGAAGACAAGGACGACGACACCGACAACAGCGACGAAGAATACACCCTATCTAAGTCACACTGTAAACCTGATCTATCGACACTGGAGAGTAAACGTCAAAGAATGACGATGACTGTACGATTACCATGTTTGGCTAAAGCGTGCGATAGAACGGGCGTCTCAGATCGAGCAGCAGCCGTTATTGCCTCATCCGTGCTACAAGACATTGGAATTGTGTCTACAAATGACACCTCCAAAGTCATTGATCGTAGTAAATTTCGCCGAGAAAGAAGTAGAACTCGTCAAGAACTGACAAAACTAGACAGCAGTATGACAGACTTGCCTGGATTGTACTTCGACGGTCGAAAGGATAGAACGATGAAAAATGTACGAGACGCCGCAGGACATGGCCACCGGGACAGAGATACAGAAGAGCACGTCAGCATTATTTGTGAACCAGGTTCATCGTACTTTGGCCACGTGACGCCGTCAAGTGGATCAAGCAAGGCGATTTCCAAAGTAATCTTTGAATGCTTGGCTGCGCGAAGTGTGGATCTCGACAGTGTGAAAGTCGTCGGATGCGACGGAACCGCTGTCAACACTGGACATAATGGCGGAGTTATTCGGCAGCTTGAGGAATTACTGCAAAAACCGCTGCAATGGCTCGTGTGCTTATTACATGCTAACGAGCTCCCCCTGCGACACCTGTTTCAGCATTTAGATGGAGCAACTACAGGACCTAAGTGCTTCTCAGGACCGATAGGGAAATCTCTCACAGCATGCACGGAACTCCATATAACATCGTATGAACCTATATCTCCATTACAGCCACTGCCGCATGTTGACGTGAAGGACCTGAGCACTGACCAGCAGTACCTGTGGCAGATGTGTCAAGCTGTCAGTGAAGGACACTGTCCCTGTGATCTAGCATTGCGAAAACCGGGACCATTGAACCACTCGCGATGGTTGACAACTGCCAACAGAATCCTCCGCCTCTATGTTGGCCTCGATGCACCATCCAACAACATCAAAACTCTTGTCACATTCATCATCCGGGTCTACGCCCCAACATGGTTCGCCATCAAGACGCAGCCATCATGCAAAGATGGAGCCAAACATCTGCACGGGATGATGGTGAGAACACGGTACCTCAGCTCCTCTCTAAAGAATGTCGTCGACCGGTGATTCGGCGAAACGGCTTCTGCGGACACCCCGAGAACGTGCTATTAGCCATGATCACAGATGAGCGACCACATATAAGGGAACTCGGACTCAGAAGAATCATGAAGGCAAGATCACATGTGTCTGCAAACAAAATCCGCAGGTTTCGAGTGCCACCGCTCAACCTCGACGTGACCGAATACCAGGACATGGTCGATTGGCAGACTTTGACCGTGACGGAGCCTCCTGTTACGATGGATATGACGGACAACGAATTGAACGACATGATCTCTGCTCAAATTTCACCAAGTGTCCTCTTCCCTCGCTTCCCTTGTCACACACAGGCGGTGGAAAGATGCGTGAACCTAGTTACCGAAGCTTCAGCCGCTGTGTGGCGAGACGTCCCGCCATGGATTTATTCGGGCTCGCGTCGCTTCTCGGCAGCTTATGCCGAAACTTGAGTCTAAACGTGACTATCAATTCTGAATTAACCATGCATGCATAACTCAGACTCTATCGTTAGCATAATAGTGTGCCAAAATAACTAAAAATATATAGTCTGATGTTTACTCGTATTTTAGGTATTTTTGTGTAAAATCGTATATTATTGTAAACTTATAACGTCTGGTGGTCGATCAAAAGATTGTCTGATTTTAATAAACTTTTTTGCATATTGTTCTATTAGTCCATTGGCAACTTTTAAAACCTCAAGTAAGTTAAAATTCATAAAAAAAATTTTTTGGGCCATTTTCACTCCACCCTAATATACACCGTTTCAGGTTCGTTTGGGAATATATTCGCTCTTAGAAACACCCTGAACGTGTTTCACGGGTGAAAGTCACAAAGCAAATATCCGTAACCTTGACTTGTAGCTTGTTTACGAACTTCCAAAAACTCCTTACACCAATTCAGGAACATTTGATTGGCTAATACCCCAATTTGTGATACATTTCTACGTTGTGCGAATAAGACTAGATATTGCGTATTTAACGACATCGCGCATGTATCTACTTTTGAAAAATAGAATCTGGTTGATGAAGAATACGCTTATGTTGGTGTGAGAACACTGTAAATGTCTCGGTAAACGTTTTATCCATTTCTAACATGAGTTCGTCAATTACAATGACCGTATGTTTATTTCCCTTTAACGAATTAACATCATATACACCTTTGTGGAACAAAATATCATCTTGGTACTCGTTGAATACTGACTGGTATGACGAATAGCACCATATGACTTTATGTACAAATTTTGAGAACATCTCCCCCTTATCGTTAATAATTTTAAGCATAAACACAGTTTTACCACATCGTGAAGGGCCAGATATAATACATGTGGACGGACTCGTGAACCTAAATTTTTCTACAGAATCCATCTTTAACACGTCACACTCCAAAGTGGAAAATTTACAAAATATAATAAAATTTTAAGTGATGTTCCTTATATTCTACAGTCTTGTCGTTCTTCTTCTTTCCCAGAACCGTGAATGATGATGAGGGAGAGATACTGCGCCAGCAAAATGTCCCCATCATCGATATTGCAGACGATACCGATGAATGTGTAGTTTTTGTTGGGGCTACAGACTCCACCCCCGCCTGCGAACCCCCACCAACGCCAACTGTAGCACCCCTATGCGACAATTCCAATTCGAGGAGAAAGCGGGGGCATGATGAAGTTGATGATTCGCCTTCCACGTCAGGTATAAAGCGCGCAAGGAGTTCACCGGTTGCTAGACCCACAGTAATAGAACCTCAGCCCTCTACGTCTTATGATACAACCCCCACACTAGTTCCTTCCACAAATAAAAATGTGCCCCTTATTCTTGTTCAATTCCGATCGTACCCTCCACAGCACCAGCTTCTCGTTCTGTAGAGGCTAGTATAACATTCGAGCTGGAGCGCACCCCCACCCCCACCCCAGCCATGACTAGAAATCGGTACGTAGTCAGGGTCGACCCGCGAACCATGTATAGCAATGGTGCTGAGCACGGACTACGGCGCGTAGTTGAGCGTACTGTGGAGTTTGCCCTATAGAACAACGACGGTCATGAAGTCAGGACGAGGTTGTCCTTCGGGTTCGGTTCAGATAACGGGGATATAGATGATTTTTGGATAGTAATATCATACAGGTGCTAGGCGCTGTAGATATAGAATATATTATGGGCCGTACAATGCAGGCCTCTGAAAGTAGTTCAATCTTCAAAATGGACATCTTCACGATAGATACTGACCACGTGTTCCGTGTTGCGAAATATACGGCAACACCTTATACGCTTAACTTCAATTCTCAGGCTATTTACAGACGGCATATAAACACCGAGCGTGGTTGCGGCTTTATAGCAGTAGTCTTAGCTCATATGTTTACTGTAATAAATACGGAGGCCAGAAAAATTTGGCTGCCGACTGTTATTCAGCGTGCCCGTAAACTGGCAGCAGATTGCGAGCTTGAGTTTGACTGTAATATGGGTCCTGAAGAGTTGAGAATGGTGGAGAGGGAAATGAATGTTCGTATAGTTGTATTTGGAATGGATAATCATCGTAGGACTGTGTATGTTTTTAAAAGCTGTGTAAGAGTCCGTACAAGACCCCTACTTATTTTAGGGCTGCCAGAGACAACGTATCTCCCCATTCGTAATATAAGGGACCTTTGCGCTAGTTATGATAAAATTCGAAATATGGAAGGCATCATGATTTGTGTAAGGGATGCTTCGAGTTTATGGACGATATAGTGAAACATTTAAGGATTGCCACATGGTATGTAAGCAGTGTAAAAGCTTCAAATGTGAATGTCGTGTAGATGAAGTTGAGAAGAGGGACTGTAATGTGTGTAAACGCACATTTTTCAATAATATATGTTTTGAGCTCCATAAGTGAAATGGCACTTGCAGAAAAATGAGAATCTGTGAATGTGATATGTTTCATATGATGAATAATTGGGGGAAATTCACGCATAAGTGTGATGAAATTCACTGTTCTACATTCCATGAGAAATATAAGGCAGATGGTATAAAGCATGTATGTTTTATGAAAGATGCTAAGCCTAAAAATAGACCTTGTATTATTGTGTACTACGATACAGAAACATATACGGATGCTGAAACCAAAGAGGTTTTCCCGGAGCAAGTGTAGTATACGTCCCCCTGTGGTGCATACTGTAGTTTGCGTTCCCCTACATTATCCTAGTGTAGTTTACTTCCCCTACATTATACTAGTGTAGTTTGCGTTCCCTAACTTTGTCTGCGTATACCTAATCAAGTAAAACGTTAAAACTAACGAAAATATTACGACTTAACCTAACCAATCGTCAATTTATATATATATATTAGTGGTGGACCGGATATCCGCATCATTTTTAACATCCGCATCTGCATCCGCATCCGCACTTCTGACTGCGGATGTTATGCGGATATTACCTCTAATAAATTATGCAATTTCCAATTAAATTAGCTTATAAAGTAGCTTATAAGGCCCAGTCATGCACATTTCATGTAAAGTTTTAATTATTAATGAACAAACAAATATATAAACCTCAAAATATAAATACCTGGTAACACAGAAAATTGAATGAAACTTGTTTCATTGAATTTTCTGTGGCTGAAACTCTTGAGAAGGTTATTATTTTTATCATAATGAAAACATTAATATTAATTTTAATTCTTATGCATTGCCGGCCAAAATAGTAATATCACGAAATTTGAAAAAATTGTCATATATTGTAATTCTATATGATATTGATATATTAACTAAATATCCGCATCCGCATCCGCGGATATTAAAATTAAAGATCCGCATCCGCAGATGTTGAAAAACTGACATCCGGTCCACCACTAATATATATATATATATATATATATATATATCAACGTAAAGAACGACGCTTGTATAGGAGAATATTCCGCGCAAGATGAGAGCAAGAGAACGAAACAAATGAAAAAATGAGGTAACCACCCGGGAATCGAACCCGGAATCTTCCGATTGCCGGTCAGATATGATAACCATTACACCACGGGCCTCACTCAATCAAATGCCGTAATTCCTCTACATACGCGCAGAAACCAATGCCCCAAGGGGGCACCTCCCGCATGCCGTACATTATATACATTTAAACTGCAAACACGCAGTATAATTAACGTAAAGAACGACGCTTGTATAGGAGAATATTCCGCGCAAGATGAGAGGCCCGTGGTGTAATGGTTATCATATCTGACCGGCAATCGGAAGATCCCGGGTTCGATTCCCGGGTGGTTACCTCATTTTTTCATTTGTTTCGTTCTCTCGTTCTCATCTTGCGCGGAATATTCTCCTTTCCAAGCGTCGTTCTTTACGTTAATTATACTGCGTGTTTGCAGTTTATATATATATATATATATATATATATATATATATATATATATACAGTACTGTGCAAAAGTCAGAGACCACTGTCGATCTGATAACTATTAGATAATCTGTTGTATGAAAATTGGTTTTGATACTAAAATACATATTAACTAGAACCTCTGGTTCATATTAACGTATAACTAAGTTATTACTTAAGTGTATAAAGTTGTATAAGCTGGATGACCCTCTAGTCTGCATTAATTGGACTTGAGGGTTGATTCATTATATTACTTATATATATATATATATATATATATATATATATATATATATATATATATATATAGAAACGACGTAAGTATAGAGGAGTGTTCTGCATACGAGGAAGAGAAATAACGAACAAATGAAAAATGAGGTGACCGCCCGGGAATAGAACCCAGGATCTTCCGATTGCCGGTAAGATATGCTACCACTACACCACGGACCTCGATCAGTCAGAAGTCGCAATTCTCCTACATAGGGCAGAAACCAATGCCTTGAGAGGGCACCCTCGCAAATCGTGAATATGTACATTTAAATGTACATATTCCAGGCAAAACAAAAGGACCGATTAAGTTGTCGGCAATAAGTCCTGCCCATATATTGATAATAAATTGATGTTGGTACCTTCACTGGATGATTGCATGCGGATTCTCTTCGGCCCAGTGATGAGTGTTGTGAAAATTGATCACGCCATTTCTTGTGAAGGCAGCTTCATCAGAAAACAACACGGATGATAGAAAAAGAGGATCGCGAGCACAGTGTTGAAGGAAGCAAGTGCAAAAGGCCTCTCGTGGTGGGAAATCAACTTCAGTAAGGCCTTGTAAGGCCTCTCTGAATGTGGTATGGGTAAAGCTGTTGTTCCCGTAAAATTCTCCACACAGTTGTGTATCTTACACCCTCTGCTGCTGCTATCCTTTGGGTGCTGACACCAAGATGTTCCTCCCCGTGAGTTAGGTCCCGCTCCTCCAACTCAACAGTTCTGGCGCTGATTGGTCTAACACCATCTGAAACTCGTTTGTTGAATGATCCTGTATCACCAAGACGCTCGTCTATTCTCTGAAAAGTCTTCTTATCTGGCAGGCGGCGATTCTGAAACCTTTCCGCATACAGACATCTTGCTGTGACTGCATTACGCTCGGCAAGTCCATACATGAGATGCATGTCTGTCATTTCTCTGTTTGAATAAGCCTTCTTTCTCACTTCAAATGCACACTACCACTAAATAGCACAAAAAATTTTAAGGTAATTTTTTTCACTGGACTGCACTTATTCACAGTAAGAAGTTACGAATACGAACAGTGCCCTTTTTGTCCATTTGTCAGAGTTATCCCACTGTATTGATTGGAATAATGCTACAGTTTTATTTCACTCTAGCAACATTGTTAATAGAAATATTCTTAAGTCTGCCATTATCCAACTCACAAATAACTTCGACATAAGCAAAGGTCTTTTTCAACTCGATCCTGTTGTTTTGAATTCCTTCAGAACAGATTTAGATAAGAAAGGTAGAACGCTACATCTTTGGTAAACTTGTATGCCACCCTAATAACTTTTATTTTTCAATTTTTATATACAAAAAAGGGCAGAGTGCTAAAACCCGGGCAGATTTCCAGTATAAATTTGTATACATTTTTTTTTTTTTTTTTTTTTTTTTTTTTTTTTTATAACATTGGTTGGAAACAATTCATTTAATCTTGTGCTAAAAATCGATAATTTTTCAATTTTTATATACAAAAAGAGCAGAGTGCTAAAACCCGGGCAGATTTCCAGTATAAATTTGTATTTTTTTTTTTTTTTTTTATACCATTGGTTGGAAACAATTCATTTAATCTTGTGCTAAAAATCGATAGTTTTTCCTTATAAATTTGTGTGCCCCTCCCACAATCCTCTAATTTTGTTTCTCCGTTTATTATATATATATATATATATTTTTTTTTTGTAACCTATATATAGGCTGTAACTCTTTATGTACTTCAGTGTTCCTGAGGATGTCATTAGACGAAAGCGCTTGAGCACCATTCTGTGTTTCCTTTCCTTCGTGGTTTTATTCATCATAAATATTTTTCACGTGTTACTTTCGTGAAATAATTTTCATATATATATATGTATTTGGATGCATGGGTTGTCGTTCGGAAACATAATTCATTAATGTTTATAGAGCATCACAATAAAATTCTACAATAACAAAATGAATCCAAAAAATGCTGTGGTAACTAATTGTTGTATTTTCACGATTGTTTTATTTGATTGAAACAAAAAGGTGGTTAACTCAACACGGTCGAAGTGGAGGGATTGGAGTCTTTCACCTAATCTCGGGGAGCAGGAAGGAATGGTATCTTCCGGAGAAGCTTCCAACCGAAACTTGAACATGGTTTGTTTTTTTAAAAATGATTTTTCTTTGTAATAACAATGTGAAGCCAACAAAATATATTTGGCAGCTCTAAATAAAGCATTTATTATATTTTGATCATTACTTTATTAAAAAAAAAGGAGTCAACCAAACATGTTTTGTTGCTTTAAATTACAGATCTCTCTCTCTCTCTCTCTCTCTCTCTCTATATATATATATATATACATTCAACTGGCAAAAACACGCAGTATAAATAACGTAAAGAACGACGCTTGTATAGGAGATATTCCGCGCAAGACGAGAAGAGAAAACAACAAATGAAAAAATGAAGTACCACCTGGGAATCGAACCCGGGATCTTCCGATTGCCGGTCAGGACGCGATAACCACTACACCATGGACTCACTCTCAAATGCCGTAATTCCTCTACATACTCGCAGAAACCAAATGCCCCAAGGGGGCACCTCCCGCTTGCCGTAACATTATATACATTCAACTGCAAAGAACACGCAGTATAAATAACGTAAAAACGACGCTTGTATAGGAGATATTCCGCGCAAGACGAGAAAGAGAAAACAACAAATGAAAAATGAAGTACCACTGGGAATCGAACCCGGATCTTCCGATTGCCGGTCAGACGCGATAACCACTACACCATGGACTCCACTCTTCACCAAATGCCGTAATTCCTCTACATACTCGCAGAAACCAATGCCCAAAGGGGGCACCTCCCGCTTTGCCGTAAATTAATATACATTCAACTGCAAAGAACACGCAGTATAAATAACGTAAGAACGACGCTTGTATAGGAGATATTCCCGCAAGACGAGAAAGAGAAACAACAATGAAAAAATGAAGTACCACCTGGGAATCGAACCCGGGATCTCCGATTGCCGGTCAGACGCGATAACCACTACACCATGGACTCCACTCTTCCAAATGCCGTAATTCCTCTACATACTCGCAGAAACCAATGCCCCAAGGGGGCCCTCCCATTTGTTGTTTTCTCTTTCTCGTCTGCGCGGAATATCTCCTATACAAGCGTCGTTCTTTACGTTTTTATACTGCGTGTTCTTTGCAGTTGAATGTATATATGTTACGGCAAGCGGGAGGTGCCCCCTTGGGGCATTGGTTTCTGCGAGTATAGAGGAATTACGGCATTTGGAAGAGTGGAGTCCATGGTGTATGGTTATCGCGTCTGACCGGCATCGGAGATCCCGGGTTCGATTCCCAGGTGGTACTTCATTTTTTCATTGTTGTTTTCTCTTTCTCGTCTTGCGCGGAATATCTCCTATACAAGCGTCGTTCTTTACGTTATTTATATGCGTGTTCTTTGCAGTTGAATGTATATAATGTTACGGCAAGCGGGAGGTGCCCCCTTGGGGCATTGGTTTCTGCGAGTATGTAGAGGAATTACGGCATTTGGAGAGTGGAGTCCATGGTGTAGTGGTTATCGCGTCTGACCGGCAATCGGAAGATCCCGGGTTCGATTCCCAGGTGGTACTTCATTTTTTCATTTGTTGTTTTCTCTTTCTCGTCTTGCGCGGAATATCTCCTATACAAGGCGTCGTTTCTTTACGTTATTTATACTGCGTGTTCTTTGCAGTTGAATGTATATAATGTTACGGCAAGCGGGAGGTGCCCCCTTGGGGCATTGGGTTTCTGCGAGTATGTAGAGGAATTACGGCATTTGGAAGAGTGGAGTCCATGGTGTATTGGTTATCGCGTCTGACCGGCAATCGGAAGATCCCGGGTTCGATTCCCAGGTGGTACTTCATTTTTTCATTTGTTGTTTTCTCTTTCTCGTCTTGGCGCGGAATATCTCCTATACAAGCGTCGTTCTTTACGTTATATTAATTATATATATATATTACACACATTCAACTGCAAAGAACACGCAGTATAAATACATAAAGAACGACGCTTGTATAGGAGATATTCCGCGCAAGACGAGAGAGAGAGAACGAAACAAAATGAAAAAATGAGGTAACCACCCGGGAATCGAACCCGGGATCTTCCGATTGCCGGTCAGATGCGATACCATTACACCATGGGCCTCACTCTTCCAAATGCCGTAATTCTTCTACATACTCGCAGAAACCAATGCCCCAAGGGGGCACCTCCCGCATGCCGTAACATTATATACATTCAACTGCAAAGAACACGCAGTATAAATAACGTAAAGAACGACGCTTGTATAGGAGATATTACGCCGACTACGAATCCATCGGCCCCGGGTTCGAGACTCGACGGCAGCCGGAGCGCAGCAAAACCCAGCTGTTCATCCTTCCACATAATAAAGAAAGTGGTTGGTAGATAAATGGGTACCCTAGATGACCTAGTGGTTAAGACGCTGGGCTGCTGATGGGGCGTGGTTCGGATTCCACGTTAAACTGTAGGTCTAACTAAGGTGGAGTGAAAAGCTTGACCTTTGTCAGAATGAACAATTCGGGTGGAAGCTAACCAAAGGTTAAAGGTTTTATTTATATAAACACAGAATGGTGGTCATGCGCTTTCGTCTAATGACATCCTCAGGAACACTCGTGTATATATATATATATATATATATATATATATATATATATATATACACCAGGGTTATTCAATAAGTATCCGCACTTTTTATTTTCACATCTGATACATTTTAAACACATCACTTCTCAACATATTCTCCATGTTTCAAAATACACTTCGTCCAGCGATCTACAAGCTTCCTAATGCCATCACAAAAGAATGTTTTTGGTTGTGTGCGTAGCCACTCATGCACCGCCTCCATCAGGTGATCATCGCCTTGGAATCGCTGACCTCTCAAAGCGTCTTTTAGTGGTCCAAACAGGTAAAAGTCCGAAGGTGCCAGGTCTAGACTGTAGGTTGGATCGTCGAGAACTTCAAATTTAAGTTCTTGAAGGCATTTTCCAATCTGTGCAGCGGTATGAGGGCGCGCATTGTCGTGTAACAGAATAAACCTTCCCGTTGCAAGGAAGTTCAAAGCGCAGCCGTCAGCAGGTAAAGTTATGCTAACACTGTTTTGGGATACTCGAGGCTCTATCCTTGAACATTATCTAGAGCGTGGAACTACAGTAACAAGTACATCGTATTCTGACATGCTTCGAAATGAGTTAAAGCAAGCAATTCGCACAAAACGGAGAGGGAGATTGTCGGAAGGTGTTATTCTGTTACACGACAATGCGCGCCCTCATACCGCTGCACAGACTAGAAAATGCATTCAAGAACTTAAATTTGAAGTTCTCGGCAATCCAGCCTACAGTCCAGACCTTCGGATTTTTACCTATTTGGACAACTGAAAGACACTTTGAGAGGTCAGCGATTCCAAGGCGATGATCACCTGAAGGAGGCGGTGCATGATTGGCTACGCACACAGCCAAAAGCATTCTTTTGCGATGGCATTAGGAAGCTTGTAGATCGCTGGACTAAGTGCATTGAGAAACAGGGAGACTATGTTGAAAAGTGGTGTTTATAATCTATCAAATGTGAAAATAAAATTGTGAAAATAAAAAGTGCGGTTACTTATTGAATTACCCTCGCGTGTATATATATATATATATATATATATATATATAAATATATACAGGGCGTCCCAAAAAAATGTATACACACATTAAATACTTATAAAGGCAGTGTTTATTAAAATACATTTCATTTTCAAAATGTAATAGAATCTACAGACATTATTTAATTGTTTTGTCAACGCCTGTTTTCAAACTGACGTCCGTTCTGGTCCAGGCACTGCTGATAACGCGAAGCAATGGAATCGCAAACATCACGAAACATTTCGTTTGGTATTTGTGTGCATTCTCGTTCAATGGCTGCTCTCAATTCAGCGACTGTTGCAGGTTTTATAGCGTAGACTTTGTCTTTTAAGTATCCCCATAAAAAAAGTCTAGTGGTGTGAGGTCTGGTGAACGCGGAGGGTATTCTACGAAACCCCTTCGTCCAGTCCACATCCACATCGTGCCAAGTACAACTCGCTATACTCCACTCTTTGGTCCGGATCATCTTCATTAATAGCATGGACTAATCTTGGAATGTAACTTTTCCATTGACAGCGCTTCAAAATGCGTTGGACAGACGATTCTGAAATTCCTACCTCACGACTCGCTTGCCGCACAGATTTTCTTGGACTTTGGTGATACGTTTCCAGTACTCTTTCTTGCTTTGTGGGGCTTGTCGATGTCCGTGGTCTTCCGGAACGCTTCTTGTGGACATTCTGAACAGTTCCATCGGCTTCAAACTTATCTCTAATTCGAGTGATGGTAAGTCGCTTTGGTGGATCTGTTTGAAACTCCCTCCTAAACTGTCTTTGCACTTCAACTGCGTTTTCACACTTCCAGTAGCATTTTAGAATGAATTTCCTTTGTTCAAAGCTTAGTCTGACTGCCATTATTAATTCTAATGGGTTTAACTTGGAAAGAAAGAAACATCAATTGAGCTATCAGCTGTTAAAGTGTGTATACATTTTTTTGGGACGCCCTGTATATATATATATATATATATATATATATATATATATATATATATATATATATATATATATATAGATATATATATATATATATAAATAAATATATATATATATAAATAAATATATATATATATATATATATATATATATAAATATATATATATATATAAATATATATAAATATATATATATATATTATATATATGTAAAAGTGAACAATGAACAATTCCTACACCATCATTATATGGATTCATTGTCTTGATGCAGAACTTATGTTCGTATAGTTTTATGTTGAATGTTCATTTTTACATAAGAAACCAAAATCGCCTAAGCGAGTTTTTGGATAGAATTTCGATTTATACTTCTTTATTCATTACTGTATTTCCCTAATTCATCTTTTCTAAATAATGACTTATACACTATGACGTCATAAAATAACTTTATTCTCTTTACGTTTCCCATACTTTGTACACTGAATCACGTTCTTAGTATTTGGACATCTTCCGTATTCAATGTATGGTAAATTCTTTAGTAATAATGTTGTGGTGTTAGGTAGTATAAACATTATTATTCAACCATACTCATATTCCCATACCATTCTTACATTCATGTTCTTTCTTGACCGCTATCCTTTATTAATTTTATTACTTATTCATTCATCTACCTATTGTCTACTTATGCCCTATCAACTTATCAGTCTATTGTGTGACGAATGATATGTGTACACTACTGTGTGCAGTCGTACATGTCTATTGACGATCATGATTACGTACATGTATTCTTTTTACGTTTTATTTTTTTTTATTATTTCACCTCTCGCAAGTTGTTTATTATTGCTGAGACGAAGGTTCGAATTCCGCTGACTGACAGAATCGAGCGCTTCGAAGATAAATACCTCCGTTCGCTCTGATTTCAAATTTATAACATTATAACATATTATTTCGTAAATAAATTATCTCGTAAGTGCCATGTACTTTGTATTATATTTAACATCTTAATTGTCTATTAATGTGAGGCACTGAAAAAAAAAAAAAAAAGTTATAGTAACTGTTTAATTGTAATTAGCTGTAATACTTTAATTTAATATAACGTAATGTACTTTAATGAAGCTGTAATTGGTAATAACTTGTAATGTACTTCATTGGAACTGTAATTAAATGTAATGATTTAATTTATAATGTAAGAATGTACTTTAAAATGGAAGTGTAATTAAACAATAAGTAAATGTGAAGTAATCCATAATTGTAATCGTAATTTTAATGAACCAAAATTAATACGTACTCAGTCGTGTACTTAATTTGTACTTATATGTACTATTACGAAATGATATCGCCTTCATAAATGTAGACTCGGCGAAAAATACAAATTAGTTTTTGTTATTATATTTTTATTTTTTTAAATTTTTATTTTGCAATCTTTTAAAACATTTGATCATGTGTTTAAAAAGGGGGGAAATTTAACCTTCAACTGTCCTTCCCCAAAACATTTAAGTTCAGCTATATTATACATGTATTTGTAAAATTAAAGCACTTCTTAATTAGACTTCTTCATTGGACTTCTTCAGATTAGCACTTCATTAGAGAACTTCATTACGAGACTCTTCTTTGGACTACAGCCTCGCTGCGGGGAGGGGGCAGAGGCCCCTTGCCCCTTAACCAAGAACGCCTCGTCTATACGAGCCACCCCAGATCCATAGCCAGGATAAGAAGAAGAAGATATGGGGTCTAACAAATTTGGCGACCCTGCACCAGGATAAAAAGAAGATTTTATGAAAAAGATTTTTAGAAGAAGATTTTAACAAGAAGATTTTAAGAAGAGGCCACTCTTTGGCCAAGAATAGAAATTACCCTGCATCAGGATAAAACCATTTGACCGGCGTGTCACGACTTCTAGTTCGTAACATCCACCCTTGAACCGGTGTGTCACGACTCCAAGTTCTCCACGCCTAGTTTTCATCCAAGAAGAAGTAGCCAGCAAGACGTCTTCAGGACACGTCTCAAGGAAATTTTGTTAAGTACAGAGTTTGTTTTTTTAAGAAATTTATAAACACTTGAAAAGTCAGTATTATTAGCAGTTAATATTTAGTATGGAGTCAGAATTTACAAGAAACACAGTGAACACTTCAGACACCAGTGATACATTTTTTTTAGTGAAACTAATTTTCACAGAGTTAATTGTAACAGAGAGTTAATTGTAACAGAGAGTTAATTGTAACAGAGAGTTAATTGTAACAGAGAGTTAATTTCACAGAGAGTTAATTTCACAGAGAGTTAATTGTAACAGAGAGTTAATTGTAACAGAGAGTTAATTGTAACAGAGAGTTAATTTCAAAGAGAGTTAATTTCAAAGAGAGTTAATTTCAAAGAGAGTTAATTTCAAAGAGAGTTAATTTCAAAGAGAGTTAATTTCAAAGAGAGTTAATTTCAGAGAGTTAATTTCAGTTATTTTCACTGTTATATTCAGTATAGAATAATTTTATTTTATGTACCAAACATAATAATACCAGAGTGAAATGTTGTTTACATTTTTTTTATTTTTTGTTTGCAAATTTTTTTCAATTACTGAATTCAATTGACTTGCAAATTAAGAGAGAGAGTTTACAGAGAGTTTACAGAGAGTTTAGAGAGAGTTTATAGAGTTATAGAGTTACTTGAAGCAGTTTCAAGTTCCATTTTCAGTTTTCAGACAGTTTCAGTTGGTTGTAACCAAAAGGGACAACCAAACCCCAGAGATTTATAAAGATACTTGAAGTAATTTTGAAGTCATTTTTTTGAAGTCATTTTTTGAAGTCATTTTTGAAGTCATTTTTTTGAAGTCAGTTTTTGAAGTAAGAAGGTTGCACCAAGAGGGTCAACCAAAACAGAGGTTAATCGTCTCCACTTGATAAAGATCAAGTGCAGTCATTTTCCATTTTCAGTTAATCTTCACTTGATAGCAGTTCAAGTGCAAGACAGTTTAAGTTTCAAGATACTTGACAAGCGTTCAAGTTAGACAGTTTAAGTTTCCAGATACTTGACAAGCGTTCAAGTTAGACAGTTTAAGTTTCAGAATACTTGACAAGCGTTCAAGTTAGACAGTTAAGTTTCAGAATACTTGACAAGCGTTCAAGTTAGACAGTTAAGTTTCATTTTCAGTTTCAGAATACTTGATAGAGTTCAAGTCAGTTTTATTCAAGTCAGAGAGATTTATTCCATGTCAGAGAGATTTATTCCGAGTCATTTTTATTTCGAGTCCCAAGTCATTTTTATTTCGAGTCCCAAGTCATTTTTATTACAAGTCCCAAGTTATTCAATGCAGCAATTGAATTCAACTTTTTCTTTGTAATTTAAGAGAATTTAATTAAGAAAATGTAATCTAAGAATTTAATTCAACCTTTTTTTTGTGTTGTAAAAGAGAATTTAATTCAACCTGAATTGACCGGGTTGCGTCTTTAGTTTAACCTTTTTTCTTGTTTGTAAGACGGAATTCACCGATTGTCTCCCTTTTCATGCATTGTTACGTATATAATATATAGTTATGTAATTCATTATTTGTAACCAAATAGTTTTTTACAAGTGTTTGTAACGATTTGGGTAATTAGTGTAATGTATATGAGGAACATGCCGTCCCTCCGTTGTTGAACTCTTTTAATTTTTTGTTCTAAGTAGTGTGACAAGCAATCTTTTTTAAAAAAAAGAGCAAAGTGCTCACGAAAGATGTAATTGTCAATTTCAGACTTATACCCCCGCTTAGTCACTCAATTCCCCCGAATGTCGTACTACAAACTTGTCTTTTAAGTTTATTTTATTTTCATACCCCCAACCCCAGTGAACCCAGTGACAACCGGAGAAATGGTTCAACATGTTAATTCCTCTTTAGTACTATGGAACATAACCTCCGTTTATGTTAAGTTGTTTTTTTTATTTTAAGATATTATATGCTTAGTTTATTATAGTTTATCATTGATTTCCTATTTCGAACTTTATATTTATATTTTTTTAATTCGATTAATACTGAGTAATTGTCGTAGTCGAATTTAATTGTGTGTCGAAATTCAATTTTAAAACCGTGAGAGTTACTGTCATTACTCGTAAGGTCTTCTAAGTACGTCTTTTTTTTTATTACCTTAATTCGTGTAACTGATTAATTAAATACTTAAATACTACCTTGAACTTAAAGGATTTTATAATAATAATAATAATAATAATAATAATAATGACAATAATTGACTTAAACTTAAAAGATTTTATAACCTAAACCCATCTTAAATATTATACATTATTTTTAAACCTTGTTATTCAAAAACCTTCCAAATCCCTACACATACACACGCATGTATGCGCACTATATATATATATATATATATATATATATATATATATATATATATACAAACCTTATGCTAAAATCATTGAATATTTAGTTACTTGAACAATCCTATCAGCTAATCTGTCCCTCGAAATTGTAAAAATACACACTTTGCACCGAATACACCCAAATACACACTTGACCACAGGTCTATACATCCATTACATAATTTGATTTTTTATCTACAATAGTCAATAAAATTAGTTATCAATTGTACTATCATGGAAGCCTCGAAAAATCAATGAACTTTAAAATTTATATTTTTCCTTTTACTCTATTCATTATGTACATAATTTTCCCTCAGAAAAATAAAAATTTTGTAAAAAATTTTAAACATATCAATGTTTGTCTAACTTCATTGTTTGTCTAAATTAACGTATTAATCCTTTATTCTGTTGTATAAAAGTAAAGTTTTAATCTTTGAATTTTTATATTTATCATAGCCCTCTAAGCGAGTGTCATGTTAAAATTTGATTACTCTGCATTTTACTCAACTAACCGAACTCGTTCTGTATAAAATTTGTATTGTAAGAATGTCGTCATCTAACTTGAATTACTCGATGATATTTTCTCAATTGTATTATATGTATTATATTATTGTATTAATACCATTTCGGGGGAAATACTGTAAAAGTGAACAATGAACAATTCCTACACCATCATTATATGGATTCATTGTCTTGATGCAGAACTTATGTTCGTATAGTTTATGTTGAATGTTCATTTTTACATAAGAAACCAAAATCGCCTAAGCGAGTTTTTTGATAGAATTTCGATTTATACTTCTTTATTCATTACTGTATTTCCCTAATTCATCTTTTCTAAATAATGACTTATACACTATGACGTCATAAAATAACTTTATTCTCTTTACGTTTCCCATACTTTGTACACTGAATCACGTTCTTAGTATTTGGACATCTTCCGTATTCAATGTATGGTAAATTCTTTCGTAATAATGTTGTGGTGTTAGGTAGTATAAACATTATTATTCAACCATACTCATTATTCAACCATACTCATTCTTACATTCATGTTCTTTCTTGACCGCTATCCTTTATTAATTTTATTACTTATTCATTCATCTACCTATTGTCTACTTATGCCCTATCAACTTATCAGTCTATGTTTACTCGTGTCTATATTACGCACACAACCTATTGTGTGACGAATGATATGTGTACACTACTGTGTGCAGTCGTACATGTCTATTGACGATCATGATTACGTACATGTATTCTTTTTACGTTTTATTTTCTTTTATTATTTCACCTCTCGCAAGTTGTTTATTATTGCTGAGACGAAGGTTCGAATTCCGCTGACTGACAGAATCGAGCGCTTCGAAGATAAATACCTCCGTTCGCTCTGATTTCAATTTATAACATTATAACATATTATTTCGTAAATAAATTATCTCGTAAGTGCCATGTACTTTGTATTATATTTAACATCTTAATTGTCTATTAATGTGAGGCACTGAAAAAAAAAAAAAAAAGCTATAGTAACTGTTTAATTGTAATTAGCTGTAATACTTTAATTTAATATAACGTAATGTACTTTAATGAAGCTGTAATTGGTAATAACTTGTAATGTACTACATTGAAACTGTAATTAAATGTAATGATTTAATTTATAATGTAAGAATGTACTTTAAAATGGAAGTGTAATTAAACAATAAGTAAATGTGAAGTAATGTAATCCATAATTGTAATCGTAATTTTAATGAACCAAAATTAATACGTACTCAGTCGTGTACTTAATTTGTACTTATATGTACTATTACGAAATGATATCGCCTTCATAAATGTAGACTCGGCGAAAAATACAAATTAGGTTTTGTTATTTTATTTTTATTTTTTTAAATTTTTATTTTGCAATCTTTTAAAACATTTGATCATGTGTTTAAAAAGGGGGGAAATTTAACCTTCAACTGTCCTCCCCCAAAACATTTAAGTTCAGCTATATTATACATGTATTTGTAAAATTAAAGCACTTCTTAATTAGACTTCTTCATTGGACTTCTTCATATTAGCACTTCTTCATTGCACTTCTTCATTGGACTTCATATTAGCACTTCATTACGACTCCTTGTTAGCAGCCTTGCTGCGAGGAGGGGGCAGAGGCCCCTTGCATCCTTAACTTTTTAGATTCCGGCCTGAGCCATGGTCGAAAGAGGTCGAACCTCTACCCCTGTAAATTCAGAGAACTAACTGTAAATTTTTAAGAAGTAAATTTCAGTAAAAGAAGTTTTTATCTTTTTCCATCGAGCCTTGTTCTCTTCAGGAACTCAGTCAGTTAAGTCGACAAGTTATAAAAGAAAAGTCGATAATTTTAGTATCAGAGAAAGTATCAGAGTATTATAGAAAGAGAAGAATTAACAGAGTGGCGACCCTTTGCCCAAATTAAGAGACACCCCAAGCACCATAGAAGATATCGGCATAACAGTCTGGCGAGTCTGTAGCCAAGAGTTTGACAAGAGGCGACCGAAAAGAATTAGAATGTTATAGAAGAAATATCCGTTGCTTGCCTCCTAACCAGAACCCCCGTCGATTCCGAACCGACTCAGAGCCATAAAAGGGGGTTAACATATATATATATATATATATATATATATACATATATATATATATATATAAATATATATAAATATATATATATATAATATATATATATATATATATATATAAATATATTTATATTATATATTTATATATATATAAATATAAATATATTTATATTTATATATTTATATATATATATATATATACAGGGTGGGCGGAAAGTAGCTCCCTATTTTGGATTGGTAAAAAAATACGTATATTATTCATTTATTTCAGAAAAAATAATATGAAAAGGTAGGCATACATGGTAGGTTTTCTCTAAAATTCAATGTGGGCTCCAACTCTTTCCACCAGCTTCTGGAGCCGCCCAGGAATGGCGTCCACTGACTTTAGCAGGAACTCCGGCGGGATGGAGGACATGACTTCCCGAATTCGGTCCTCCAGTTCTTCCAATGTCCTCGGTTTGGTGCGGTAGACTTCTTCCTTTACCCACCCCCAAAGAAAGAAGTCGCACGGTTACCGCTGAAAAATGGCAGAATCGGTTCAGTGTAACGGTATGGTGTGGTATGACCTCAGATCAGGTTGTGGGCCCGTTCCTTCTGCGCAACACCATGAATGCTGAGCGGTACCTTGCTATGTTGCGAAACGAGGTCTGGCCGGTTGTCAGCACATGGGAGAACATCGACGATCTGATATTTATGCAAGATGGCGCCCCTCCGCACTTCGCTCTTGTTGTCCGTGAGTGGCTGGATGCCCACTTCCCTGGGCGTTGGATGGGTCGTCGTGGTCCACATCAATGGCCAGCCAGGAGCCCCGACTTGACACCGTGCGACTTCTTTCTTTGGGGGTGGG